>VUYV01000077.1:713467-883663 GCA_008711295.1 Anarhynchus alexandrinus | reverse complement strand
TTGAAAAAATTAACATTTTTCTCCTATTTCCTTACTAATTCCCAAATCCTGGATTTAAAATGTTGCTGGTTGCACAATAAAGAGACACGACTGCCATGAACATGCAGAAAGAGTCTCACTGACTTTGCTTTCCCATACTAATATGTAACTCTGTCACTTGGATATGCAAGTGAGTCTAGAAGCAAGTAATGTTATGCAGATATTCTGTAAAGGATTGGCAGGCTGGAGAGTCTTTTGACAATTAAGTTTTGTCCCAGCTTCATACTCCTATATTCTGAACCTTTTGATTCCCAACAAGGATCTTAAATACCCGCACCATTTCAAGCTTTTTTATCTTATTTTTTAATGGTCAACCATTTAAATATATTATATATATATTAGCTGTCTCAGAAATTAAATATTCTCATATTCTCCACTTTTTTGTTTGTTTGTTTGTTTTCTTGTTTATTTTAGAGATGATGTCCTTTTTTTTTCCTGGTGAAAACTGAAAAGTAATGAGGAAAAGTTAAGGTCTGGAATAACAAATGTATTAAAGTTATGAATAATCTATACTGGCTAAGCCTATATTGACTAGTTAATGAAATTCTACATTTTTATTTTAAACATTTTCAGATTTCTGCCTGTGCTCCTTGCCAATATTGAGTATTTTTTCTTTCATAACATCCGGAATAAAAAATTCAAAAAAGTTTCATGCACTCTCTGTTGACATTAGGATTAAAGATATTTAAGGATAGACATTGCTATGGGTTTACACCAGCCTCATATGAAAAAAGAGTTTGTAAAACAATTTTTTGTCACGGTGTTGATGTGGTCCATCGGAAATACACTGTGATACCCTCTCAGGTTGTTGGAATACCCAAAATGGCACTTATTCAGACTAAAGTCTGTGTGTGCGTGGTTGGGGAGGTGGTCAATAGAAAAACAGGACCTAATATATGCTCAGGTTTTGCAATGATTTGAAGTCCAGACAAAGCCTAAACATCACTGAGTGCTCAGGAACGGGGAAGCACAAGCAGAGAAAAGCTAGGTAGGCTCCCAGAGCTAATAAATGGAATAACTTAATTACTGTAAGAAACAAATGACAACAACATCAAAAAAGTAGGACTCCTCCCTACAAAACTAGTTTCAGACCCTTCTGGTCTTTTAAACATAAATATTTTATTTTGGCTGACAACAAGTAAATATGCTCTGTATCTAAGAAAAGAAAGATTGTGGTAATATCCAAGGGCCATCTCAAAGAATCACAGAATCAGAGAATGGTCAGGGTTGGAAGGGACCTGTGGAGATCATCTAGTCAAACCCCCCTGCCAGGGCAGGGTCACCTACAGCAAGTTGCATAGGACGGTGTCCAGGCAGGTTTTGAATGTCTCCAGAGTGGGAGACTCCACAACCTCTCTGGGCAGCCTGTTCCTGTGCTCTGCCACCCTCAAAGTGAAGAAGTCCCTCCTCATGTTTAGATGGAACTTCCTATATTCAAGTTTGTGCCTGTTACCTCTTGTCCTATCACTGGGCACCACAGAAAAAAGACTGTTCCCATCCCCCTGGCGCCCTCCCTTTAAGTATTTATAAGCATTAATAAGATCCCCCCTCAGTCTTCTTTTCTCTAGACTAAAATGACCCAAGTGCCTCAGACTTTCCTCATAAGAGAGATGTTCTAATCCCCTAATCATCTTTGTAGCCCTTTGCTGGACCCTCTCCAGCAGATCCCTGTTCTTCTTGAACTGGGGAGCCCAGAACTGGACACAGTACTCCAGATGTGGCCTCACCAGTGAATATAATTCAAATGAATAGTTCAAATAAAATGAAATTTGATACACAGCCATGGTATCCACCCAACGGAAAGCCATATCCTCTGCACTTGGCAGAAAGGATGTGGCAACTCAGACAGCGCTCCCACAAAAACATGCAACCACCCAGGTCTCGGGCTGCAGGGAGTGCCAGAGCCTTTCACTCATCACGGATGGCAGTAATGAGAACAGCTGTGTGAGGCGCGACCAGGTGGACGATCTGCTCAGCCTGGTGGCAGAGCTATGACAGGAATTAGCAAAGTTAAGGAGCATCAGGGAGTCTGAAAAAGAAATAGACTGGTTGAACCATGCTCTGCCCTCCCTGAGACAGAAATGGGAATGGCCACCAGGCAAAACCCAAAATCAAGGCTGAAGGCAGTAGCTTAAAGGAAAGGAGTGAAGGGAGGCTGGAGAAGTGGGCCCATGTGGACGTCATGAGGTTCAACAAGGCCAAATGCAGGGTCCTGCACCTGGGTCAGGGCAATCTCCAGTGTCAACAAAAGCTGGGGGATGAAGGGATTGAGAGCAGCATTGAGGAGAAGGACTTGGGGGTGGTGGTTGATGAGAAGCTCAACATGAGCAGGCAGTAGCCCAGAAAGCCAGCTGTATCCAGGGCCACATCCAAAGGAGTGTGGCCAGCAGGTTGAGGGAGGTGATTCTGCCCCTCTACTCTGCTCTGGTGAGACCCCCCACCTGGAGTACTGTGTCCAGCTCTGGAGCCTTCAGCACAGGAAAGACATGGGCCTGTTGGAGTGAGTCCAGAGGAGGGCCACAAAGATGATCATCAGAGGGCTGGAACACTTCTCCTATGAGGACAGGCTGAGAGTAGTTCAGCCTGGAGAAGAGAGAGCTCCAGGGAGACCTTATTGAGGCCTTTCAGTACTTACAGGAAAGATGGGGAAAACTTTTTAGCAGGGTCTTTTGCGATAGGATGAGGGGTAATGGCTTTAAACTAAAAGAGGGAAGATTTAAACTAGATATAAGGACAAAATTTTTTACAGTGAGGGTTGTGAAACATTGGAGCAGGTTGCCCAGAGAGGTGGTAGTTGCGCCATCCCTTGCAACATTCAAGGTCAGGTTGGATGGGGTTCTCAGCAACCTGATCTATTTGAAGATGTCCCTGCTCATTACATGGGAAGTTGAACTAGGTGACCTTTAAAGGTCCCTTCCAACACAAACTATTCTATGATTCTATGAAATTCAGTGTAACTGAGTTTTTCAATGTAAATACCTTTGGTCCTAATCCTGCAAAAAAAATATGAAGAGATGAACAAATTATTTTGTCCTATATGAGTCTCCACAGCATCACAATAAAATTTGGTAAAATATCACATTTTGCAAAATACAAAAAATATCCCAGCCTGCAAAGCATTTGACAGTTCAGTGTGAATCAAATCAGACTTCTCTGGTATCTGTGGAGTTATAGTGTCATAACAGTAGTACAAGGGAGATCAGACTTGAGTTTCCTGCTCCTGTGACAATGTACATCTCAGCATTTTTGCCTTCGTACTCTCAGATATATTTATAACTGTTTATATTAAGAATAATAATCACCTCTAGGTCAGCCAGTTCCCGGCAGCTAATCACTGAGTGCATGAAGGGCCCAAGGCAAAGCCTGTGGGCCACAGCTCCTCTGGCTGGTGACTGCTTGCCTGTTAGGAACCACTTTCTTTGTCTGGTATCACTCCTTACCTTCTTTGTGAACTTCAAAAAGCTAATTTTTGGGGGTTTGGTTTTTTTTTTTTCCCCAAATACTAATTCCAACAATAAAACATTGATCTGCATGTGTTGTCTCCAATTAATGTTTGAACTGTCCTTGAAATACACAAAGAAAAATTAAAAGTCTGATACATTTTGGTTTCTCTTCTCTTTTTTACATATTTATGTCCATTGCCACAGCAGAAGACAGGCAACAACTGTTTTCAAAAAACAGTGCTTTCAATTTACATAATTCTATTTAGAAACCTCACTATTTCACCCCTGGAACAGATTAATCCAGAATCCCTTGATTAACAGTAGGTGTAAGGGTAAAGTGCAATAAACCCAATGGGGACAGCTATTATCTTGTACTACAGGGGTTTTTTTCTGTTCACTATTTCAAGATTAGCTTATGCCACAAAATTTTGTTTGTATATTCATCCTTAGAAATTAACATTAAAAAGTAATTGGGATTAGATGTGCTTGGGAGAAAACTCTGTATGGTTTAATATTATTGCTCAGTATTTTAGAGTCTGAGCAAGAGGCATCAAAATCAGTAGCAGCAGTCAAGTTCCTACTGAGAATACTTAGCTGTGTGGTACAAGAACCGTTTCTGAGTTCATAACTCTGTTTAGGGTAGGAAACTTATAGAAAGGTGTTTAAACAGATCTTTTACAGCCTGAAAGGCCGGTCCATTTTGTCAGTATTATTCTTAGAAGGGAAAGGATTTTTGTGTAAGGTAAGAAGATCTAGCAATGTTTCCCAAGAACATCTGAATTTTTGATTTACTGCATCTCAGCTTGAAGTTTTTTCAATAATATGTAAGTCTTGAAAAAAGTTCCCTGATGTCGTTTGACTAACTCAAAGTGCAATATTTTATTAAGGTGACTGTAATTCTGTCATTTCCTAATTTTAAATGCTGAAATTTGTAATCACATTTGTTCTTTTTAGCTACTTAGTTTAATATCAAATTCTGTTTGTAATTTCCTAAATTAGCAAAAGGAAAGGCGGTAGAGCAAAATGACTGAGCAAAGTTTGCTCAAAATTCCTTGGAAGTGCAGTCTACTCTGAAAGAAATGATGAATTCTCTCTCAGTGAAAAAAATGTTATCCATAGTGTACTGTCCATTGTGCAGGCCACTTTTTGATGGAAGAGAAGGTGTCATAGTTGACAGTGAACTCCATAAAGAGGGATTTATGAGATTTATGGATCCTGATTTTGGTAATCCCTTGTGCTTCTGCCTGCCTCTTGGTATTAAACTTATCTTCTTTCTGTCCTGGCATCTCATGTTCTTCACACCTTTTATTTTTATTCATTCCCCTATGAATTTTCTGTTTTGTATTCTCACACAGCACCGATTGGTTTCACTTTCCAAGTCAGGTTCTTCCAAATCAGGTTCTTATCCAGGCAACTCTCTGAAATATCCAGCCTTCAACATAACATCTCCGTATGCCAAAAAACCTGAGAGTTTTCTCCTCATTTGTGTAGTGAAGGAATGAGGGCACTTAAAGGATGAAACTGTTTCAGGATACACTAGAAATCCAAACAGCCTTCACATTTTTAGTGTCCTTATATATTCGTGTCTATTTAGATTTATAGTAGCTAGTAAAGCACCTGTGTTTAGTCAGAACTTCACAGAAATTATAAAAGACATATTTTCTACCTTGGAGAAGACTGTATCCCTCACACCAATTCTGCATGCCAACTCTTGACATCTAAGGCTTCCTAGAAAAACAATTCAAATAAATTGGTCATGTGAACAAATTTGTGTTTCCTTCCTTCATCATATTTTACTGAGCTTTTCCAGAAAGACTAATCGCAAGGCAAACTGCTTAAAAACAACTGAAAATATGTAATAAGAGTTCTTATTTTATGATGTTGTATTAAAACAAATATACTTATTTGTCCTGAAAAGGTCAGTGTTGGAGATAACAAAGCTTTTTGTCATTATCTGGCATAGTTCTTTTATGTACTCACAATGCCTTCATGTATTAATGTACAAAGCCTGGAAGATGGAAAGAACTAAGGAACATTCTCATGAACAAGTTTATTTCCTGACATTTGTGACAGGCTGTAAGCTGGTGACAAACCAGATCTGCAATAGTCTTACCATTCCTGTAATCAACGCAAGGAACAGACTCTTACATATTCGGTGACCAGTATCCCCCCTGTCTCTTCTTACTGAATGTCTTCTAGTTTACTGTTACCTTCTAAAGAATTATAAACCTGGATTTGTTTGTGGTGATATGTGTTTGTAAGCTATGTAAAGTCTGCTCTAACTGCCAGTGTCCTCAGGAATTGATTTACTTCAATTCTTCCCCAACAGCTTTAGTTGAATTACATTTATTTTTCTAATAAATAACAAATGGAATAGTTTTGTTAACCCCATACATAACCCCATACATTACATAAACAATCTTTATGTAATACTGTGTCTGTACTGTGGATTGCGTCTTGCTGAAAAGCCGGATAAATTTGCCCCTGCTGAGCTCCGTGCTGCGATGGTCAGGTTGCCACAAGCACCTGCTCAAGCTATTTTAAAACAAGCTTGGACTCCTTTATTCTATGCTGAACCCTGGAGTGCAGACGCATGCTGAAATATTTAGGCACGGGTAATATGGAGTTGCCCAAGCCCTTTAAAGCTCAGAAAATGCCACCTCCTAGTTTCTCAACCAATATTAATTATACGCCTGGTATTGTCAAATACATCTTGTGCACTTACAGGCCTGATTTCTCTTAAGTTACACGTGCTAAGGAAAACAGCACAAGACACATTTAAAAACTAGACTCTCAGCAGTCAGTGAAGCTGAAGAGACAGGGTCCTTGATGCATACTTGGAATTTTCATCGCCCCCTCCAGTCTAATTTAAGGTTACTTTGTATTTCCAAGAGAATTCAGCACGGGACCTGGTCCTAAAGTCTTGATAAACTATTAAAATAATCTTTAGAGTTTGTGTGGGTTCGGATAATCTTAAAACACCAGTAATTGTTCATAAGATGTATGCTTAAAATTTACTCTTGTAGATTGTTTCCAAGATTTTCGTACACCCTGGGAAAAATTAGGGTGGGAGGGGAAGGGCTCAAATAGAGTTAAAATGAAATGATGAAATCAGTCTGTTTCAAAATTAGAGGTACAGAGCTACATTTTGCCTTCATAAATAGTTTAACTGGGAGTGGACATATGGAGGAAAACGTTAAAAAAAAAAAAGTATTTGGTGTCCTTTGTTTGACAAAATGTCCTATAATCATCTAATGTTTACGTTGATCCAGTGCAAGCCATATCGTTATCTGCCGTCAACACAGTGGAGGCATTTGCAAGGCAATAGCAAAAATTGTAGCTCATTTAGATAACGCATGGAAAGCATATTGGTTTGCTATACACGTGTAGTCTGAGAATAGAAGAGTATACCCAGGGAAAACCGTTTGTTATAGTATGAATTTTTAAATTATGTTTTTGGATCACTATTTGGGCAGTAGTGCTTGGAACAATGGACAGCACTATAAAACTTATTTAGCTTTTTGTATTTGAAATTATCCTCATCTCTTCAAGACTTCTTTTTGCATTACAGTACACAACAGGATACTCAGTTTCCTCTTAAAAGGAATCAAGGGCACTTGACTGTGTGTAGTCGAGTTATTTATTTTCCCGGATAATTTTAGACTCCTTAAGGATTTATCCAAATATTAGGGTACCAGTTATTATAATTTTACCATTGTATTTCTGTAAGAATTATTCCTTCATTAGAAGAGTATTTATTCAATTGTTTGTTGTTACACATGCACACACGCTAATAGAGTTAAATGTTGGAACAGAATTGGGGCTGCTCTGTAATAATTGATGAACATTTGATATTAACATGGTTATTGGGATCTTTAATTCATAGTTTTAGTGTGCTAAATCAACACTGCTGAAGGCAAGAAAGCAGAGAAAGAAAGCTGTGATTCACTCCAGCAAACACTTGGGATGTTGTTATAAGCCATGACACTGACTCTGTTTTCAGATGAACCTACCAATTAGTTTCAGGCAGACAGCCTGGCTACAAAACTGTAAAATAAAGGAGAAAAGAGTGAATATAAAAACCTGTTCCAATGTGAGGGGCGCAGTGAGGTCAAGCAGAGAGTAGAAAGTTGGGTGTGAGTCAAAGACCCTGGAGAGAAGAGGTAACTGAGAGAGCAATGCTGAGGGAAGCTGAGCCACTGCAGCAGTGAGCTGATGCCAAAAGGGCCACTTCACCCCTCCTGCTCCTGCTCCCAGCTCCTCAGCACCAATTGCTTCCCTTGTCCCAGCATTGATGCTCATCTGTCTTTACAGTACGCTCATTCAGAGAACTAAACTAGCAGAAAAGAGATCTCTGCTGTTATGTAGTTTGTTCTCAGCTGAACTGTCTCACTTGAGACTCCAGTGAGTGCCTGAGCATGTAAGTGAATTATCAGCAGGTGGAAAGGGAGGGAGACTGCTTCTTTCAACCACAGTTACCTATCACCCTTAGAGACTTTACCGAAATGGACATATCTTTGGATGTACTAGACATCTTCAAAACAGTTAAAAATTATGTTTCCAACACTACTGCTAAGATAACAGAAGTAAAGAAGTCCATCTTCAGTATTGTCAGAGACTCCTGATGACAAGAGCTGTGATTACTCACCTGTCAGGGTCAGATGAATAAAAGCTGACACAGAGTACTGTACCTCAAGGCCTATTATAAGGCTGAGGAAAAAATAGCATAATTTAATCTCATGCAGAGTAAAGTCACAGGACTTGAGACTCAAGGGAGTTAACTTAAAGGAAAGAGGAAAAAATGTGGATAACTGAGCAACCCTGATGAGAAAGTTTATGTTTAAAAGACTCCTCTACTGAAGTGCACATGCTGACTTTATACACTGATAATTTTAAACAAGATTCTTCATAGAGTTAATTGCTATTGAATATCTTATATCTGATTTCTGAACATCTGCTTCTATGGGAGAAAATATCTTATCGCAATGCCTGCCTCCTAAGGGAGATATCAGAGCAGTAAAATCTCTACCAGAGCTTAAACTTTTTGAAAGCACAAGACTCAAAAGCAAGTTTGCAGGTCTCCCTGTGAACAAGGGGTGCTAGTAGGAGATACTGTGGATGTGATTCCAAAGCATATATAAAACTGAGATATATCGATGTGGTTTTGGAATAGAGAAGGAAAAAAAGAAACATTTATGTGTAAGTCTGTGCCTGATGGAAGCTGAAGAGCCATGAAAAGAGCTTTGAGGTGATATCTGAATTTTCTGGTACATTGCAAAGCCCCTTCCTGGTTCCTAACCTTGCAACAAGACACGTGTTCAGATTGTCACAAAAAGTAGCTGGCCTGTAGCTCAGTCCTGCATAGGAGAAGGACTCAAAAGAAAATGCCTGCCAAGGATCTGTGCAGGTATGAATTCAACACACGGCCACAGTGCACGACTGAACTCTCATTCACTGGAGAAGATCCACTAAAAATGTTGTGATTCATTCTCCAGGAAAGAGCATATCAGGACTGGACTCTGGGACAAAAATAAATCCAGGAAAGACAATTCTGTTAGGCACAGAAGTAGTGACTAGACCTTGTCAAGCAAGGAGCGTCTCTCTTCCAGGGCCTGTGGGCAGCAGACATCTCTCTCAGTTTATCACTGAGATTCCAAATATCATACAAAAAAAGGGCTGGAGGCAGAAGTTCAAGCTAAGTCTGAACTCACAGTCAGAAAACAGTACACACAGACACTTAGACTGTGACAATCCATTCAAGCAAAAAACCACACTCCATAGCGATACACTGGGGTACATTGCCTTCCCAAAGGTTGAAGGCAGTAGCAGTGTGCACAGTGTAAACAAAGAGAGTAATAACACAACTCCCCACAGAGATTAATTTCCCCCTTTTGGGAGTATTGGCTGAGAGCTGCAACAGAAGAGGAAGGGAATATCAAGATGAAAACAAGCTGGGCATTGTTTAGTTTAAATTGGATGCTGTCCTGCAGTCAGTGCCAGAAGCATTGTTAGTATCCCTAAAATAAAAGCTATCAATACGGAAAGTAAATAGATAATTCCAGAGAATGTAGTGGTTTATGTTCTCTTGCACTGAAAATAACTGATGTACATATGGGTAAACAATCAAAGCAAAAAGAATATATAATAATTCCAGAGAAATAGTGTATTTTCTATAAAAGCTGATAATGTCTTCAAGATTATACTCCTTGTAGAGAGTCAAAGGATGAAAATAACTGAAGTAGATTTGGGGAAAAAAAAAATAATCTTTCAGGTAAAGTAGAGATGGGGGGTGATTTTCCAACCGTCCTCTGATTTCTGAAAGAACAGAAGATTTCTTGAGTGGCAAACTGTTAGGGAAAGATGATGCTGAATACAGCTGCCAGAGCAGCTGTCTGAGGGTACTACTATTCAAATATATCTGCTATGTTTAGAACACGCTTCTTAACAAATTTGAATAACGAGAGAAATTCTTTTAAAAAACACTAGTCCTAAAATACTATGATAACAAATATATATGTAGCAGATCTATTAAGAGAAGAATTAATGAAACCTTATTCCCTATGCTTTTTTTGTGTCATTTACAGATTTTTTATTGACAATAAGAAATCTTATTTAATATCTTTGTTGGAAAATTCATAATGCCTTTAACCTATAGGGATTCTCTGACATATTATAGGGGACAAGCAAACATCCAGCCTTTCCCTCACTGGATTGCAATAGCAGAAACTATGTCACCTAACCTTATCTGTCTTCATGAAGCACAATATTTGTGAAACCTCTAATCCTTTCTTGTGTTTCATTGAAAACATTTTTGGTGGGCAAAAGATAAACATACATCTCCTGACAGATGTGGCATGGGAACAACTTCATATCCTCTAGAAAGCAGGCTAAACCCAATGTGCTTCAAAGATGCTTTTCAGAGCACTAACAAGAGTTGCCTCGAAACAATGCAAAGACAGAGAATATTCTTTCTGAACTTAGAAAAAGTAAAGTAAAAATAGGAGTATTGAAACACTGAACATAGAGGAATCCGTGCCCAGCAAGGACATGGAGCAGACCCTCCAGGAAATTATGCTAAGGCACATGGAAATTAAGGAGGTTATTGGTGACAGCCAACATGGCTTCATCAAGGGAAAATTGTGTCTGACATTTGGTGGCCTTCTACAACAAGGTTACAGCATTGGAAGAGCAACTGACATCACCTACCTGGACTTGTGCAAAGTATTTGAAATTGACCTGTACAACATCCTTGTCTTGAAATTGGAGAGACATGGATTTGATAGATGGAACACTGTGGATAAGGAATTGGCTGGATGGTTGCAGTCAAAGAGTTGCGGTCAATGGCTCTATGTCCAAGTGGAGACCAGTGACGACCAGTGTTCCTCAAGGGTCGATACTGGGAAAGGCGCTGTTTAACATCTTTGTTGGTAACATGGAAAATGGGATTTCACATAGCAACATGGACAGTGGGGTTGAGTGCACCCTCAGCAAGTTTGCTGACAACACGAAGCTATGTGCTGCAGTCAACACACTGGATGGAAGGGATGCTATCCAGAGGGACCTTTACAGGCTTGAAAAGTAGGACCCTGTGAACCTCATAAAGTTCAACAAGGCCAAGTGCAGGTTCCTGCACCTGCGTCGGGGCAACCCCCAGTATCAATACAGGCTGGGGGATGAAGGGATTGAGAGCAGCATTGAGGAGAAGGACTTGGGGGTGTTGGTTGATGAGAACCTCAACATGAGCAGACAATGTGCTCTTGCAGCCCAGAAAGACAGCTGTATCCAGGGCTGCACCAAAAGTGTGGCCAGCAGGTCAAGGGAGGTAATTCTGCCCCTCTACTCTGCTCTGGTGAGACCCCACCTGGAGTACTGTGTCCAGCTCTGGAGCCCTCAGCACAGGAAAGACATGGACCTATTGAAGCAAGTCCAGAGGAGGGCCACCAAGATGATGAGAGGGCTGAAGCACCTCTCATATAAAGACAGGCTGAGAGAGTTGGGGTTGTTCAGCCTGGAGAAGAGAAGGCTCCGAGGAGACCTTATTGAGGCCTTTCAGTACTTAAAGGGGGCCTACAGGAAAGATGGAGATGAGAAGTAATGGTTTCAAACTGAAAGGGGGTAGATTTAGTTTAGGTATTAGGAAGAAATTCTATACCCTGAGGGTGCTGAGACACTGGAACAAGTTGCCCAGAGAAGCTGTGGATGCCCCATCCCTGGAAGTGTTCAAGGCCAGGTTGGATGGGCCTTTTGAGTAACCTGGTCTATTTTATTTGACATCTGAATTAATATCTAGGACAATCTTTGTGGAAGCATAGCTGGTAATGTAGTGAAGCCCAGTGAAAAGCAGAGCTAAACACCATACATTCCAAACAAGTTTAATAATGATATGTGATCTCAGATGAAACATGGAAACTCACACAATAATGCTTCTCCATGAAAAGCAGAGATTATGGGCAGGGTAGAGAATATAAGCCACATAATGTGGACAGTTTTAGTTCTATCTGGTAAATACAAGCCTGGCAATGATTACCAATTTAGGATCCAAGACAAGACCCCAAGGAAAGTGATTAAAGCTGTTAGCACAGTTTGGCCAGTACAGCAACTGTTACCAATTCAGAACGTAGATTGTGCTGCCGAAGGGATTTTCATTTCAAGAACCAGATTATTTATCCTAAATTTGTTAGAAAAAGCATTTTAAAAAGATTGCATGAAGGCCACTAGAATCTGCAAAATAAAAATAAAAAGTGAGATCTTCACACTAATCTCAAACCAACAGTGATATTGAGGAACCCATAAAACCTTTCCCCAAGCAAGACACATAAAGACAAAGAACCCTGTGTTAACACCAGAGGAAAGATATTTGTGTGAAGTAAATTAAACATGGAGTTTTTTATTTTGACAAGGTATATGCAGTCTGTTCTATATTATTTTTGTCCTTCTTGAAATCGCTTCCCTAGATTATATTAAAATTTAAAATGTGATGGCACATTTGGAATCTGGTGTGGGTTTTTTTTGTTTTTGTTTTTGTTTTGGGGTTTCTTTTTGTGATTTTTTTTTTTTAACTAGGAGTTTTTATACCACAGTCGCTTGAAGGCACAAGATGAGGAACATTAAGTCTGATGGGTGTTTTACACAAAAGGTTAATAAATGTGAATCTCAGAACTTAGTAAATCAAGACAAATGGCTCTACTTTAGAATTATAGAATCATATTGGTTGGGTTTTATCTGGGTTGGAAGGGACCTCAGAAAGTCCCCAGCTGAAAGCAGGGTCAGCTATGAAGTCAGACCAGGTTGTTCTTACCCTGGCAAGAATAATATTGACATCTCAAAGAAGATCTGGAAATCCAGATGGCTGCTGGAGAGACTGATCAAGCTTATCTAATTAGTATCATGACTGGTTGACTGTTCATATCATCTGGAAAAAGAGTACATTGAATACTACAGTTTTAAGTAGCTTACAGCATATGAGCAAAGTCTCACACTGCCTAACTAAAAGGTTCAATGAAACATTGATTTAATCTTTTTCAGTGGTTGTTAAAACCTATAAGCATGAGACTTAGAAACTGCAGTCTTTAAAAGATGGTAGTTCTATGCAAGAGCTCTGATTTTTATGAGAAGGCATACTTTACATTGATAAAAACTAGTATATTTGGTTTATGAGAAAAATCTACAGCAACTCAATAATAAAACTAAATATTGCTATGTTTTTACAAAAAAAAAAAAACTCAAACTTTAAACCAGAAAAAATACAATTCTTATTATTTTCCCTTGTCATTTGCATACATTTTTTGTCCTCATAGCGTTATGATTTGGGAAGCAGTGGTAATAAGTTAGTATAGAATCATTAATGAGGCAGTGGTGTCTAACAGATAACATTGCAGTAGCCTTCACTTATAATAACACTTCAGTGACAAGGTCGGTAAGTGTTAATAGTGGATTTGTAGAAGAATAGCAATGGGAAAATTTGATATTGCACTCCCTGAATTAAGAAAAAATAAATTGGTCTGGCCTGTATTGCAGAAAGTAACAAACTGCTAAGTTTCCCAGTTTAGCACTAAATGAGTTAACTTGTCATATGATTAGCACTGCTAAGGTATTCACCTGGCTAACCTGTTTCCAGCCTCTAAGTTAACATCTCTTCATGATAATATGCTGTGTCACATTGGCTTGCCAGCTCCCTCAGAGCTAACTCCGTGATGTTTGCATAACATTCTTTGCAGTGTTTGAATCTGATCTCAATAAATCTGACAGAAAAGTTATAAGTGGAGGAGAAAAAAATGTCCTCCTGGAGCATTATAACACTAGCATGGATGGTAATGAAAGATTTTTATCAGGTGTTTGTTTTCAAGATGCTTAAACCAACGTTTTTATCTTGTTATCAGAATCCAAATATGTGGGCTTCAGAGCCATACGTGACCATTCTGAATCATCATAACCTATCTGTGTGTCCTTATGTGACTTCTGGCATTATGGCAGAGAAATGCTTCCAGAATATTTAGTCAGCTAGTTAGTTATTTAGTCTGTTATTTTCTTTAAAAAATATGTAGCTGAATGGCTAAGTTGCGGTCATCATACTTACATAGAAAAAGGTCAAATAGTCATCTATATTTTTGAAGATGATTTGCCTTTGTGAAAATAATTTTAATGAACAAATGTTCAGATTGCCTGAGGTATTGGAAATTTTAGTGGCCTTCTACCTTGTTTCCAGTCCCACAGGAATCCAACATCTTTGATTGGCACAGTGTAGCACAATTTTCAATTAATTTGCTTTCCTGGATTAGTCTGGTTTTATTTCTTTTAGCAAAAACATAAAACTGGATTTCTAGCCATATATGTTAATTCAGATTTCTTGACATTTTTCATCAGCTGAGGGCACTAATCCTAATGTTTTACGCAAATTGCAACTCAGTTGCATGGTGTCTGCTTGAATTCCAGCAGCTTTAATTTAATATGTTGTAAAACTGGAATACAGGGGAGAGAAGGGGGAGGTCTGCAGCCCGTTGAACTTTGCTGAAGTGCTGCCACAAATGTTTAAAGAGCAATGAGAGAGATTAACTTCAATGGGGAATGGGGGATTGAATAAATTCCTGTACATCCCTTATGTATATCACTTGCTGTTGTAAGGTGTGTTTCATTCTAGTTGAAAAACACTTTGAGATCTTCAGATAAAAGGTGTTACAAAATGAAAAGTGAATGTGTTATTAGTTTATGTATTCCAAGTCCCTCTAGGACAGCTGCAAAATCCACAAGTTGGAGTTTCATTACAATCTCTGATCATAGATAAATTCTCTATCTCTGAATTAGTGGATTAAAGAAGCAAAAGAGAAAGAGAGCCTTTCCTGTGCATTTGAGTCTTGTTTACTCCCTCATGCATTATGTATTATATAACATGTATATGTGCTTGACGCTCCGAGTAATTCATAATTAATGAACAATATAATAGAACCCATCACATCTTTAGTGTTAGGATAGTAAAGTGGTTTATGTACTTGAATAACTTGAGACATTATGTTACGTTCTCATTTTAGGTGCTTGAAAACTGAGAGAAGTATAAACAAAAAAGTTTACATTGTTTGAAGAAGAGCACAGACTGGAATTAGACTTTATACAATACTTGACATTACTGAAGCGTTAAGACTTACCACATCTGCTCAGATGATGTCCCAGGTGTTTAAACTCTACTGCAGAAATACACTAGGACTGTAATTTCCCTTATTTTTCTGTTATAGTGCCCCTTACACCCATACTTTAGTTCCTTTGTCTATAAAATAAATGAGAGAGGTTAAGCATTTTAATAATCTAGTCACTCTGTATAGTATCCTCTGCAGAGCACGTTTATACCTGCTGTCTTGTAAATATTATATATAACAGAAACTTGTATGAAAAAGGAAGACACAAGGTTTTTAAAGATATACTAAGGTTCTAATAGCAACAAACTAATCACAGAACACAGACAAGACCTCAAGTATGAAAAATGGCTCTCAAATAACCTTGTGTAGAGGACTGTTACCATTCCTATTATTCTTGGGTATATTTTTTTTTGGTTGGTTCTTCTTTTTTTTTTTTTCCTCTTTTTTTGACTATTTTCTAAATTGGAGCATTAGCTGTTCTTACAATCAGATTTAGATTGCGCTTGCCATCCACTTTAATATTTTTCTTTTAGTAATTTAAATGTCATTTCTCAGAAACAAATAGCCAGAACAAAAGGAAAGTATTGCATAGTTGGATGGTGTTTAAAGGCATGCAGATAAACAAAGTCCATTGTAATTATGCCAGGGGCATAATTTTGACTGTTCTGCTGTGCCTTCTATAATTAGTCTTGGAAGCAAATACTGTTATATTCAGCCATGAAATGAAGTGGAAGAGCTGAGTTTATTAGAGATTAATAAAGTCTCCATGAACATTCCTAAAAAGCTACTGAACCCTTAAGTATAGATTATAGGTCAGAACACATTGCCAGTACTTCCTCAGAGGGTAAGAAATTAAGTACACTATATCTATTAACTACAAAGAGAGTGAATAGAGGGCTGTCGATGTTAATGGAAGATTTTAACAAATTACACCACAGAAAAAGATGTGTGGTATTTTTATTATAACATTTAAATGTATTTTTAACAGCCTTATAACTGAGATGTTTTAAGAAAAAATCCTCAGCTCTTATTACTGAAATTCATTACAGCAATATGTGCATGTTTAAGTAGTATTGCTCATTTATAAAGACATTTTAATGTAATTTTCTGAAAAATTCTAAACTATATTACCAAACGGCATAAAACCCCTACGTTTGAAATGATGACTCTTTCCATCCAGCCACCTTCTAAAGGCAATTGTCAGCTAGTGAGAAAATGTTTTTCTCTTTTCTTTTCATAAATGGTAGACTGAATACAAAAAGTGATAATGCTATTGTGTAAGCTTCTCAGAATATACATTACTGCAAGACCTGATCACTGCATCGTAAGGAGCAATATCAAAGGAGAATGGATACCTAGTAAGTAGAAGGTAATTTAACAAGATTCTTGCTTCTTCATGAGCTGGAAAACACTCCTATAAGTGCACTTTAAAGCTTTGTCTTCTGCTTCTGCTTCAGTATTTTAATTATTTTGTTTCCCACAGTCAATTTCTCTCTGTTGACACAGTGTATTTCCAGGCAATTGCTTAAAGTTTTCAAAAGATCACGAGAAAATCGCCCGGTACTTTTTGAATGGATTATCCAAAAAGCAGTCTTTCAACCAAACGTTAATACGTTCCTGCCTCGTATTATACACAGTAAGCATGGAAACATTAAGCAATACACATGTTGCAAATCTGAGATCAGGTAGACCTCATGGACAAAATCTAAGATTTGACCTTCCATTCTCTTGCACTGTTATCTAAATTAACTTTGTGGTCTTCTGCTGATTGCCCAGATAATTCACTTGATTTGCCAACTCTGAAACTGTTTATGTTGTAAAACTGTTAGGTCATTGTTACTCTGAACAAAAGAAAAAAAAAACACACACAAAAAAATAAAAAATCATATTAATTGGAATAAATACTGAAAAATTACAATGAGATGGCTAACCAAAATAAGTATGCTTCTTTACCCAAACAATGCAGATGTTAATGTTCTTTATTTGAGATATTTTCTATTTGTTTGAGACTTCAATCTTGTCAAGAAACAAGAATAATAATTTCAAGGATATAAATTAGAGAATACCAAATGGAACTAAACTGTCTGTGAAAAATTGTGGAAGATGTTTCTAGGTTCTCAAAGAAGAAATTTCTGAAAAGAAAAATTGGGGATGGGGGCAGGGTAAAAGAGATTGAATTCTGTTCTGAGGGAGGCATACATTGATGAGAATGTTCTCATAATGAGATTGAAGACATCCTATGTAAGTTTATGATTTCAGAGTGTGAGTGCATTGTTATGTCCAAGGAGCTAATTTAAGTAAATATTTGGTTATGGTTTTCGTCAATTCATTATATATATATATCTGTATATCTTTGTATAAACATACTTTCACTGATTGAAGATGCAGAGACCAATAAATATTGTTTTTTCTTTATTTGTGTTTTGCCACTCTTTTAATTGCTGGAAACTGGACATGACTAGAGGCATATATTGGATGGGAATTCCCTTGTGTTTCCTCTTGATTTAGGTTATGTCTGCTCAGCTAAGTATATGCAGTCTTGGGTTTTCTCCTTGGTTTGTAGAGTAAGTACAGCAAGATACTTTCCTCCTACATTGCTCGAGACTATTCTTCCTTCTAAAGGAAAGAGTCACGTCCATGAAGCATGGCATTTGACTCACTATGTATCTCATAGGATGAAGAGTTTACTCGCACTTGCGTCTATTTAACATGGTGTTTTTCTAAGTCAAGACGAACAGAAAGCTTAAATTTCTGGGTGTGGAGGGCTACTATCTCCAAATTTCTTGGATTTTATGTAACTGGAATGATTAATATTTTTCCTAAACATCAAAGAATTCATCAACTGACACTAAATTAGAGAAAACACTACTTCACATGCTACCTAGTGATCTGCCACAGAATAACAGTCTCATAACAGTCTCACTATTAAGTGCAATACTTTCTTATACAGTAATATTTACCCATTTCTTATTACCAGCCAGTGTAGTTTGTGCTGATATAGTGAATTCAGTATGGATGACTGACTACCTGTACCAGAGTAAAAAGATCTCATTTTGAAAGGTTCAGACTTCTACTATTGGTAAATTGTTTTTGTTCTGCTCAGATACAGGTGAACTTTAAAATGTGAAATCAATTCTGGAATGAAAAAACAGTGCTGAAGTGAAAAAGAAACACTGTTCCAAACCTTCTCACTCCCTACTTCTATTTGATAGCTTTAAAGAGAAGATGATAAAAATAGATGAGAATAAGCAGTGTAGATTAATCTGTAGTATGGAGGAATGCTTTTCCTTGTTGTTTAAACAACTACAACTCCAATTTACCACTAAATATTATCAACATTTAGCTTTTATCACCCTAAAGCCAGTGGACATGAATCTACCTTATTTCTATGGGTTTTCACTAAAAATGATCTTAAGGTCAGACTCTCAGAGGGGTGTAACAGCTCTGTTGACTCCAGTGGAAGTCACTACCCAAAGTCACCTCAACCAGAAACTGAAACTGTGAAATAACACTCATCAGATGTATTGTTCTATGAACTTCCTACTTTGGTTGCAGTGTTAAGTCATCACTACTCTTTTCCAACAGTGATTTCGTGTATGGTGTAAAAGTGTCACGACTATGCAAAACCTGAGGACTGTAGCAACCAAAACAAAATGGCTAAAATGTTGCAATCTGGTTCTTGATGGCATCTCTTCATAATTCTGTATATCCTCCGCAGAAGAAGCTAACAACACAATAGAAGTTGGCTGAGTTGTAATTTCCATTTAGCACTTCACTAATTGTTAGAATTTTCAGCATCTTTTTACACCATTCATATCTGAAATAATGAAAAAATTGAAGTAAAAGATGTAATGCAGAAAAGTATATATATCTTTCTGGCAGTATAAGATAAATTCCTGAAATAAAGCAGTAGAAGGTGTGACAGCTAAGTCTATCCTGCATATTTCATTCAAGGTAGGTATATGTATATGTATGTATGCATGTATACATATAAAGTATATATCCATATAAATAATGTATAAAGCATATATCCATATAAATAACAAATAGTCAGAAGACCATTAAAATTCTGAATCCAATAATTACACCAAGTAATTTTCTTCAATGAGTAGTCCATTTAAGTCTATAGCGTAACTCACTGGAGTTTGCATTGTACCTTTCTTTGAAGAAGGACTAATATACAAGTACATTGCTGTAGGAGCTGAACAGAGGATTAATCAAAATTTTGAGAGGCCCCAAGTGTTTTGGTCACTTTTCTCCTATTTCGAAAGGTAAACCTGGTTTTATGCCACTATGTTTTGTGTCTGTTTGTATTTTTATGTTCAAAACAGAAAGTCGCTGGCAAGAAACCACTGTCAATATCTTCAGTCAGATACACTATAGGTGACAATTTAATTTATTTCCTCACATCAAACAAGTATATCACTGAATAAATTGTATCATCTTGTGGAGTCACCTGATAAGATAAATAAATGAAAGTCTTGGAATTTATACTACATGAAAAAATTAATTGTTTGAGGCAAGATATGTAGAAAAACAATAGAAAAGAATAACTAATTGTTGAAAGGAGGAAACCAACAATTTTTGAAATTTAGATGGAACTATTTAAAAATAAAAGAATGAAAAAATATAGTATGTCTATACAAGCATGATATAAACTGAGTTCTGAGGTGTAGAAAAAAAGACAGACAAATAAGACAGAAAGATACAATATGCAGAAAGTGAAATCTCTCATTGCCTTAATAGTAGTAAACAAATATTGACCAAAATAACTCTAATTTAAATTTGAAATTAGCAAAGGTTCTCCTAAAGACAGACCAATTTCTGTATCACAGAATGAAAAAATTGCTCACAAACAGTTCATCTTTTCAAAAGATCAGTCCCAAAATACCACTGATGTCAATTTCTCATGACCCTTCTGTTTCATAAACACTGAGTGAATCAATTAAATTGCCTAAGGGCAACATCAACTTTTGCAACTACCTTTTCAGAGAATGTTCTTTTATTTTCTTTTCTCTGTTTGTTTATTTGTCTTGAAGTGCCAGTTCTTAATCATCTGTGGTTAGACTTCATCTTTCTACTTTAGCCAGTGCTTTTTTTAGCTATCTACTGATGTGCTGACGCAGCCAGCATTCGAGCAACACTTGTATGCTGAACTAACTTAGAGGATTCCACATAGGGGAATTTCATATTTCAGTCAAGGTAGTCTGCAACACAAAAAGAAAAAAAAAGTAACGAAAATGGGTGTATGTGAGGCATGTTGTTATGATTAGTTGTATATTTATTAAATACTTTAAAGTAAATTGAAACATATAGAATATATATATAAATTTTCTATAAGTGGTTTTGTATATAGGCAAAGTATTTTCGTAAACACGGCAGAGATACATATACATGCTACGACAGTATTTACATTTAGATTTTCCTGCCTCACAACTGAGTACTTAGTATTATAACATATTTATCTTCCTTCTGTGAAAAACATAGGTTTTCTTTTTCTGTTGATTTTTGCAATCAGTGTTTGTTCTAACTCTAGGGAGTTGCCTGCAACTTTACTTACTTTACACCAAATTGATTACAGAATTGTATTTTCTGTAGTTATGTAAGTGTATAGCCTATTATGTAAGTGTATAGCTGTAAGTGTATATAGCCTGTTTCATTTCTGGAGCCAACAGTTTTTCTTTCAGAAAATTGATTTCTTCCTGGCTAGGTTGAAAGATATTCTAAAACATAAGAAAATTTATTGTTTATTTTAAAATACCTTTTATGTTGAAAACAAAAAATTGAAAAGAAATATACAAATACAGGCAAATAATTATTTTATTTAAACAAAAACTACCATTTTTATTGCAAATTTAAAAAAAAAAATGGTGGCATAACTATTGCCTGTATTTCTAAGGCTTTAGGATGTTTTCAGTTCTGATATAAATTCAAAACACAAAATGGAGTCTTTGCATATTTGACTTTTATTTAAAAGCAAATTTGTTAGGAAAATGAGGATTTTGTTCTGTTCTACTTTTTTTTTTTCTTGAAATAGGAGCTATTTAAGTTTTTGCTGTTTCTGCATGGGGAATAATGCAACTTTGGAATTTCCTACAAAACAGAAAACCAACCAACGAATCAATCGAACAAACAAACAAGACCCCAAAACCAGTGAAAATCAGTATCTTCTAAAGTCTAGTCTAAACTGATAGTGGAAGCATGTAGAAATCACAGGGAAAAAAAATGAAGTGGTTTCTGGAGGTTGCCTAGTCCAACTTCTTATTTAAAGAAGAGCCAATTCCAAAATTACCTAAACAGGTTACAGTGTTTAATAAATACTGTTTATCCCTGCCCATGTACCCTCTCACTTTTAAGAATATATTCGCGGCAAGAAACGTGCAATAAGCAAAGCTCAAAACTGACTGGTAAATACAAGTTCATAAAAACCTGATGCAGTTCAGCCACCTAAAAGTTCAGCTTTGGAAACCACTTACAATAATCTTGAGTCAAATGGTAGCTGGAAGGTCTCATAAAGCATCTGTAGTAAGGCTGTAACTGTCCCTTTGTATCCTGAGTTTATCTTCAATACCTACAGCATAAGAATGAACTCTCTATCAGTCAGAGGCACATATTAATTTGAAAGGCTAAGTTTTTAATAAGCTCTAGAATTTCTCCTGAAGTTTTCAAATCAAATCTTGATTAACTTACTAAAAATCATTTATGAATTGATCAGAGTCTACTGAAAGTGAACAGTAATGAAATCATGTACATATGTATATAGTAACTTTAATTATCATATCAGCTCTTTAAAGCGAGTCCACATATTATCCACAAACAGTCCTTGAAGCTATGTTGTACTATGTGTTTTTAGGAAATACTAATTTTTATAATGTTTTCTCATCAAATTACAGAATGTATGAGTTGAGGTCTGTGGAAAAGATGTCTGGTGAGGTTTAATGGCAACAAGAAATCAGTTTTAGATGAAATCTTATAAGGGGTCTTTCACACAGAGAAAATTAAGCCAGTTATTTGATATGCCTTTTATTGAATTCGGTAATCACAAAACCAATCTCAAAAAGAAAGTATGTACTTGATTTAAACTAGTTCAACACAGATAAGAATAACACCCTGTGAAGCAGGTCATCTTGGTTTAAAACACTGTAAGAAGTGCAATTTTGCCCAACCAAACATTGTCATAGAAAACACCAGCATGTGTGTTCCTGCAAACAATGAAACTCACGATAAATAGCACTGTCCAACCAGGACATAAAGTAATCTAGCAATAGGATAGTATCAACACGTTAATAACCATTTAATTGGTATATCTGAACATAAATATTTGGCATTCAGGTAGTGTCATCGATTATACAGTTATTGATAATCAATTAATATTTCATACATTTTTCTACTGCTTCAGAGTTTTTCAAAGTTCTTCATAAACAATAAGTAAATACTGATATCACGAGTAATCTCTCCTATTCTACTTTTTAATCAAGTTATCATACTTTTAAAGTGGTTGTGTTTAAATATATTACTGTGGTTCCTCCAGAAACAAAGAAAAGCAGATGTGAGTTTGATCCAATGACCATTAAAATTAATAGAAAAATTGTCATGATAGTGAGAGACACTGGATACAACAGTTTTATTGACTCTTTTGGCTGACCAAAATATAATACGTGCCTACTAAGCATATAATTGACACTATTCTACCCTAGAAGACTCACATTCTAATATCGGATGAGCGTAATTCATTAGATTACTATCCAGAAAAAAAACGCCTTATCTTAACCCTTTGAGATTTCTTCCAGAAAAGAAGAGAGAATCCAACGTTTTTCCTCATATTCTTCTTACTGTAACTCCAGGATGCTCTCTTCTCTCCTTGCCTTTGCAGTCTAACTCCCAGCTATGCCTTCTTTTTCCAAACTTTCCCTCTTCATATGGTGCATCGGAATTGTGTGTAGTGCTTTTCATACATATTTTTCAGAATTTTGGCAATATTGATATGACAAATATATGGAAATATATTAAATGGCAGATATATCTATTTATATTTTAAGATGTACCAATAAAATGGTCATGAACACAACTGTACTTCTCTGTTGCTTGGTTATCTTAGCAATACTACTTGCCACTAGTTTCTTTGTGTCACTCCGCTGCTGGCAGCGAGACATTCATTGCATTGTCCCAGCCCATAGCATGTAACTTGATCCCAAGTTACTGAAGAACTGACTGAAGAAATGGACAGGTTATCTCCTATCCCATACACACCCTTGTTTGGAAGGGTAAAGAGTTTACATGTAGGACAGGCCTCTTCGCTTGTCCTCAGTTTCAGAGAATTAATTCTAGATGATTTTACTTATTAGTATTATTGGTACTGTAAGAAAGTTCCAGGCTCAAGAGCTCAGGAGAATAATGGGCCTAGACTATACAAAATATCTTATAAGTATGTAACTACTTACAAGCAAGTGTTTCTTATCAATCTTCTCTCTTTAAACTTATAATACTTAGATCTCAGGTATATCAGAACTCAGGTCTACATCACAAAACCAATCAAAGACGTCCAAAACAGAGGTGGACAACAGGTAAAGTTTTTTTGGGTGGCTTTTTTTTTAGTATTAGTATTTTTAAATTGTGCTAGCAGAACATGTGAAATTAGCAATAGCATGATTTCCTATGAAAATGTATAAGAAATAATTCTTCTGGTGAACTTGGCAGTGTTAGATTTATGGTTGGATTTGATGATCTTAAGGGTCTTCTTCAACCTAAATGATTCTATGATTCTATGATTTGCTGATAAATTTAAATTTGTAGCTAGAATGTATCAACAGCTCAGTGCTGTCAGAAGTAGAACAGTATTTTTTTTTTTTTCCTGTTGGATTACTGAATTATATCAGCTGTCATGGAGGAATTTAGGAGTGATAAAGCCTCAAGGACAGAACTATACCATGCGGTGACGTAAATTTTAATCTTATTTCTGAGCAGGATGGGTATAGCAGAGTAAATAACAGTTTGTGTTTTAAAATCCGCTCCCACAGTCTGTTCAGACTACACATTCCCACTGAAGAATGTCCCTGCTTCCCCAGTCCAGCTTGACCAGCACTGAGGATGCAGGGGAACAGGATGTTCACTCTGACCAGTCAGTGTGCCTGAGTCCCATCTAGCAAACTGTTTTCCATGCATAACCAACCCACCTCAGGCTCAGCTTCTGCATGATGTTGGACTTCCGTGGACTTACTCCCCTACCGAGGGACTCTTCCCTCTTTATTGCTTTCTCACTCAGATGGTCAGGGTTGGCAGATGTCAATGGCCTTACTAGTCACAACACCCCAGGCCAATCTCTTTGACTTTCTCCATACCTAAATTCAAATAGCTGTTGTTTCCTGGTTGCTAGTGGCTTCTGGCTCTACTCCCTGTCACCCCCACACCTCACCTCACCCCCCCAAATATGTTACTAAGATGTAAAACTGTAACAGTTCCTTCTCTATTTCCTTCCTGTGCATATCCAGACGCAACTCAGATCTCCTAGGTACACCTCCCCATAAAAATGTTCTGTGCTTTTTTTTTTCTGCTTTTCTGGTCTATACCAGAACCATCTAATGAGTTATAGGTAGGCAGATGTAGTCAAAGTCTCAATTATCTGAGTAGTGCCTTCATAGAGGTGTCACCCTGTGACATCAATTCAGTAAAGGATGTCAAAAACACTTGTAACAAATCTGGCAGACACAAGAGACTTCAACCAGGTGTGGAGAGCAGAGGAAATGGGCTGCCAGTTTTTGGTGATGGTGATTAATATGTTGGTTCTAGCCGAAATGTGTAACTTCACCCTAGAAAAATCTGATTTGAAGAATCTGCTAGTTATCTCCTCTTCCCAGGTAGAGCTTGCAGCATGACCACTAATACCTTTAAGTCAGTGAGTGCTCTGCTGACTTGGTAGTTATTTGATGCTTATAAGCTTGAAAGAATTATAATAGGAGGGAATTATTAAATTCAATAAATTATAATGGTTCACGGTGGTTTCAACCCAAGCATCAATTTACCATTTGAATGCAGGCAGGTGAAGTTGCAAAATGCAGTTCTGGTATTAAAAAAAACCCCAGTTATTTAACTCAGAGGATCACTTATACAGTATACTTAATCCTAGCAGGTATACCTTCCCCCTGACAACTTTCATGATTATAAGTTCCTCCCTGCACCTGTTTTGTCACTACTTTTAGCACCAGAGACTCACAGAACTCTTAATACACTTTCCATTCTTCTAACAAGTATCAGATTAAAATTATTTGCTTTTACACCACTCCTCCTAATTTTCACAGGGGAAGGAAAATAAAACAAAATCTCAAATACTTTTAATTAAAAGGCCTTTTTCCTTAAAAATATACTTTTTTTTTTTTTTACATAGCAATAATATAGGTGCCTTTTTTTATTTATTCCTCAGTGGTAAATACCCACTGTTTTCTCCAGGCTTGATTGGCGGTTGGACAGATACCACCTCAATACTTCTGCATTTGTGAATGAAAGTTACAGGACTTTCTATCTTATGCCTTTCTTGCAATAATTGTGCCTCTGGACATACATGGAAATGCACCATACTCATTAAAAAAGAAAATCTAATAAACATGCACCTGCACCACTACATGCAAGCCTTCAGCCAAATTAGATGCTATTCCCAACCATTAATTAAATAGCAGAATTTCTATATTTGGTACAAAAAAATCTGTGCCAGAGCATCTGTTCACTTGTCTTGAAATGCATGATTTGTATTTTCTAATACAGATTCTAGTACAATAATGTGAGAAGTAGATTGTACTCAGAAAGCACAATTGTACATCAAGGAAACATGCTGTGTTGGACTAGCTCTTCGGTCATGTTGGAACAGCTAGTAAAAGACTTGATAATATTTCACAGTGTAAGAATTTGAGTGATGCCTGGTTTAAAGCCAAGAAAATATATGGGACAGGAGGTGGTTCTTAAGTGAGAGAAGAGAAAAGAATTGTAAAAACTAAATATTATTTTAATGGCTGATTTTCAACTAGCAATCTTCTGGTTTTCAAAATCTGACAAAGTAATTGATGCATATCTCAGAATGAAATCGTGATAAGCTTTCTGATTTCTTCATGCTCTGTTCAGGGCATGTAGTAGAGGAACATGAAAGGTCAGCAGAAGTTTTTAGTACTCCAGATCTCCCTTCTGGGGAACAAAAAATATTAGTATCAATGACAGCCATGGTAACGTAATACTTCATTTCTTCTGTTTCTTCAGCATTACATCCACTAAACTCTCAGTTAAACTCTGAACTTCTACTACCTTTTCAAGCTATCCTTCCTGTGTACACTTCCATCAAAACATGAAAAATTAAAAAAGCTTGTTCCAATTCAGTTCTCAGGACATGTATTTTTTCTTCAGTGAGAATTCTTTTTTCTGCACTGTGAAATATCTTCCCACTGTTCAGTTCAACCTTGGGGTTGGTCTGCTACTCAGAAATAGTTACAACGTTCCATATAAAAATTGTTCTCAAGCATAGATTGATTTTAGCTTTTGTCAGCAGAGGAATATTTTTTGTTATCTAGGAATATTTTTATTTATGTTTAATTATGTGAAGCAGTACAGAATCTCCACAAGACAAGCGTTCAAGATGAAGGAATTTTTCTGCACATTCATTATTAAATTCACTGTTTGGCTTTCTAATTGAATGTGTCTTTGCAATTACTAAGAACTTGTAGATGATAAGCCTTCTCGGCTTCCAATGAAGTCAGTACTTTGATCCTGAAATCCTGTCTGCGCTAGGAAATCGCATGTAAGTTAATGAAAACTCTGCATTGGCTTCAATGGATTCTGTATCAATGCACAGGAAAGTAAACACAATTATATCATGCCTACTGTCCTATGAGAAATTATTAAAAAATATTATCTTGATATACATTGAATATTCTTGAATATTCTCTTCAATACATTCTGGACAAAAACCACCAAAATATAAATTACCAGCTTCATTCTATATGGGAAGGAGAGTGTCAAAGTGGAATTTCAGCCAGATATCACAATAGAGAGAGAATGAAAACATAGAATATGAAACAGGAAATTAAAATTAATGAGGTAACACTTTTCACTTGCTCCAATGCATTTTTAATTCTTATTTCAAAAGGGAGTATAAGATAAAAAGCCCTCAAGGTTTACACAACAGTAGGACATGGAAGCTTGCTCTTGGCTTCAGTAAGTCCAGCCTAAAGATGTGTGCACACACTCACATACACACACACACAAAAGATGTACCACTTGTTTAAATGAATTTTCCCTGGAGGTTTTTCTGTGTAAGAGAAATCTTTTGCCTTAGTGCAGTACCAGTCCATCATTTCCAGTCATAATGAGCTATTTTACTTTGTATCCTGTTGTTGAAGCTTTTTTATGAGAATCTTTGCTCTTCCATATGGATAAGTATTTTATGATTTTCATTCTTCATTGGCTTAAAGGTCATTATCAATTCTAGTTATTTTGCCCATAGCTCTTTTTTGTTTTCATGCAACTTTCCAGCCCTTCACTGACCTTTGAAAAACTTATGAAAGTTACGGTAATTTTTATCTGAATTCGTAGGCTTTGAAGCATAACAGTCTTCCATCATATACTCGTAACTTAGCCTTTAGGAACTGTGAATCAAACATGTTCCTGTTTAAAACAAGTTTAATGCAGAAATGCAATTATTAAAGAAATGTGAACTAATTTAAACCTAGTTTGAGGCGTTAACCTTCCCATTCATCCAGCCACTTTGACTGGATAAGTGCTGACTTAATTTTTTGTTGCCTGTCAGTAGAAAAGTATCCCATCAATATGCAATAACTTGAAGAAAAGAATTGATGTACTGTGCTGGTGGGCAGAAACAATAGAGATTGCTTTCTCTGAATTCAAATTATCGAGCAGTTTCTGTGTTATGCTGCCCATTAACTTAAATGAGAAACATTTTGTAATGCCAAGTACATAACAATATCAGCTTCAGCATTCTCAGTATGTGATTCTGCTTTATTATTATTATTTATTTTAAATATTGCTGTATCTGGGGATTTCTAATAACAGATACTACACATGTTAAGATGGTGTCATTTTAAAATTCCATTATGTTGCCAGGTCAGCATTTAGTTGCTGTAATGTAGTATCAGGGGTGTAATCTAGAGTGGTTTACGAGTATCTTTTGTTTATGTACAGGACAGTCAAAACACAACTAATATGTTAATAGTTTATGAATAGCATAATTTAAAAAAAAAACACACAACCAACCCAAGCACAGCTTCCTTTTTCTTCTTTCACCTCCTAAATCAGAGTTCACAAGACTTTGATACATCGCAGAGCAGATTCTACCCTTGTTTACTTGCAAAAAATGTGAAGTAAATGTATTGGTTTGAACGGGCGAAGCTTACTTTACTGATATTTTTAGTTGTGGAATGTATAGTGATTTGGGGGTTCTCTTTCATCTCCTCTCTCTCTAATGCTGAACACAAACCTCTTTTGGGAAATTCAGCTGATCTACAGAAGATTATTTCAAGTAACAACAAAAATACCATATGTCACTTTCTGCTGTGCTGACAAAAGCAAATTCTAGTCAGAAAGGCAAGGACCTTAAACGAAGGGAAAGCCAGCTACATGATCGAAGGGTTAGTGCAGTTAAATTAATTTTACTCACTTCTAACACAGTGCAATATAGCACAAATCTACTTTTCATGTCCAGCAAATGGGCATACAGCCCCTGCCACCACAATCCCAGGTGAAAAAGTTTTTTGCTATTGCATCTATTTCTGTGGCTAGGTGGAACTACAGAGAAAAAGCAGTAGGAATAAAAAAACCCAACAGGTTGTGTAGAATATTTTCTTTGGTCCAGAAGGATTTCTGAAATTTCCAGCTCGGCAAATGGTACATGATCCCCATTAATATAATCCCCTTTTACTCTTACCTCTTCAAGTAGAACTTTTGAGCAGCTATCACAAGGGGACTGAGAAACTGGCAAATAAAAGATGAATCAGGTCATAGTCATGCTTTTATAATAATGCTGACAATGTTATTGACCTTCATGTATCAACTGTTAGTTTATTTTCACCACCGTTCAGAGCTTTTGTTGTCAACAATTGTCAATGACATGTCAGTTCATAGTGCATTTTGGGGAAGTAGGCAAGTTTATTCCAATGGATTACCAATGGGAGAAAAAAGTATACTCATAATTCAATTTTTAAATAATATCATGACAAAAAAAAATGGTCCTCAAATATCCTTGTGGCTTATTAGATCACAACTAAATAGTTAGCTACCAGGCTAAGGAGGAATCAAAATCTTCGTAAAGATACCATGTGCAAACAGATTGATCAATATTTGACCTCAGCATTTGTTTTTGCTATTAATATTATAATAATCTTAAATGTGCCCCTCTACTCCACTCTTGTGAGACACCACCTGGAGTACTGCGTCCAGCTCTGGAGTCCTCAGCACAAGAAGGACGTAGACCTGTTGGAGGGAGCCCAGAGGAGGGCCACGAAGATGATGAGAGGGCTGGAGCACCTCTCCTATGAAGACAGGCTGAGAGAATTGGGGTTGTTCAGGCTGGAGAAGAGAAGGCTCAGGGAAGACCCTATTGTGGCCTTCCAGTACTTAAAGGCGGCCTACAGGAAAGATGTGGAGGAACTCTTTATCAGATAGAGTAGCGATAGGACAAGGGGTAGTGGTTTTGTACTGAAAGAGGGTAGATTTAGATTAGTTATTAGGAAGAAATTCTGTACTCTGAGTGTGGTGAGACACTGGAACAAGTTGCCCAGAAAAGTTGCCGATGCCCCCTCCCTGAAAGTGTTCAAGGCCAGGTTGGATGGGGCTTTGAGCAACCTGGTCTAGTGGGAGGTGTTTCTGCCCATGGCAGGAGGGTTGGTACTAGATGGTCTTTAAGGTCCCTTCCAACTCTTAACCATTCTATGATTCTATGACACAGTTTAGTGATGGACTTGGCAGTGTGAGGTTTATGGTTGGATTTGATAATCTTAAAGGTCTTTTCCAAGCTAAATGATTCTATAATTCTATATTTCTATGATTTCTGTTCTACATGTCTTTTTCCATGTAAGAATGAGAGAGAAAAGTGTAACCTGGGAATATATTATGTTCATTACATTCAAGGTAAAATGTATTTCACCTTAAAGGAAAAAAGGAAACCCCAAGCGACAATGGTAGTCTTCAGGTTATGTTTCCTCCAGGGGGACAATGCCCTGCCTCTTCCATCAGATCTTGCAGAAGAACTGTAAGTAAACGCACAGCTTGAAAACATATATATGGTCACAATTAACACTACTGCAGTCTCAGAAAGCTTCTGTTGCACTACTAATTGCATAAGCATTTTATTAGGTATTAATGAGCAATAAAATACTTGACATAATTTTGGCAGTTTCTATTTTAAAGAAAAATTATGAAGATAAATACTTAATATAAGTATTATTTAAAATATCAAGTAGAGAGATTTGCAGTCATGTAAATTGCTACAGGACCAGGAAAAATATGTTTTCATTGTCATTTACATAAGTATGTAGCCACTGCGTCAAGAAAACCTTAAAAAGAACACATAAAGTATTCATATTTTTACTTAAAATAACATTAAAAATGAATGCATCCTCATTATATTGGCTCATTAATATTTTCAATTTATTCATACTGTATTCTCTGACTTATTTTTAGCTTACATTTTATTATTTAACAATTTCATACCAAACCTGAAGTTTCCTTTTCACCAATCTAAAACTCAATGCAGTTGATGAGTAGACGAGTTTTAAAATATTTTTAATCAAACATACCTCTCTCATGTTCTCCAGGCAGAAGGATACATTAAATCGATAAATCCTTAACATACTGAAATTGGATGTGTAACTGGGATTAATTCCAGATATACTTCAACAAAGTATAACAAATTTTACCGTTTGTCAAACAAGTTAGCATATTATAGATATACAGTTTGCTTAAATCAGCTGGTGAATGATGTGGCTCGTTCCCTGGAGCTCTGACATTTTATGCCAGTTAGGTAAAACAACCTAAAAGCAATGAGTGTCTGTAAGCAGTTCTGGCATTTAGCTGACCTGTAATGTACAAAGTAAGCAAACAGGAAAAGTGTGAGATTTAGGCCTGACCCTAAGGTTTCCTTAAAAAGTGAAAATGTCCCATGTTCCACAGCTGAACAGTAAAAATTAGATCTTTCTTGGGGAAACCTAGTGAAGATTTCCTTCCTTTTCTTTCTTAGATTTTAATGTTAGAAGCTTTTTCCTGGGGCTTTGGCTTTTGCCAACTAAGAGCTAAATACAGAGGCAGAGTTGTACTCAGTTCACTTATAGAATGATAAAATATATCTGACTTTAGTCGTTTCATTTCATTTCTCTTGACAATACTCAATTTAAAATGTCTAAAGGGAAAAAATAAGGGAGATATGAAGCAAAATGTTTGCAAAGTATTTGGCCAAAGTTACTTCAAACAATATCTGTATGTTCCATTTTAATTGCATGGCAATTCAGGCTTCTGATTTACTTTAGAATGGGCAATTATTTAATTCTAGGCCAATACAAATAATTCTGTTTCATGTAATTGATTGAATGTTTCCTAACTTGTGCTTCAAGCTTTCATCTGCCATCAAACTTCCACCCGAGATGCTCTAAAAATGAAGATTAATCTGTATAGATGTTCTTTGACTCGTTCTCTGATTTTAAGATGCATTTGGATGCCATGCAGGAGAATTTGATGCTTTGAAAATTCAGGAACATACAGATTCAAGCTCACTATACTTTACAGTATAAAACTTCGGTTTTCTCAGGTAGTTAGACTAAGATATGTTCTCCAAATAGAGTTTCAAGTAAGTACACTTTTCTAATGTACAATGTATAGAAAGTTATGCAAGGAAATTCTGATGTATGCTCTGTGGTTTAACTCAAAGAAGAATATTTAATGCACATTTAGTGATCTCTAATTATCTTGCCCAGCCTCAGAAACACTAAAATGTTTAACCATCATATAATTAGCATCACAAATAACCACAGAGAAATTGCTTTGGACTTGAGAACTGAATATTCTGGGCTTGGTATGCTCACTTGGGGGTAGTTAGAATACCTTACTGTCTGGGACTGACAGAGTCTCAGGCCTGTTCCATTTGTTAAGGATTATACATTATATATCATTCACAAGGTGTACTAGGACTTATTCTTGTAACTGTGCATATTAATGTCCTTTGTGCAATAATATATATTTTAAACACACTTTAAAGTAACACTGATATTAAAGTACATCCATTATTTGATACCTTTTAAAATGCATTGCTACTACTGTTTTGGTCTCCAGGATTAATTAAATTTTCACGACATAGTAGTTCTCTTCCATCAGTAAAAGCATACCTCCCTTTGCTAGCTATACGCTAGCTCATATTAGTTATGTCATGCCAGCATTTCTTCCTTCTTTAGTTTCCTTTTTTGCCTGCAGCACTGATTTTCATAGGTATGGTCTCCCGGATTTTCTGGTTTTGTTTGATTTATTCTCTCTGATTAATTTCCAGCTGTTTCCATATTTCATATGTCATTGGTATTCTTGATAGCAGCCTTCAGCGCTTACATTTTTTCATTCTTTTTCTTACTGGTGCCTCTATCCTAGATATTGGTATGCTTTTTTTCCCCTTCCTTTTGCAACAGTTTTAAATTATTTAATCCCAGATTTGGAGAACATTTGAAATACAGGTAATTTTAAAATTACCCTTAGAACTTAGTTAAGCATAGAAAAAGATGTAATATTTTTTTTTCCTTGCTTCCAAATCTCAGTAATAATTTTAATTTTTGAGAATAACCAACTCAGGCTATATGTGATAATTTTTATCTAATAGCTTTTAAATATCATAAAGAAAGTTTTTCATATCGATTTCATATAAATTCTATAGTTCTTGTTTTTAACTCACCATCTTTCCCTTAAATTGACAACATTATCAATGCAGAGAATTGTTGAAATTGATGTTACAGTGAAATGGACTGTGGTGTTTTCCTAAGAAAGGTAATTTAAAAATTGAATTAATGTTTTAATGTTTTATACGAGCACCTGACTCTCTATGAAAATTAAAATGAAGTCATTGCTACCAAAGAGATTTTCCTGATTGTCTGCAGGAATTTAGCTCTGAGTTTGTATCAGTGTTTAGCCCTTATATTTTAGGAATGGAACTGGGCTGCGCTCTTCAACCATTGTTAAGTTCAAAGCTACTCTATTGCCATAGAAACAAAAAAACAAAACAAAACAAAACAAAACAAATCAGAACGCTACCACCACCACCACTAATGACAAAAACTGGCAGTAGTTTTAAAATATTACTGCTTATGCCTGCTCTGAAACAGTTAGATGACCTAGTGCTTTGAAATCCCACTAGCTGCTTGGAATTACATCATCTCATATATATGTTACGTTTACCTTTTACAGTGAATGAAAAGAACATTTACTTTTCTTAATTTACTACACATTCTGAGCTAATGATGAACATTTATATGGAGGGAAATAAGGCAAAAAGTGGCCTGAAAATTTGCAGGCAGAGAGAAAACTAAGTTATGAATCTTGTGAAACTTAAGAGAGAAAAAAAAGACGTAATAGTTGTTTCATAGTCTGCAAAAAACCCAAGCATTAAAACCCCACCTATAATTATATACATAGAGAGAAAAAAAAAGGGAAAACCAGGACTGCTGTCAGAAGACCCCTACAAATAGGATGGTGCTTCCAATGTTTGAATCCTTCTTCTGTCTTTATATTTCAGTGCTGAGACACAAATAAAGTTGCAACAGCCTAACAAGCCCCCACACCCAAACTGAGCCAAATATTTAGGTTGACTTGTCACAAAATTTCTGAACTGGAATCACTTCTTGCTGTCACTGGAAGGAACAGTTCTGTGTCCTCCACTTTCATAGATTGCACCAGCTCTGGTGGTCAGTTGATTCCTTTTTCAGTCGTTTCAGTCTTGTAAACTACCAGAAAGCTAGTTTAACAACATTTGGTTTATTTTGAAATTGTTTAGCTGGGTCATTTTTTTACTGCAGGGTCAGATAAACACAACTATCTGATTGGGAAAGCCAATGGGAGCAGAGATGGACAGGTAGTTTAGAGACATTATATCAGCTTAGCCATCTCAGAGATCCTTATATTTCCACTGTTCCTCTGTTCCATGGAAGTAACAACAGCTTTAAATCGAGTGATGATGCAAAAGCTTATCGTGTATGTATGTCAAACACCGAGTTATAAGGCACAATGTTTTTCAATCTGCAGCCTCCCCAGTTATCATGTCACCATGTCAAACAGTGTGGCACCGCCTTTTACCCTGCTGTCACCTCCACTGGTTCCTCACTGGGTAAGGACTAGCAGTACCTACCTCTTAAATAGTGATAATCATGCTAGTTGGACAACTTAAATGAATTCTTATGTCTGATAATTATTAAAGAGGACAGTATAAGAAGATGTACTAAAAGTATATTGGCAGATATAAGTGTAATAGGCATATAGAAAGAAAAGATAAAAGATTAATTTTATGCAGGTCAGATCTAAGGTTTTGGTTGGTCCCTACAATGTGAAATTGTAAAAAGGGAGAAAAGTTCCTCCCTGACATTGCAATGGGAGAATGTTAAGGCAATTTAAGTAATATCCTTCAATTACTCAGTCTGAATACAGGGTGAATCAAGCAATCAATCTGAGTTTGGAATACAGCTCTGCACAAAATCTGAACGAACAGGACACTTGAGATGTTTGAAATAAGATCAGATGAGCGAGACTTGCCAAACTGTGCTTCTACAGGCTTTTCAAGGCAGTGCTAGCTTCAGTGTCCTTTGCACCAGACTTTCAGTCTCACCTATATATATCACCTTTGCTTCTGCATCATGCTATTCAAGGAACTGTTCTGTAAATAGGATCAGAAAATTCACAATGCTGAAAAATATCCCTTAATTTCTGCTTTTGGGTCACTTTTCAGCTAAATCTGATGTGTTGGCACAACATAATAGTGTTATATAATCAAGTGAAAAGAACACTTTTTAAAATGTAATACACTCATCTCATAGAGAAACTTCAGGGCCTCACTGGACTGAAATCTTGGTTTGGTTCTTCCAGCATTACCCCAAGTCCTGCCAAATACACAGTACTAACAACTTTGTTTCTTCTATAGAATTCACTTGTATTTATGGAGGTGTTTCTTATCAGTAGTGAAATACTTCATTTTTCTTTAGATCTCTAAGGATTACATGTATGTGTTCTAATAGGAGTAACTATTCTTCACCTTAAGAAAAAATCTTGGTGCTTGTGAAACCTTAATGCCTTTATCTTAAAATCCTCCCATTCTCAAATATACTAGGTCTTTATTTGCATAAAAGTGTTATCTGCTAGTTTTCTAGCAACTAAATGACCATTCATTATGTTTTATTATTTTTCCATATTTAACTGATACCAGAATTGATGTCACCCAAAAGTAAACTAATCAGAGGAAGTCATATGTTTGTGTTAAGATATTTGAAGTTCTTAATTCACTCAGAATATGTCTTTTGCTGGTTTATGTAACAAAGGGACATTATAGCTAGCAAACATCTGTTAGATGGAGTACTTGTTTCAGTCTCAGAGTAGTCCTTAAATCTATCCCGTCTTCTAATGGCATGCACACAAGATAATAATTATTATTTTTTTTAAATAAGAAAATGGAGATATTCTGTGGCTTAATATTTGATGACTCAATACCTTTCACTTACATTTTGGCCAATTAAAACCTGGTGTCAATGTAGTTTCTAGTGGTGTCAACGTAGTTTCTAGCACCTAAAATTAAGAGCTGACAAGTCTCAAAGCATGTGAAGTAGAACTCAACTTACAGGGTCCTGGCCTCACATTTTTAAAACTGATTATTGTTGTCACTTTAGGAGCTTTGTTACTATATTCACAAGCTTGTAAGTGGATATCTGCCTAGATAACACCTCACAGAAAAAGAAATGCTGATTCAATCCCGTTTAAGTTATAGGGAAGAAATGATCAGGGAAAAAGCGAGTCAAAAAAGTTCATATTAGAAACTTCTTAGAGAAAAGGAGATGAGTATAAGCCTGTTCATTCTTACACTTGTGTGCTGGACAATGAGACAACTCTTACAATTTTTTTGTATCTATCTTTCGATTACATTCAAAGGATAGCTCAGGTCAGAAGGGAGCTCATGAGGTCTCCAGTCCAACCTCCTGCTCACAGCAGGGCCACTTCTGAGGTCAGACCTTGCTTAGATGGTTGCTCAGGGTTTTGTCCAGCCGGGTCTTGAAACCCTCCAAGATTGGAGATTGCACAGCATCTCTGGGCAGACTGCCTCACTGCTGGGCTGCTGTCAAGCAGAAAAAGCTTTTCCTTATAGCCAGCCTGAACATTTCTTTTCCTAATTTATGCTCATTGTCTCTCCAGCCTGCCTGGGTCTCTCTGAATCGCAGCCCCTGCCACTGAGTATATTGACAACCCCCGCCCCCAATAATTGTCTGTATTATGGGTAGATATCATCCCACTCAGAGTGAAGCTGAGTCTATGTTTCCTCTATGCATAATTTCAAATGTTTCATATAATATGAGTAAAGCACCTCAGAAATTGTCAAATTTCTTTCTGTTAGTATCACCACCTCCTTTCTCTTGAGTGAGACCTTCTCTGTCAATTGTGTTAAGATTTAATTTATTTTGCCTTCATCCTTAGATTCCTTAAACAGGGTGAGTGACAATTAGGAAGTTGTAGGACTTATGCAGGAGCCCAGTATGAAAAGAAGTTTTGACTTTCTGAAATAATCAGCTTTCTTCCAGCTCTTTTGGGCCAACCTGTAAGGTTTGTAATGCTCTAATTAGGACATGACTTCAAATTTCACCTCAATTACTATTTGGCAACATTTCTTTCTCTCTTGTATATTTACACAAATTATAAAGTCTTAGTTCCACAAAAAATCTTTTGTTCCCACCCCCAACCAAGGGAGGGTCATGCTTGCAATTTTTCCTCCATGCTTTAAACTCAAAGGTTAAAATATGATGTTTAAATGGTGACAGAGAAGTCTCAATGAAGAAATTGGGGTCTTTGACCTCAATCTCTGCTGTGTAGAGTGGGAGGGGGAAGAATCATTCTGTGTTTGCCAGCTGAACCACAGTAACCTGCACCTGACAATTTAACCTATTAAGTTTTGAGCATTTTCAGCTCAGATCAAAAGCATCAAAGTCTGTGTAAATAACACATTGCAGTAAATTGTCACTCTCATTTAAAACTAAAACCAGAAAAACAACTACCTAATTACAAAATTAAGTACATATAATGTGAGAAATGATATATAATGTATATTTTTAATAATTTAATCTGCCACTTCCTAGATGAGTCTCACTGTATTTCCACATTAGATTTGCTTTTATCTTGTATGTGGTGATAGGAGATCAGGCAGGGTAGTGATTGATATTAGAGGAGTAGGCAAGTTTAGAACAAGGTGAGAGGATTAAAATAATTACATGAAAGTCAAGAGTGAAGTAGAAATCTTTTACCTGAAAACCATTTAAAATCCCATTAAAAGTGTGGAAAGGGTTACGCTTTTTTAATATTATTTTTCAGCAAAATTAGCCTTTATTGTTTGAAGTATAGATAGTGGAAATACTGAAGTAAATTCATAACCCTAAAACAAGTTGTCTTACCAGTATACTAAATTATGTATTTCTAGTAAGAAAATTCCATAATCCATGCCTAATTTTGCAACCTGACTTGATAAATTGTGAATTAGAAAAAGGGGAGGAAAGACAGGCATTTATTCATAGCTAGCTTTGCTTCCAAATACAGTGAAATATATTGAAATGCATACTGTTTTGTCTGTGGTTGGTTGACCCTGGCTGGATGCCATGTGCCCACCAAAGCCACTCTATCACTCCTTCTCCTAAGCTGGACAGGGGAGAGAAAATATAATGAATGGATCACGGGTCAAGATAAGGACAGGGAGATCATTCAGCAATTACTGTCATGAGCAAAACAGACTTGACTTTGGGAAAAAAAAAAATAAATTTAATTTATTACAATCAAATCAGAGTAGGATAATGAGAAATAAAAACAAATCTTAAAAACACCTTCCTCCCATCCCTCCTTTCTTCCTGGGCTTAACTTCACTCCTGAGTTCTCTGCCTCCTCCCCCAGGTGGCACAGGGGGATGGGAAATGGGAGTTGCAGTCAGTTCAACACATTTTTCTGCCACTCTTTCCTCCTGAGGAGGAGGACTCCTTACACTCTTCCCCTGCTCCAGTGTGGGGTCCTTTCCATGGGAGACAGTCCTCCATGAGCTTCTCCGACATGAGTCCTTCCCATAGGTTACAGTCCTTCAGGAACAGACTGCTCCAGTGTGATTCCCCCGCAGGATCACAAGAGCTGCCAGCAAACTTGCTCCAGCGTGGGCTCCTCTGTCCACAGGTTCTGCCAGGAGCCTGCTGCAGCATGGCCTTCCTATGGGGTCACAGCCTTCTTCATGCATCCACCTGCTCCAGCGTGGGGTCCTCCACAGGCTGCAGCTGGATATCTGCTCCACTGTGGACCTCCATGGGCTGCAGGGGAATCTCTGCTCTGGTGCCTGGAGTTCCTCCTACCCCTCCTTCTTCACTGACCTTGGTGTCTGCAGGGCTGTTTCACATATTATCACTCCTCTCTCTGCAATTGTGCAGTTTTCTTTTTCCCTTTCTTAAATTTGTTATCACAGAAGTGCTATCACCGTCACTTATGGGTTCAACCTTGGCCAGCGGTGGGTCCATCTTGGAGCTGGCTGGGATTGGGTCTATCGGATATAGGGGAAGCTTCTAGCAGCTTCTCACAGAAACCACCCTTGTAACCCCCTGGTTACCAAGACTTTGCCACACAACCCAATACACTGTCAAATGATGTACTTTTTTCTTTTTTTTTTTTTTCAGAAACAATGTTAATTTAAAGATGATTATTTCAGCGAATAGCTTCAAGTTTTCTGAATCCTGGGTTTAGACAGATTTCCTTCAAAAGTTTTCATGACACCTCTAAAATCAAGTTTGGCTGCCAAATTAGACAAATGGTAACTCCTATAGCAAATAAATGACATTGGAATTCTGCTGTGCCTCAGGAAGTTAAGGCAAATATGTAAAAAGGACAATTATCTAATTTGCTTTCTTTTGTGCAGCTTTTCTCAGTAAGGTCAAAATTAAGACATACTGTGATACAATAAGAAGTCTCATTTGATCACTGCTAAATTGTGTTTCAAGGCTTTATGTAGCTTCAGCTGAGAGTTTGTATATTTATGGAAGGGCTGGGTTTTTTTTATTCCAGCATCTCTTAAAAGTTACAGCTGAGGTTTTCTATCACAAGACTCTTTGCAGGGAATCCAAGCAGCTCCCTTTTTGTTTCTGACAATTCATTCATTTTTCCTGCACAGGTCGAAGGTCAATAAGGGGGACATGATAGTTTATGAGACAAGAAAGAATAGCTGGGACTTGTTGCACGAGGGCACCTTAAGAAAGTTCTGTTACTGAGGTAACTGGAAACTTACTACCGCAATCAAAAAGTCAGTGTTTTCTGCTGTTGTACATTTATTGATTGTATAAGATAAGTTAATATTTTTCATTCTGTTTCCAAATTAAAACTTGTTTGAAGTATCAATATATTAAGAATAATATTCCTCATTCTTATGCCTTAAAATTCTTTTGTTATTCCGCTTGTTTCCTTTGCTTATATAAAAGAGATATTTGGCACTTTCAGTGTCTTTATGCTCTCCTGAAAACAGAAATTTGGGAGCTGTCCACTCAAAAGAAAAAATCTAAAACCAGTACATGGTAATTTTTTAATTATTTTCTAGCTTTGAGCATAATTAACAAGTAATCTGCATGAACACATACTTTGTTTGCTCTAAAATTAATTAATAACTCAGTCAAATATTCTGCAAGGTTATACATAGGACTTGCAAAATGTGGTATCATGGGTTTTATTTAACAAATAAAAACAGAAGGGGGTCACAGTTCAAAGAAAGTTAGACACGTTAATATGATCAGCATTTGCTTCGATGTACTCTTTTTCAAGGAAGGGAGAAGCAGAAAGGACAATGTAAAGCGGAGCAGAATAGAGTTGGAGAAGAACAAAATAGGCAATCTTTCTTTTTTTAAATGTACAGGTTTTGAGAGAGAAGGGAAGTGGAGAAAATAAGGTGGAAGAACATGAAAACAGAGGATGAAGATTTATGCTACATATGGGAAAAGTATGTGAGAAGGAGGAAAGGAAATGGGAAATGCAAAAAAAAAAGAGGAAAGAGAAAATTGTCTAAAATAAGACTAGAATGATAGAACAGGTGAAGAGAACATTCTTATGTAACAAGACTATCAAAAATATCAAGAAAAAGATCTTTTACTTCTAAACTTTACATTATGTAAAATCATAACTTCTTTTCAGTCAAAATTCCCTATAATTAAAAAAATCCTCCTTTTTTTTTTTTTTCCAAATGACTTTTCCATTTGCCAGGACTCACTGAAGAGTACTGCTGTGGTTCACCAAATTAAGCATGTTAGTCATTGAGGATAGTAATATGTGTTAGAATGTATCATAATATTTCCTTCCTTTTACTAAAAGACAAAGAAAATAATCTATCCTTTATTACAGGGAACAAAATAGGATATATAAATCCATACTGTTCCACAAAGGACTCATTCAAGATGTAAAATTCAAATTCACAAGTCCACATCCCAGGGCTGATCTGTGTCAGGATTTTACTTTAGCTCTTCTATTACAGAATAGAAGTAAGATTACAATTTGGAACTCAGCATCCTCGGACATTTAGGAGAGATGGATTTGTTTGAATTATTTTCTACTGTTAGCCAACTCTGTCTTTGAAGAGAGAATTTCTTCAAATTTCAAAATCTAAAAAAAAGAAATAAATACTGAATTTGAATAAAGGAGGAAATCTTAGATGTAAAGAGTAGAGTATTACCAGTACTATTGTATCATCACTACGCAGTCTGTGGCTGGACATCTCTTTTTTTAAGTATTGCAAAACTTTGTTTAGAACAACAGTGGCCAATGTTCTCCAATTACTTAAATGCCTATTAATATTTTAATATCTTCTACAAAGTCTTGTCACCAATGCAAGATTCATTGGTGGCTTCTTTTCCTGTGCTTTTGTAGGATGAATGATAATTTACGTATATTGGTGAAGGTAGGAGGAGTAAAACAGCTAGACAAAAACATTGATACTATGAATCACGCATATTAACAAAAGAAATGAGTCAAGAGTTCTCTGTAGGCAACTTTTCTTTCACCAGGTGCAAGATACTGTTTGAACAACAGGTCAATATCAACAGCTCTATACAGGGTAACCAGGGCACTGCCTGAATTACGTAGCAAACTCCCTCAAAGATTGACAGATAAAATTTGTTCTTCACATGTTCCGTTTTGACAACAAAAGGTCAGGAAAAGGACATTGTTTGGCACCACAAGATTTCCCCAATGATCAAAGATCTGTGGGTTGTACTCATGTACATGTTGAAGATGCTTAATTAACAATGAGAATTTGGAAAATGCTGTCACTACCACCACAAGAGTATTCAAGCTATTTTTGGACTAAATGCGATAAATATTTTGTTAACCACTTAGAGCCTTGCAATGTGTTTACTGGTGTTAGTAATTATTGACAGATTTAGTTGTGATCACCAGCTAAGGAAGTACAATGAGAAGTTTTGGAATTCCTTTTTGGGTACATATCATCCTAAGAAGCGATTGTTGATCAAAGTGAAAAAAAAAGTGTATTATTTCCAAATATACTAAACTTCGCAGTTTACAGTATCCTTTTAGGCCTTAAAATAAATAAGTAAAATAAACTACACTGTCTAGGAATTTGTAAATACACTTGAATTAAATATCAAGTGTAGGATATATTGTGTTGTTCTTACATTGAAGAGTGAATTCCTCTTTGTGTAGTGGTTTACTGGTGGGCAGCTTCAACTAAAAAATTAAGGCTCAGAAACAAAGTAGTTTCAGAAAGACTCTTACAATCTTCATGTCTGTTGTTAGTATATAACACAAGAATACCTTTCTGTGATGAAAGTGTTTTAGCAAACTTGTTCCTGAGCTGAAGAACTAATGACTAAACTAAAAATGACTCCCAGGTTTTCAGCAAAATAAAATACTATTGAATTCTGTTTTAGCTGTCTTTAAATAAGTAAGTAAATAGATAAATTGAATAAAGAATAGTGCAGCACAGACTAGAGATCATGTGTCTATATAACTAAGCAAATAACATGGGTGGACAAACGGCCAATCAAATGCATGACAAAAAAATTAAAAATCCACAAAAACTGCTTAACACTCAGTCATAATATTTAATAACAAGACTCTGCTGAATTTAGCTAAGGAACTAAGTGTGGTCTCTAAAAAGCAAGCAAAATGTACTTAAATGCCAACAACGTGGTAAAGAAATAGAGGTTCTTAAACTACGCGTGCAGGAAATGAAATTTGGGGACTAAAGTAAGAACTTCACTGACATGAAAGGATGTTCTATTCAGGAGACGAAATTAGAGTGAAGTTGGAAAAGCATTTTGAAGACTGGGTGAGAGCTAAAAATTTGACTACCTTAAGAACTTCTTAGTGAACTAGATCATAAAGGATTCAATTATAACGAGACTGAGAAATGCTGTGATTCAAAGTTTTATGTATCTCTACTCAAAACAAGATAAAAACGTTACATGAAGAGGCTCTGAATTAATAATTGTTACAAAAAGAGTGATTCAATGGTTCTCACAGAAAAAAAAAATTAAAAAATGCAAAAAGAACTGATTAGCAAAGAATACATGTTCAGAAGCCTTACTCACCAAGAAAAAAATAAATGTAAGACTGAGTGAACAAAAGCTACAGGCGCAAGTAAAAAAACATTTGAGACATAAATATAAAAGAATGAGAAAAGAACAAATATGGCCACAAGGAAAATGGAGTCAAATAAAGGATTTTAAAAAACTTAGATTTGTGATAATCTGGATATAATTCAAAGAACCAGAAACAACTAATAATTTGCATTCAGGATTCAGAAAGAAACACATAAAAAATGTAAAACTCATTGTAAGTATTTTACATAAATCAGTCCAACTGAGGACAGAGGGGTGGGGGGTGATTGTACTAAGTTTATAAAGTGAGAAAAGTAATCTGGGGAACCAAAGGCACATTAGTTTAACATTAATCCTGTGTAAAACTTTAGATAGAATTTTGAAGAATAGAGCAATTAAAGGCACACATGTAAATGGAAAGTAGAATAAAATCCAATATGGGTTTATCAAAGAGACATACTGCTAGATTAATCTAACAAGTTTTCTCTGATAAGACATTTCGATTTTCAGCTAAGAACTGCAACAGTACTCATTCACCTGGAATTAAAGACTGCCATATTGGCACAAAACATGTAACAGAACTAAAAAAATATATAAAGTCAGGAGGTAACATTAAGAAGGAAAACTACAGGTTGCTATAAAATCATTGAGAATCTTTCTTGCTTAATATATTTTATTTACGACTATGATACAAATAAATAGAATGAGTAGAAGAAATTTGCTCAGGAGACAACTAAAAGGGTTTTTTGTTTGTTTTTTGTTTGTTTTTTTTTTGTCCAAAGCAGAAATAGTCTGGGATATCACCATGGGAGAGCAAAGTAAGAGAAAATCCTGAAATGCAATAGAATTAATTTCAAGAATACAAAGCATTCCTGAGGAACAGCACAAATTTTAGCTATGAACTGGGAATTAGTCATCTGGAAAGGACCACAGAAGAAAAAGGCACAGGCTTGCTAGCTGAGTATAACATGTCTATAAAACATTAATGTTATGCATGCAAGGATAGTCAAATACATTTGTAGGTTACTGAATTAATTTTCATAGGGATAGACAGTAATTTGACATCATTGTGCTCTAATGCTACAGGAGACTTCATCTGGACTATTATGGATAGTACTGATTATTCAAGACAGATGATTAAGAAAGATGATTTTACAGAACTGTTAAGCAAAGGGTTGTATTGTCATGAGAACAAAGCACCTGTACACCCATAAAAAGGCCCTGAAGAAAATTAGACTTGGAATTGGAAGCTATATATATATATAGCTAATTGAATATTGAGACTGTGGAAAAAAAAAACCAACTTGTATTTTCAATAAGGTTGGTAGAAGTCTAATATGTAAAGATTAATCTACAAAAGCTTATGAAAAACAAACATTTATGAGATTATACTTGATCTAAACAAGAAACAGAACTAACAAATCAAAAGGTCCCCTCCAGTCCTGTGCTCTTGTTTTCTCAACAGTTTCATAACAGTCTCTCCTCCAATTTTTGTATTACTAAGAAAACTTTTGCTGGTGTTAACTCTGAAACATCATCTTGTTCCTATATTTCTTGTACCTATTTTATAAAAAAAAGCTAATGTGCTATTTAAAAGTATAGCCCTGCACCGTATTCTATCTATTTTCCAAGGTATGTTCTAAATTAAAGTTCCCTTTCCTTAAACACTGTTATTGAATCTGAAACTTCTCTTTTAATTCCATCTTTCAATTTCTGCTACATGTCATTCTCCTTTTACAAAGAGGTTCAGACTTCCCAAGAGTATGGTAAATATGAATAATTTTCCATGTTAAAACCAATCTAATTTAAACTAACTGAATTTTCCGTCTTCCCTTTCATGATGTATGGAGCATATTTCAAATCTCACTAAGGAAATCAGCATTTGTCTAGTTCATGACATTTTAAAATGATAATTGTTCTTCATGCTAATTCATTTTCTGAAAACCTTGCTATGTTTATACACTCTTAAATGTCATGATGAAAATATTAACATCATAGGCATTTTTATTCATTATTTCATGTAAGCATCCAAGTGGGGATTATTGAATGCACATCCATTTGTGTCTATTCAAAGTGCTAGCAATGTGTCTGAAATGAATTAAAGAACTCTAATATTACAGTCTTAACCTGAATAGTATTATACTTACTTGATGAAATATTCAGAAATTTTATGGTTCAAATTTTACTTAACATTGCAAATGAAATACAGCAGTTAAAATTTTTTGAACAGGTAATTTCTGAATGCAAGTTAACTATTGTTCCTTACCAGTACCACTTTAAAATATGAGTCCACTAAATATTGCCTATTCTCAACCAAAAGTCAGTCTTATTCTATTTTTACTCACTATTTCCTGACCCATACCTGTTTTTCCACTATTCTGATTACATTAAATGTCCCTCTTATCTAATAAAATAATATTACTTACATGAAATTACCTAAATATTCTTGAATATGGTGATATCGGTCTGACAACCTTCAGTTATCAACCATCTAAGATGTTTTTTTTCCCTTGTCATAGCAGAGCAGTCTATAAGAAGATAAATTATTTGTCTTTCAGGAGTTGCAACACTCAGCCATTGTCTCCTCCAAAACAAATCTCACAGGCAGTGAATGAATATGCATAGTTAACAAATCATGTTATAGAAATCGTTGACTCAACCCTTCTCTTGCATTGGTACAATGCATCATGGAGTCACATTTGTTTGGGTAGCTAAAGCAGACTTACTGGACAGAAAGCAAGAAAGAGACAACAAAGAAATCAAGGGAACAAACTGCATTACTAAAGGCATAAACTTGCTGAGGAAAGAAGACAGATGCTCAAGGCTGGCAGCTCTGGGAGACTTCCCGGCTCACGACCCACAACACTGATTAAGTTAATGATATTAACAATATCTGAATCCCAAATCAGATGACAAGCAGACAGAAAGCATTTTCCAGATTTAAGAACAAAAGATTTTGATAAGATTTTGATTAATTTTTATTTCTCATTGACGGGGTAAAATTCATATTCTTTAATGTGCTTGACTTTTGATCATACATGAGACAGATTATGAGGCTTTACTGCTATTTTTTCCATAGACACGACTGCAATCAGGTTTGTGCCAGACATCAGTCTCACAAAAAACTGTTAGGCTATCCCAATGGTTATTATTGGGTACTAGCATGTTTAAGTTAAAAGGAAAATTTCAGTGACTTCTCATTAACTACCACTAATTTAAAATATTAAAAGAAAATAATACAGGCATATGCTAGCTATATGATGAAACTATAAATCTGTTTCTTATTATGATTTGGGGGGCCTCAATCTGGAAGCCCTTATATGCTCTTGGAAAGGATGAAGAAAGCCAGTTGCATTAAGAAAGGAATATTTCTCTTCCTTGTTCAATCAATTTTGCTTAAGCATCAGCAAAAAATAGAACTGTTCATTGTACAATGAATATTTGATAGGCAGTTCTACTTTTACTGAGCCCTAAGTGGAAATGAACTAGTGAGGAAGAAAATTATCAGATTTTACATATCTAAATTATATCATCAAAGTATCCCTTTCTGCACAACCCATTTGATTCTAAGTTTGAAAAAAAAAAAAAAAAGTTAATGAGCTTGAGTACTGACTGAAATACGTGAACATTATGGAATAATCTTAAGTTTATCTCCAGAATTTCACAGTCATTTGCTACTGTCTTTCCAAAGCAATTACATTGGCACAAACAACTTTTTTTTTTTTTTAGTAGACCAAAAATTATCAATAGTTACTATGCAAAGGCTGCCATATTGCTATCTAAATCCACTGAATTCCACTGAAATTAATCACATTGTCAAACCTGTATTTTCCACACAAAGTTTGTTTTAATAATAGTATATATTTATAATTTTTTAAAAAATATTTAGTTGACAATTTTACTTTTACTTTTGAACACTCAATTTCTAAGTTTGTTGTAAATAAACTGCTCTCATTAATGCAAATTGGAATATAATAACAATATCTTTAACAATATTGAAATCACGAAAACATTCTTAAATTACAATTATTGAATTATTTGTATATGAATTGTTATTTTCTATTATGGATGAACACAGTAATACAAAATAATAATCAAAACTACAAAAAAAATTGAAGAGGTAGGAAAAAGGACTTTCCAAGAGCAACTATGTACACTCTGACAAACTTGCTATGCTATTCAGATTCCTCCTATATTTTCTTTCATAGAACAATAGACACATTTTAGGTTATTTTTGTCGCCTATCAACATATTTTGTCATGAAACATACAAGCAGAAATGACAGGGTCTCCATGGCCAAAAGATAATAATAAACAGCTCTATAGCAGTCATTAATCTACATTTATCTATGAGAAACAGTACAGTCCCTCTCACATCACAAGCCACACATCATTTTCACACCTTGCTGAACACTCAAACACCTTAGCATAGGAGACAGATCCCACAAAAACATATATCATGCTATAGAAAGAGCAAAATATGTCAGAATTATACATTAAAGCCACTTCTTCCATTTGTTTGGAGATAATACTTGAAAGTATTTTAATCCTTTTAGGAAGAAATTAATAACATGAAGGAGAACACTTCCAACAGTATTTATGTACTCCATCTGGGAAAAATACTTACTGATCCCAAACCAAGTTTTGTTCCAGCTGACTAAGCGAAATACAGAAATTAAAGGCCCCAAAGATTTTTAATGTAATGTAACTTGGATCCCCAGTGTCCCTCTTTAGGTATGAAGAAGTTATCATGTTTAAGGGCAAATGAAAACAAGGAGGTGAAAGAAAGTATAGTTCTGAGGGAGAGAAATTCATAAATATTGTCTTAAATACAAACAGTTGAAGCCCTGAAGCCCTCTAAAGAAATTCCATGCACACAACATAACTGTTTTCCTGTTCTGTGAGTAACTCTAAACATTTGTTCATTTTTAAAATGTGGTATTCCATATTTAACATGTAGTTCACAATTTTCCCTCTTGAAGAACAAGTTTAATATTCCTCCTGGATGGTGTTTTAACACTGCTTAAACAGAACATCACTTGTATAAACCCCATTCTTTCTTATTTCTTATAGAAAAGGAATGCTGTTTGTCTTTTGACACGTATCTTAGGTATTAAAAGCCATGGATGTATGGTTGGTAACAAGCAGGTAACACTCTTAATGTAAATAAATATATATAAAAAAATGGCTTTATACTATCTAGCTTCACATTTCATGACTGGAGATGGCTTTGTTACTTATGAGTGCCATGGGTATTAAATATCACTTGGAGCCAGAAATTTGTTTAAATATTTTGATATATTTTTGAACACTAAACATTTTAATTATACCTTTTTTTTGTAGTGAAGTATCAGCAGTCATTTAGAAGACATTCAAGAGGTTGGTGTGTCTGGGCAGAATTATTGAATTGGAGTAGGATGGAACAGACTTAGGGTGATGCAGACTTAGCCTGTCATGGGAAGCAATGTCACAGCCCCCTCACCCTTACAGAACTAATGCTCTGTGCACACACACCCAAAGTATCATACCATTTGACTGGTATCAGTGCAATTGTGAAATGCAGTCCTTTGATGCATGGACACCTGTGTCAATGTAGGGAAGCAGGACATCAGTGGATATACGTTCATAGTAGAATAACAGACTTGAAGATCAGTGCCATTAATAAGACTGAGATCTTATTTTGATTTCAGATTGTTTAGTTTGACAGTCTACCTTGACTTTACACAGGTTTAAAAAATTTCACGGTCCTCCCTTATTTAATAATGTAACTTATCAAATGTAATTATTGTTTTTCTTTGACATCCCACTTCAGGAGACCCTTGTAGCACTTAGTAAATTTACTTAACAGTCTGTTTTGAGTTTGTAAACCCGTTACAGGAGACATTCCTCCTTTATATTCTCGTATGTTTCCCATTTCTTCATGCATAACACAGTGCCACACCATGCATTGAAAAAATAATAGGTAAACTATAATTATATTTCAGAATTTAATTTTTGGCAACAAATGTTTCTTAGAGCTATGTTTTGTCATGCTGTTAAATATATCTGGATAAAATCCCTGGAAAACACTTATGAGCAAAGCTGATTAAGAACTTAATTTTCCAAACATTGGAGTTAAAAGTGAAAATGAAAACTGGTGGATGGCACATTTCTTTTTATGGCATTCCTAAGTATAAAATCAGCATGTCACGTGTAGCTGCTGTCATAATCTTGCCATATCTCTGAGCAGGATGTGTTGTAAACAGCAAGCATAACAAGCAAATATTAGAAACAGTATCTGCATTTTAGCGAAGGATATGAAAACAGTCTGCTGCAGGGCTAGATAACTGGTACTTTTCAGGCCTATTACATTAAAAAGAGAGTAATGTGGTCCTTAGAAAAAGTGAGCAGTATCAGCTACTAAATTTTATCCCATTTATTCAGGCCAGTAATAGATTGTCATGACTATGATAATTGCCTGGCATATGTTAGTAAATGTTGACTTTATTAACAGTAACTAATTAAAAAAAAAACAACAAACCAAACAAAATCCTTATCCTGTACTGTCTTTCACTTTGTGTAATAATGTTATCAGTACAAAGTGAGTATAAAGCAAATGTAAAATGATACTAAAACAGAAAGTTAGTGTTTTATGTTCACGTTTCAATTATTTGCCATAGTGAAACACAAATGTCACAAGATAAAATATAAAGATGAACCAAAACCAAATACACAGATTCTAATTATAATCTATAAACTCATTGACGAACCCTCCCAATCTGTATGAACTGCATGCTAAAGCCTTCCCTCTAACAAAAGCTGTAGTACCTTAAAAGAAGGGAGTTTAAATGTAGCTAGGAAATGTTCTCCTGCAACACTGAGAAGGAGCCTGGGTGGGGCATACAGCTAGAACCTAAGTGACCCCAGGCAGCAACACTGGTTTCAGCAGCTCTTTCTAACTGCCTTCAGCCCATAACTGAGGATATGGGTTGCCCACCTCAGCACTTTTGATCCAGATATTATTCCAGAAGCACAGGTTGGCGATGTCATTCCTTCCTCATTTTTCACCATCTTTGCTACCCAGATAGTGACACAAGGTTACCTTCATCAAGCTGTAGATGTCTTTTTTTTTTTTTTTTCTTTCTAGTTCAAGTAATTTTTCATGTTGCACTCCGCTTACTACCCTGGAAGTTACACACACAATGCCAAATGAAAATAAAATCATCTGATCTCATACTGTTGTGTACAGTTAGTTGATTCTAACAGGGAGCACAAATAACAAACCCTAGTATAGTATGGAACATACTACTACAATTTTTTACAATTATTACAAATCTTAGGTGTCTGAGAATGAGAAATGTATATAGCAGAATCACAGAATGAGTCAGCTCAGAAGGGACCTCCAGAAGTCATCTACTCTGATCCTCTGCTTAAAGCAAGTCTAATAAAACCAGGTTGCTCAGATTTGTGACCAGACAAGTCCTGAACACCCCAAAAGTTGGAGACACAACCTCTCTAGGCTCCTGTCCCAATATTTGACACCCTCAAGGTAGAATAAACAAACAAAAGAAAGAACAAACAAATGAATAAATAATTCCTAATATATATCTAGGATTTCCCATGTTTCAGTTTGTGTCCATTGCCTTTTGTCTTACTGCTTTGCACTTTGAGAAGATTCTGCTCTGATCCTGTCCATGCCCACAGCTGAAGTAGTTGCTGTAAGTGATAAGGTCTCCCCAAAGCTATCTCTTCTCCTAGCTGAACAGGTACTGCTCTCTCTCAGCCTTTCCTTGTATGCCATGTTCTCCAGCCCCCTGACCAGCTTGGTGGCCCTCCACTGGGCTAACTACAGGACATCATTGTCTTTCGTCTGGTGGGGAGTCCAAGACTGGACAGAGTTCTCCAGATAACATTCCCAAATGAAGCATTATGTGCATTTAATTAATTTAATAATTCGAATTAATGGAACTAAAAATAATCTTGAAATGCCTTCAGTTTGGATTTGAAAAGTGTAATGTTTCCAGCATTGTAGGTGTCAAAGCAATTTCACTGGCTGATTCAGCTTCAATTTTGGCACAATCAGCAGACTGGCATCTTGAGCACTTAGAACTCGACCAGAATATGAAGAAAGAACAGCTTGTTAAGCAAAGAGAATTCAAGGGCAAACAAGGTCTGATGAGGCAAGAAACATTTTAAAATTGATACTGAACCTCCATGGATAACAATAGAGTGAGCTGAAAAAGCTAGAAAATGTGCTGAGTCATCTCAATGTTATTTAGTTATGTGGAAAATAATTTGACCTTAATGGCACTAGGAGACCAATAAGAAACTTATAATTAAAGATGGTCCTGATCTAGTAAAATTACATGTTTGGTTTGGATACATGAAAAAATATATAGAACTACTTACGTGGCTAAATGTAAATGCCACGAAAATGATCAGAGGACTGGAACATCTGTCCTGTGAAGGAAGGCTGAGAGAGCTGATGTGGTTCAACCTAGAGAAGAGAAGGCTCTGAGGATACTCTACTGCAGCCTTTCAGTATATAAAAGGGGGTTATAAGAAAGACAGAGAAAGACTTTTTACCATGGCCAGTAGGGACAGGACAAGGAGCAATGGTTTTAAAATAAAAGAGGGTAAATTTAGATTGTACATAAGGAAGAAATTTTTACAATAAGGGTGATGAGTTACTGGAACAGGTTGCCCAGAGAAGTTGTGGATGCCCCATGGCTGGGAATGTTCAAGGTCAGGTTGGATGGGGCTTTGAGAAACCTCATCTAGTTGAAGATGTCCCTTCCCACAGCAGGGCAGTTGAACTAGATGATCTTCAAAGGTCTTTTCCAACCCAAACCATTCAGTGATACTATGAAATGTTAGTATTTTGTTTGACTGTGATCCATCAAGGTAATTTAAGTCATGGTAGATATAGCAGGAAACCAGCTAGGCAAAAATAGCAACCAGTGCTAAAACTTTACTACGTATTACTGTTCATTATCATATAAATATCAGGGTTTCTCTGTTCTTTGTCCTTGTCATCAGCAGGTTCCTAATCCTGGGTACAGTTAATTCACCACTAATTAAAAACTCTTTGATATAAGTGCCAACTTAATTTCTTTCGGTGTTGTTTTTAATTTAGCTAATCCGTCTAGCACTACTGGACATATAAAAGACAGTAGGATAATAATGGTTTTATTATATATTGAAAAAGCCGAGTAAATCAACATTTTTTTTCTGGACAGCAATGAAAGCCTGGATCACCCAGTCAAACCAGAGCAGCTAAAGGCAGCAGACAGATAACAAAGAATGGGAGACTTATAACAGAGCCCCTGGGACACCTCAATACATGTTGGACATATCACAGAAAGCCAAAAATACAAACTCTCAGTATATGCCAAGATCTAAACCATTCTGAATCACTGACTGAGAAAAATCACCTCCACTGACAACCTCTAGAATTGGTCCGGGAATCCTGCTGTTGAATAGCTAGAAAAGATGGGATTTGAAAATACGTGCTGTTTTACTGGGGATTGCATTTGGTAATTTCAGTTCTTTCAAATAATTAGTTTTTTTCAGGATAAGGTAATATATACAAGTCGGATGATTAAAACACCTTGACAGTCCAAACAATATAAGGAAAGCAAAATAAAGCGCACCTTCAAAAGTCATACTGAATTAAAAAAAAAATAACCACATGTTTAAATTCGTTCCACAATATTGTTAGTGTAAAATATCTTAAGTAAACATTTTGTTACCTATCAAACATGTCAGTGAAATTATATGTTAAAATAGTACTAACATGACAGGGCAAGTTTTTTGATACATCATCTTTCTTTTCTTTTCAAGTATAAGAAAGGTGACAGATAAACAAGTTAAATACTTTTGAACCATGGGAGCAAAGGGAAGAATAAACTGTGGATATTAAGCAAAGGGTAACATGGTATTATAGTCTTTGTAAAGAATAGGTCTGTGAAGCTAGCGATTATGGGACGTCTTGGACTCCAGATTACATTGTTTTTAGAATGATATACTAATTGAAATTGTTCAGTAAAAAGAGGAGAATTCAGAAAGAGACATAGCAAAACTTAAGTCTATCCACACAAAAGCCCTAAATTCTGTTGTGCATCTACAGATGTACAGATGTAGGGACCCTTTGAGAAGAAAGACCTTATACTTCCTCTATCACTGACTGTGTTCTACCTCCAAGGTAAAAGGATGAAGATTTCTTAGAATTAAAAGGAATATTCTCAGTTGTACACAGAATAATCCAAATCAGGAGAGAAGGTGAAACTGTATGGTTTGTCTCTTTTTGGCTTTAAACTCTAAAGCTAACACTGTGGTTGACATGCAGGTAGCTCCAGACAGTTTTACTTTGTTCAGTGATGGCAAAGTGGTTAAAAAAAAAAAGGAAAATTACCCATAAAGGAAGCCTCTGTAGAAAAAAAAATCAGTGAAAACATAAAAAGTTTCTGCCTGACTCATAAAGGTCATTTAGATTCAAGTGCTTTAAATAAATGCATTAACATAAATGGATTAGTTAGCCAAGTTTTGCACACTACTTTGAAGATATATAGGCATCATATTTGTTCCTAAATGTCCTGCATAAGTCATGCAGAAAATATTTTTCTCTGGGTCAGTTAACTAATGAGATATGATTCCATTCTTGGATACCAAATAATTTTGACTTAGCTGTTATATGAATTGTGTGTCCATATCTGCATAAGTGCATGTCTGTTTCTATGTGATGATTATATAATTATACAAATATTGTGATTAATTTATCCTTAACATCTTTAGTTATTGTTATTTTGGTCTGCTAATTCTTTCTAACAGATACCCGCACATAAATATTTAATTAATAATCACTTCTTTAGTAATGGTAAGATTCATTTTTGTGATGCTTTCAATTAGCATGAATCAACCGGTTAGTTGGAAATGTCCAAATCCTTGCACATAGTTGAATCATTTTATATTAGTCAAAGATAATGTAATAATGTAATAAAAAAGGATGAAACACTTCAACAAAATTATAGATATGCCCAGAGAATTAATTTCTGAATACCTCAATGTCTTCTGCAGAAAAGGAGCAGAGTTTTTGAGTCAGTAAGACTGAGACCAAAGGAGTATTTACTACCTCATATCTTGTGATTTCCATTCCATAAGCATTCCAAAACTAAATTCAGTTCTTAATTTTCTTAGATGTTCTTACAAAGTTTTTTCAGCTTATTTGATCCTTCCATGTAGCAAAGCTTTCCAATACCAAGAACATTTTTAGTAGACAATCTTTAAGCAATGCATTCTCTGTGTATCCAATTTTCATTTCGTGTTTTGTATGCCATTGACTTTGACCTTGTAACTATTGATAATAAATGCTACAGTTCTTTATGACTGCATCATATTCCAGGCTATACTCTCTGAGAGCATCTTTCAGAAGCACATTGCCAGTGCCTTATGTGCCGTACTCTTATGCCTCTATTAGCCATGACAGAGAAGGGAGTGAAATCAGACCCTGGAGAACAGTTAAACCATTGTCTTATGCCAAGACAAGCCAGAGAGATTGTACTAGTGAGCTGACACCTTGCATGTCCACAGAGCTTCAGGGCTCATGCTGAAGGGACAAGGTATCTAGGAGACAATAATGTGACACTCTGCAAGAATGCAAATGCTGCTACATCAGTGACAATGGTTTGAAGGTTTACAAGCTATACTTTCATTCTGGTGCCTGAATTGAATCCACTCCTGCATAATACTCCTGTAGGGTTTTTTTTTTTAATCATATATTATTAGTGTGCCTCATTCTGGTGGTATGTTACAGCAATAAATCATCAGTGTGCTGCTGCTCTGATGAGCTGTTGCTTCAGCATGCCATTGAATCTGTCATGCAGTTGATATATTAATAAGGCATACCGATGGTGTGTTCTGCAAAAGATGGCACTGCCCAGAAAACAAAGGGTTTAGGAATGTATTCGGTATGATTGCAAGATAAAAAGTCAGCCAGCACACAGCATGCTAGGAGCTGGTTTCCCAGCTACACTATATAATCTTATTTTTTCAAACTATTTCTGGCATTATGGTTTTGCAAGCCTAATTTGGAGGGAGGAGGCAAGGGAAAACACTTTTGAAAATTACTATTTCAATTGAGTAAAGACAACCAGTATAAAAACAGCTGCTTGCTTTTTATCAAGCAAGACGTTTTAACTTCACTGTGCAAAGAACAAGGCAGAAGAGAAAGTACACAAACACATGAATTTAGTTCTATGACGCAGCTAAATGGAGCAGAAAGCTGCTTTGATAGATACGAATCTTACATACATATTTAACTTTGTCCATGAGTAATAGTCACAAGATCAAATCTCTTATTGTGACCTTAAAATTATATCCATGATATAAGTAATACCATAAGAAATCTTATAAAAAATGACCATATCTCCACCCCAGTCTTTTATTTTGATCTAGATGGAATAGAAGAAAACATTGTAACTAACAGTAAAAGAAATCTGTGACTTTTGACAGCACTTTGCTATGTGTTAAATTATGATGACAGATAGAAGGACATAGAATTTTCCCATTTTGAACTTCTTTTTGTTTTTTACTTGAAAAAAATAAATCTTTGAATATCAGATGGCTTTGAATTCTAAATATTTTGGAATACTCTCCAACAGACTGTACCAGTAGAATCATACCTCTATAGCCATAAAACCTAGTTTTAACAGATCATAAATATTCCTACAAAATTCTTGAATCTTAAATTAAATTTGAAACATTTTTATCTGATTTGGCAAAGCACTGTGTAGAAATTTTAACTAACCAAAGTCTGTGTGAAAGAATATTTCAGTAGCATTTAGACTTTGCAATTCAAAGAGTTTTCCAGCAGACAATGAAAAAATATTAACTTACACCGGACACAAACCTGGTATTTTGTAAAAAAAGTGTTGCATATTATATAGGCTTATTATATTATGGGTAAGAAGCACCTATTTTGGATTACACGTAATATAAGATCTGAAAGATGGTGCCAAGAATTTTTCATACCATAGTTATATACCTAATGGTGCGAGAATGGTGCTATATTATGTTGTTGTAAATACAATAATTTTTTCAAACTATCAGCATTTGGAATGCATGTAGTAACACACATGTAAAAATAATTTTCAGTATTTTCTCAATTGAGTATTGCCTGTTAGTGATAAATATATGTTTTGTTCTGGTTCTTACCTTCCCTCTTTCTAGTACAATTTATTGTGTTTAGTTAATTAGTTAGATATTTCTGTTTCTGCCAAGTTTGAGTTTTTATAGAAAAGACAGAATGAAGGTCTAACATGAAAAATCTGTGTCCAGCTGTTGTTATACCTTCAAATTAAAACTTTTCGGTGCAGTATCAGAACTAAATATATAGAAAATTTGAAAGATAAACAAGTAAAATAAAATAAATCCTTGATATTAAACACAAATATTTTAAAGTGATGTTTGCAAAATGTTTTGATTATTGAAGTCATTGCTTTCTCTTCCAAAAGTTGAAGTGTGCTTTTCTATCAACAGTAAATATTCTCTGAATGCTGAACATATATTTTTTTGGAAGTAAGTATTTTGACCATTTTAAAGTTTTCTGTGAAAGAAATCAATATCAAATTAGAACAAAGAAGTAAAGCCTGAAGGAAAAATTGGCTCTGCCTGGCCATGGGCTAGGCAAATCACTGGTGAACATTTAAGAACATGAACTACCTTTGCAATGGTAAAAAAAAAAAAGCTTTTCAAAAAGCTATCAATTCATAATACTGATTTTCTGAAATCCTCCAAATCCTGGCATTTAGAAGAAACAGTGGTTTCTTCTAAAGATCTCTCTAACTTTTTACCTTTTTTCCTATTTAGTAAAAATTTAATATATTTTGCTGACAGTATAGCACAACATCAATACAAACTAGAATATGCATGACAGTTTCTTCCCAAAGTAAATACTCACTCTTTCCTTCACATCGAGTACGGTAAACCAACAGGAATAGGAATTATCAAAGACACCAGAATACGAGCACTGAGAATAGTTTAAAACAAAAAATATAGAAAATCTAAAACAAGCTTTATAGGGAAATGGTCTTTTACCACTTAAAACCTAAATTTCATACTTAAAGAATATAAAAGTTGAATGCTTTGACATTTTTAAATTTGCTCTCAATTTTTTTACTGAGTTTTTAATCAATACAATAGGTTTCTGGGAATAATTTCAGTTTTGACATTTCATTTACTGTCAGAAACATTTCAGTTAAAAATTTCCTATCAATCACTTCATAAACTCTCTTCTAAATGCTAATCTAATTTCCCCATAAAATGAAGCCCATCAAAAAGTGTCTGGTTTCTTTCTTTAGCTAAAAAACAATTTATTTTTTTTTAATAATAAAAGTTTCAAGATTAGATTGAGAATCTCTGAAAGAAGGTGGTTTGCTCATTTTTCACAGCTTACACACTCCATCCAAGATTTGACTTGTTCTTCTCCTTGTGATCCCCATCCATGAAATTTCAGGGTAAAAAAGCTGCTGTCCATGCTATTGCCTCTTTACATCATTTCTGGCTGTGTGTCTGCTTGATCTGCTTTCTACTTTCTGAAGGTTTATGGGGCAGCTCAGACAATTCTAGTATGTATATAGAATGAAGCATCCCACCCATTCTCTTACATGGGGTGTCTAAATGTCAGGGAGCAGTGAGGGTAGGTGGCTCCATGAGGGAGGTGAGCCGACAGCTAAGGGTGACAGCATGGCTAGCAGGGCATGGACATCATGGAGGTGGGATACAGTCCCACAGCTCCCAAGCAAGGGAGACAGAGCAGGACTACTGCCAGAAACCAGGGCCAGATGCTGCCCCAAGGTGGCTGGGCAGGCCCATGGGGACCACCGCAGCGGATTAGGATCAGTGTCAGCACAGGCACCCCTGCCATGCGGTCTGGGCAAAGACCAGGGCTGATGGCCTGAGCTCCAACACAGTCCCTACTGGAGGAGAAGAGGTCCCACAGAAGTCAATCCCAGACTTTCCTCACTGCAGCCTTGTCCCAGGTCACTGCTGCACTGCAGCAGAGATAGCCCTCATCTTTTTTCATAGACATATTTTTTTGTTCACACACTTCCATGATAATTTTCTTAGTTATTATTGTTTTCCTGAAGCCTGTCTTTGAAAAACTCTTTCTAGAGAACCCATAACAGCAGTCCAGCTGAGGATGACTGGCAGTGAGGTGGGGGTTTGTTAGTGATAGCATTCTGTCTTCCTAGTCCCTGAGACAGAGTGCCCAAAACTCCCTCTTCAGAAAGACCTCATGTTATTCTCCCAGCTCTCCTTGCTGTACTAGAAAGGAGGAAAAGATGTGCAAAAAATGCAAGTGTTAAGCACTTTCTTTGTGCTGTAATCATCTGAGTGACAGCTAATCTTTTTCTACAACTGAATTCAGTGTGAATATTTTTATTTTCATATCAGATTATGAAATGGTTACTTGAAGGATCATAGCTAGTGTGTAGCCTTACTCCAATTGTAATAGAAACTAAAAAGAGATTTGGGAAAGGGTAGGTAGCTTCTTACAACCAAAAGTATACCATATACTCATGGAGGCATTAAATGCTTCTCCTGCTTTCCTACTCACTCTTGAAGGCATTATGAGTAACTGTTAAGATTTATTTTTTTTTCAGGAGCTTTGCACTAGAGAAAAAGCACACCTATCCAGAAGAGAAAAAATAAAATAATTGTCAATAATATTTTAGGAAGTAATAAAAATATTGGGAATTGATCAGACAAGTACATAAAGAAAGCAGAGTGAGAACCAAAAAATCACAAATCTGAATTCCTTTTCTATGGTATTCCAAAATTTGGGGAGAAAAATGCCTGTTTTCTAAGAGTCAATTTCAAAAATACTTCTAAAAAAGACATTGGAAACTAATGTCTTTAAAAAAAAAATGTTTCTGTTAAAGAATATCTGCAGAAAAGTCTTTATATTTCTAAATCTCTTAGACTCTTGACTCTTTCTTTTTTCCCTCATTCAGGCTTTGGGAGACACAGAGTGTCTGACCAATATTCTATAGTGACAGGCTTAGAAAACGAAGTCTCTCCAGGTTTTAAGACACCCTGCTGCCAAGTCAGAAACCTACATTCTAAAAGCCTCACCGCAAGCTAGTATCCATCAGGCTCTCAGGGCATCCAGCTGTGTTATGAGTGCTCTACCTTTAGACAGCTTAGACATCAGGACTGCTGCCCTGTAACTGACAATGAAAGCCACAGCTACCCAAATCAAAGGCATTACTGAAGTGAAAGGTTAGCAGAAACTGGTGGATCTCACTGAAGCTTGTTTGTGGCTAATTAAAAAAGTCAACAAATCAAGCTAACCCATAGAAACTATCAGTTATGATTACCTTATATTTTCCAGCAGAAAACCAGTCATTTGAAAAATTATAAAGATACTCATATTTTGCCATTGATTTTACCTCCAAGATTTGTGTTCTATCATGCACCAGAAAGTATTCGGGGAAAAGAAACAAAAAGCTAGAAAATAGCGCTTAGAGAGTTTGGTGCAGAGAATAACCGGCAAGCATAAATTGTACATGAAGGTCCTGCACAAAACTCCCAGAAATTAGTGACAGGATACTTCCCATTTTTTCTTTCAAAACTCAGGCCAGTACTAGTACAATAACAGTTAATATCACACTGAATGGAACAGTTTTCTCCTCATGTTACCTTGGAAATTTCACAAGTATCTGTTTAAACACAATGACTATAGTGCATTTCGTATATACTGAGGAAGGATACAATTATCTTTAAGAAACTACTTCTCTGAGGCTCCTTATTGGAAAGACCTGACCTACTTATCCATTTTTCTGGAGCCGCCCTATGTCATATGATTTGTACTGCATATTAAAGAGAGTTTCTCAGAAGGTAGCTGTGCCATTTGATAGAAGTTAAAATACATACAGCAGATGATGTACTTTCAGATGCAAGGGAACCTGGTGTCCGTATGTGAGGTATAATGACAATTGGCTTACATAAAAGATGCAAACAGTGTGGACACAAGCTGAAAGATAAATTAAAAGAAAACGTTTGGTTTCCAACAGGTGTGTTGAAGGAAGCTTTGTGTGCAGATTGGCTAGTCTTTTATGTTAGGTTTGAGCAGCTGCCATACAATAGTCACTCTCAGCAGATATATTAGTCAATGATTACGTAGGAAACAGATTTTTAAATAGGTATTTCTTTTAGTATAGATGAGAGCAAAACATATCCAATAGGAGAAACGTTTCTTCTTTGAGGGAGAAACAAACAGCCTTTCTCTGACCATTATTGTTTTGGTGAAATTTCCTGCATAAGCTAAAATTTTCGTGTTTTAATGAATGTAAGAGTGCCAGTGCTGAAGAAAGTGCTTAGAATGTTGATTAGTCAGAAAAATCTCCAGGAAGCCAATCCTTGGTCTGGCAGACTAACACAGGTAGTCGGGAAGGTTTATTCTTTGCCTGAGATTTTCCAAAAGTAGAAAATTTGTTTTTTTATTTTTATGAAGCTAAGCAATATTATACAAGTATTCACTATGACACTACTTTCTCAAGAAAGTATGTTTAATAATATCTATTGTCTATGAAAATATTTCTAATAATTATTTTTTTCATATTCTGCAAACAGCAAAAATATAAAGAAATATATGTGGATGACTACTGTTTCTCTGTAATTGACAAAGCAGGGTAAAACCAGATATTTCTTAAGAGCAACAATAACTGTTAAAATATTTTTGAAGAACAATACAGATCAGCCTCTAATGAGGAAGGTTCATATTTGTTGAATAAGAGCTACTTACAGTATTAAATGAAATTAACCCTTTTTATATCTTAAAAGATGTAGTTTATGCATTCATGAGAATATTTTAGATGTTGTTTAAAAATAAAGTGGTTTCCATTATGAGTGCATAAAGGAAGAGTAAAGGTTGTTGGAGTCTGCTAATTCTACGGCAGCCAATTTGTGTGTTTAATAAAACGATTTATTTATCTTTTGAAAAACATTGTTCACAGAAAGACTATGAGAGTTATGGATTGCACCTCTGCAGAGATGAAATTATAAATGCATTTTAGAAATGTAAAGGAATTTATTATAAATTTGTAATACAAATTATAAAGTTATATTCCTCTTTCCTATACGATTGTTACTTTCCTAACTTGAGACTAACTAGTGCCAGAATCAGCATATGAAGATTCAAACACAGTCTTTCTCTCTCTCTCTCCCCACTCTGTCTCTCTCTCCCTCCCACTCCCTACTGTATTTCTCGTCATTTGCATGACAATGTGTGGCAATATTATGCTAACTAGTAGGCAATAAGCCACTATGAGATGTCTCCATTATATGGTCTGTTGTTCACATTTTATAGCTAAATGTCATACAAATATTCCCTGCAGACCAACCATATGATTTTATTTAGCACGTAATAAAATATTAATTACTAAAAAAAAAAAAGGTCCTCTTTAGCCTGCTGGTACCCTCAGTAGAAAATACGTTTCCTTTGATTGATCGCTACTGCAAGGCTGATTTTCAGATTTCATTCTATCTGTCTGTGCTGATCTCTCTCCTTTTATATTCAGGTGAAGTTAAAATTATTAGCATGATGCTGACAGAGATGCTGACATGAGGTGTTTGAAACAAAAGTTTTTGAATTATGAACGGAACTACAAGGACAAATTCAGATGATTCAATGGAAGTTGGGATCTTAAAAAGACCAGTAATAGGTACTAAATTTTAATGAAGTTCCAAAGTAACACTGGAATGCACCATTTCATTTGCCGTTAACCTTTTTGATATGCTGCTTTTTGGACCTTAACTTCTTTAATAAAGGGTGCCTCTTAATGACAAGGACAGGTGACTGTTCCATTTAAGTGAACATACTTAACTGGAAGATGGCAGGGGAGATAAAATCAATGGGGGTTAAATGCGAAGGGATATAGCAGGTTTAGAGGATATCACTAAAGACAGAAAGGGAAAGGAGGAGCTGTGCAGAAACAGATAACACTGGGTCTCCTTAAAAAAAAAAATAAAAACAGAACAAATGTAACTTGAGAGATAATAAAAAGGTATAAATGTCTTCTCTGAAGAGGTGCTGAGAAGATTCCATTCTTAAAGCTCATCATGTGCAAATATTCCTAGCACTGATGAGAAAGAGTCAACACACTCTAATGTCACTTGGAGGAGTAAGACTGGGCACTAATCTCATGCTGTGTTGCAGGACCTGGGATCTGAATTCAAATTCTTGCCATTTTGTGTATCTTTAAGAAATCAATAAGAACTACATGTACGTTTAGAGAGAGAGATATACTTAGTAAGCAATATAGTTAAGACTTAANTTTTTTTTTTTTAAAGAGGGTAGAAGGTGTTTAAAATATTCATGGAATGCTCCTCTACCGAATGAGTCCAATTTGGTTAAGTTTTTAAAGCAAAACTGTAGGGATGTTTATGCAAGTTTATAAGTGAAATTGTAAAGGATATTTAAAAAATTGGCATAAGAATGACGACTCTTTACTGCCTGACGTTTTTCAAAACAAAAAACACCAAAGGTTTCAACTGCTCCCAAAGGGCTGTTTCACAGGCCTTTCATTTCTACTGGGAAGTTTGTTGAGCCTGTGATTTAGGGAACTTTGGCAGATTATATTTTTCTTTATGGAAAAAGCATGAAAAATCGATGAAAGACTAGTAAGAAAAGTCTCACCTGAGTGTAACCTCTATCCTTCAAAAATGTACCTGTTACAGGATAGTTGCTGTAGTTCCTTCAAACTATAGGCATATATACGTAGCTGCAATCAGCAGCCCCAGAGGCAGGTTATTTTCACTTCTTAATCACTGCCTCCAAATATTACCCTATCGTCGTGTTGGGTTATCTACTCCTTCACAGATGAACATTTTGTATTTATTCTTTTTATATTTGGGTCACCAGGTCCCAAACCTTTTTATCTGGGGTCTTTGGAGAAAACTTCTAATGCTTACACTATTTTTTTTAATTCCCTCTAATACTGTCCTCATAAATGTTATCATCATTCCTTCTTTATTCTCCATTTTTCCTCTTGGTTCTTTTGTGTATATTCCTTTTTTTCTCTTTTGTTCCTTTTTTTTTTTGCAAAATACTTTAGTGATACAGAAGAAAATTATATTGGAAAACTCTCTCGTTAAACTGCTCAGGAATGATATTCAATTTTTTTTTTTTTATTTTATTTTCTCTATTTCATTCAACGGTTCCAGCTTTTCTGCCTTTAGAGAACCATAAACTCTTGACCTATACTCTTTATACACTTCATAGTCTTGCTGATGGGTTTGAAAAACCTAGTTACTCAGAAGGGACAAATAAAATTGAATTTTCTACAGCAGATGTGATTAAGAAGAATCTCAGTTTTTACATGGATTTAATTTCTTACTGTTGAGTAAGAAATTAAAGAATTAAAAAATTAGCAGAAATAGGAATAACTAGGAAGAGAGCCTTTGCTGGAGCTGTGTGTGGTGATTGAAAGTCAAATGACTATGAGATGCATTTGGAAATAGGAGTGATCAAAGTGTCTTTTTCATAAGATCTTCTCTCCTCTGTGATTCCTTTTTTAATAGTTATAGATCCCATTGTGCACCTAGAGATGAGAAGTTGCCTGCTTTGTATTAGTGCATGTATGGATTAGTTTAAAATATCCATATAAAGTCAATTAAATCTTTAAAAATGAATTTTTTTTTTAAGTTTTTTTTACCTTTCTAGGAACACTGAATCAGAGTATTTACAATTTCTGACCAGAAGCCATGTAAGTGATACAGGAGGGGAGTATGCTAAATGAGGAGAGGTTATGAGTCCAGAGGGCAAATAGAGGAGGGATTTGATCACAAATATGGATTTGCCTTGGCTTATAATTATTACCCACTCTGTTCAAAATATTTTTTGAAAATGATTTTGAAAAATTAATCTGACCGGTTGTTAAGTAAGGGAGATTTGATAGAAATCTGTAAAATTCTCTGCTCAAAAGCTACCACTGTTAATACTTACTGTAGCTGTTTTTAATCAATAGACACTGACATAAATGTGTCTTGCTGGAATTTACTACAACACCTAGACACAGGAAACTGTATTACTGTGTTAAAAGCTGATGCTGTCTAATAAGAACATTTGCTTACCTTACATCACTTTTACAGGACATAAATATTTAACTATTTACATAGTGCCTTTTTATTGCATAGTCATATGAGCCTTATCCAGAAACCCTCCAATTCTGGTTCAGTGACTACGAGCACAAGAACTGGAGAGTGCTGTTAAGAAAATATGTAGCATTCTACGCATTTGGAAGGGAACTGTTTTGTAAGATTAGAAATCTAAGCAGATATAAAAAGTCCTTCTCTAAAACATGTCTATAGTCAAACACAAGCACTTTTATTTCATAAAAATGTATTTAATGCCTTGTAGACATATCAAATTAATAGCGATTTTCTAATGTTGCTAATTAACAGATCAGAAGTTACAGTAAATAAGGTGAGATTATACCTGTTAAAAAGTCCAAGACATGGTACTCCCTCTGCTCTCCACATGTACACGCTGCACATTGCAACTAAAATGTGAAAATTATTTAAAAACATTACTTGTTACACTTACACACAACTTTCTTATGCTATCATCTTTTTATTGCTTGCACCTAGAACAAACAACAACCTTTCTTGCCAGCCTTAAATTATTCAAAATATTTGCTTATTTGTCAACACAACTATTGCATGTGTTCATGTAGGAGGGTGGTTGCTTGTTAAAAGGATGGACATCTGCAAAACTGATGAAAGAATAAGATAGTGCATAAATAAGGCTCCTGCTTGTATTTACTGTCTCAAACAAGTAGCCTGCCTTCCAAAATCTTTGGAACTCAATGATTTTACTGGGAAGTGCAAGACACCTAATCATCTTGGTATTCACTGAAGATTAACATTCATCCTATACCTTTTATTGAAAACTAAGCATAAGACTGATTTCTACTAATCCTGTACCCAATGAGGGTTTCTTCATACCCAAACCATCTGCAAGCACCTCTTCAATATTTATCTTTAACAAAGGAAATATCATTTTTTCTTACATATATTTACAAGTGCAATGAAACATTCAATAGTTATCTGCTTTGTATAATAGCATATCAAAGCATAAAAAATGAGATTAATTTAATATTCTTGTTTTGGGAAATTAATTAATGAACTTTTTAGGCTTTACTTTCTCCTAACCTAATTCTGCAAAGTATTTGCTCCAGTTTTCAAAAGGTTTATACAGTAACTCTACATCGTGATTTATAGGTGTGTCCCAAAGGGAGACGTCAGTAGTGTTCTTTCAGTATTTCTAGGGCTTTTAAAGGTTTATGCATTCAAGGGACACTTGATTGCTTGGCAAAGACAGTATTAAAAAGGAGTTGAAAAAGTCACAGAAACATAAAAAAGAAGTGATGAAAGGGGAAAAAGCAAAGAATACTTGCTGCATTACCTTTCTGGTTACCGTATCTTTAAAAGTATGAAGCTTCGATGTCTGATGTGGTGAGAAAAGCAGAAGAAAATCAATAGCTTGTTAAGAAAATTGTTGGGATGTCAGTTAGTTTCCCAAAAGATAATTCTTTACAAAAGATTTTGTGAGTGACAGCTTTTCCTGTCACCTGTAACTCGTGGAATGGAAGTGACTGCTCACAGTAATGGTAGTACTAGGGTCAAAGGAAGAAACATGGCAAAATGTATAAGTAACATAATTATAGGAAATCAGAAGAAAAAAAGTGGTAAATATACTAATTACTACTGTCTCAGCTCTTTCTATTCTCCAGTTACTTTTTAAGCAAAAGAAAACCATGTATCAGATGAAATACCAGACGTAAAATGCAGTAGAATTTCAGTGAGTCGTTTAAAACTGAAGGATAAATTAAAAATAGCAATGGACGCAGGGTTTTGAGAATGAGCATTAAATTCACTACTGAACAGAGGCCTGTCCTCATCAAGTTCATTATCATTCATAGAAGCATATATAAGTTTAGGTTAAAAAGGAAGCTCTGAAGCTCACCTAGCTCAGCCTTTTGCTGAAAGCAGGGTTAAATTCAAACTGAGATCAAGTTGCACAGAATCTTGTCCAGCTGAGTTCTGAAAAACTGTCAATAGTGATAGTAATAATGATAGCAGACAGACTGGGAAATTCCAAAACTATAAATACAAATTTCAAAAGCTTGAGCTAAAAAGTCAGTCTTTTAACAGGTCTTATGTACTTATATATATTCATATTTTTTGTGAATTGAGGAAGGTTGGGTGCTTAGCCCACATTCACCAGTCTGCTATACTTGTAAGTCATCTTTAAAAGGGATTAGGTTGACTCCAGTCTGTACTGTGTAATAAAAGGTCTTGTGCCATACAACTAGGTCTTATAATGCTGAGAGTTATGCTGACGAGGGCAACTTTAAATGTGTCTGTACCTGACACTGTATACAAAAGAAATAGAAGCCCAGCAGCATAGCAGCTGATTGAAGGAAATGCTCTGATTCAGAATGAAATTAGGGGAATAAATTAAAGGAATCAAAGGGTAGGAGAAAGTAGTTTACATTTTAAAAGTGAGGAAGACCTGATGAGACAGCAAGTATCCAGTAGAGAAAATTTGTTGCTCAGACATCTCAAAAAGCAAGGCGTAGAGGATAAGCTATTGCTAAGGAACACTCCTTGTTCTGTTGTCAGCATAAGCATAACGTTAACAATAACAGCTCAGGAAAGATATTGGCTTTAGAAGAAAACTGAGAAACCTAAAGAAAAAAATAATTAATATATGGTGAAATGCTAATCCAGAGCCAGGTTTGGTAAACTTTTGTCACTTTTTTTTTTTCACTTTCAGTGAAACTTTTTTCCCCATCAATTATTTTTTCCCCCTGAAAATTAATATTACAAATCAGAGGCTCAGCAGGGTTATTCTTTTTATGCTGTATGCATTTCCCCCCATCCTTTCTCCAGTGCAGTTGTTGATTTTTCTCAGGTGATAACTACCTCTCCTTGTTCTGCAGACTAAAATACCTTTCTTACTTCTCCCATGTCTAGCATTTTTTTCTCCTTGGCACAAATCAAGTCTGAAAGTGTATTAAAATCAGTAAACATAAGTAAGTTAAACTCAGGGTGTGATCTGATATAATCTTTTCCACATTTGTTAGTTCCTAAGCCTTGTAATTATTGTGGATCATTTGATTCATCTGGTTTATACTGGTGGCCTACAAGCATTTACTGTCACAGCTGAGGCACCCACAAGTTGCACAAGTGACCCCAATAAGGATAAGTCAGGGGCACGAGAAACCAGGGGAAGACATACAAACCTTAACAGTCACTACCAGCCTGGCCTTTGTCCAAGGTTTACTTCTTCTCTTTTAGATACAAAGAAGAGGTGATGGGTTCAACAGTTTAGTTTTCACAGCTGCATGATTTTTTCTAATTAAAAGTAGTACTTTTCAATACAGCCTTGTCTCACTTTCTTCCACTAAGTGTTGGTGTTTAGAAAGTGCTATCTTCTCCTCCCCCATTTTAATTTCAGAATAAATATTTTGATTTTCAGTTGCTAAAATACTAGCTGGAAAACAGAAGAACTGAATGGCATTCAGTTGTTAAAAACAAGGAGGACAGGATTCTCTTATGGTTTTGACTGTGTCTTGGTTTTGCTTGAATTCTTGTAATCAATAAGATAAAAGTATGTTTGCTATCAAAACTCGCTGAAATGTAATTTCCCAGAAAGCTTCTGCTTTTCAGTATGTGGGTTTTTACACACATGGGGGTCCCTGGGCTGAGATGACAACCACAAACTTCACTGTCCTTGTTCTGCTGAGCCTCCTGAGGTACCAGGGACCTTCACATGGAGCAGCTACCATGCACTGGCAGAGACTGTCCTGGCCTTGGAAGTCCAGACCCTCCATAGGTGGATGAATGGAGAAGAAAGAGCAAAAGGGGTCCCCACATCACACCTGCCCAAAGCAGGGATGGAGGACAGCCTGCCTGTACCATGAGTAGAAGACCTCCATACAGAGGTAGCGCTCCTTGAAATGGTCACAGCAGCACCATTCAGCGGGGCCCAGAGAGCAGTTCCCCATTGAGGACTGAGGCCAGCTCAGAGCTGGCATGGCTGAGGGGGTCCTGTCCCTCTGGGGCCCTGGGGAGAGGCCCCGATGTCCTGTGGAGACACCTTGGAGTGGCCTCAGCCAGTCCCTGTCCCCACAGCCCTGCCTCGGGCTCCACCAAGCCAGATCCATCTGTGGGCCCATGTTCAAGCCCAGCCTTGGCCCATCCGTGTCCCCAGGGAGGTGCTCGATGCCCAGGGCTGGGGCTGCCCAGAGTCGTCGTGTCCGTGTCCACCCCCCACCCCACCCCCCCCGAGGCTGCCTCCTCCTGGCTGGGACAGTGGGACGGGCCCTGGCTGCCAGGCCCTGCCCTGACATGGCCCCCGGTCCCCACAGTGCCCTGACACACTCCTGCAAAGAATCAGGAATGAAACTGCAGATCACTTTCAATTTATTTTCAGCCTGTGCATGAACTTGCTATAGTATTGGTATCAAAATTAAATAAACACTGAAGAGGAACAAGAAGATGGGAGTTACTTAATTATTTTCAATTAATTTTAATTGCTGACATTTTGAGCGGCAATTTAGTTTCCTGAGCTCTCCCCTTCCCCATCTCTGGATGACACTGGGATTTCTGCCAGTTTTTTATTGCTTTGGGTTCCCACAGTGCTGTTGCAAAAAGAAGAGCTTAAACAGGTGAAAAGTTTAAAATCCGTTTTAGTCAAGTGACTACATGGAGGCAGGATAGCATATGAAAGCTTAGCAGTTTATTTCAGGGAGGGAAGAAGGATAAAAGGAGCCAGCTCATCAGCAGTAGACTGAAATCCACCTTGCCAGTTTTGTGTACTCGTGTTATATATAGCCACTGCGTACACACACACACATCATGCACTACACAAAACCAGCCTTTGGAACCATTTGGACTAATAAAAAGAAAGAGATTTTTTTCTGGCATAAAAAGGGGGGTGGTTGTTTTTCTTCTCTTCGGCTGCCGCTGCTGTTGTTAAAATAGGACAAACATTTTAAGGTAAATCCTATTAGACAAGATGGAAGAAGACCAGCAGCCAGAACTAACAATAAAAGGCATGTGCAGTTTTAGATACCATAATCCATTTATAGGTATAGTCGTTTTCAGATTACTATTTCTTAAGAAGCCACTTGCAAACATTTGCAAAATTCCCCTCAGTTGTCAGCTAGATTGGTCCTACATAGTCTCCTACTCTTTGCTGCATAAATGCTGACACCCTCCTTTTTTCTTAAATCCACAAGCCATTAATTACTGACAACTTGCCTTCTGCCTCTGAGGTACTTTCGGAACTACAAGATCTATTCCAAGTTCAAAGTTAACCGTCTTATGTTATGTCAGGATTTTGCTGCTCTTGTGGTTGTTTGCAGATAAATAATTGAAATGTCCCACCTATCTCATCTGAATCAATGTCCCTGTTTTATTCTACCTGCACAGCTCCACACCACTGATAGATTTCTCGGTGCCAGTGTTTCCAGCATTATAGCCAGCGTAGTTGTTGATTATGCACGTTAGCAACCATAATTGAAAACTTCATTAATCTGCTTGTTTCCTGTCAAGCCATACTGCTAAAAAACCCACCCTGTATAGCCCTCATGGTCAAAAATCACTAAATGGTCAGTGATGGATTCACTGAATATGGCAGTGAGTCATAGTGATTTTCCTGAAAGGCAGAATTTTTCTCTATTATAAATAAATAAATAAATAACCAAACATTCCTATAACTTCATCCTGCATTTTAAAAGTTATGAAATACTTCTGCCAAATGTCCATGTTTATATAGAAAACGGTCACATATTGTACTTAGATAAAAGCGCAGCTGGATATTTATGAGGCACCAGTTTTCTATAAATATAGAAATTCGGTAATTATCACTGTTGTGCAGTAGTAATAAGCACAGCTGGGGAATGCTGCTGCTGTTGTTTCATTGGCTACAAAGCTAAATTTCAGACTTGCAGGTCCTCTCTTGTTCTCATTTGCTGTTTTATTCTACATGGAAAACAACAACTTCAGGACATCAGAGTTAAATCTGTGCCTGGTCCATGCATCTGGTTGTCAATGGCACGTTCCAAGGCGAGTGTAGTCGGTATGACTGCTTCTGTGCCTTTGGATCAAGCCACAGATATTATTCAGAGCTGAATCACTGAAATATCTAAGCAAAAAGCTGAAACTGAAAACAACAGTACCTCTCTTCTCCCTTCCCTCCCCTCCCCCACCTCCCCTTTCCCCTGGCGATATGTAAGTTTCCTAGCTGTTATAATAAAAGTCTGGTATTACCTCATAGCTTTTAAGTCTTGCATGCTTGTTTCCTACCTTTCTGTCTCCTTCCTTCTTTCCTTTCCTCCTTCCCTTTCCTCCTTCCCTCTTTTTTATTGAGCAATCAAATACCAGTGGTGTTGAAACTAATGGGCAGTATAGTATGGAAGAACACTAACTATACAGTGATAAACAGCTAACCTGTACTAATATTCAGGAGGCCCTAATTATTTTGAAATTATCTGGACATGTAGGCAGCTGGTGGCTAACATTCCAAATTGTCACCTACTAATTAAATGTGAGACATTCATGTACAGACTTCAATTATAGCTTGTAGAGCTTTGAACTACCTGACGATAGAAAATGTAGTATAGTTTAAAAAAAGAAAAAAAAAAAAGGCATTTAGCTGAAATCTTTCTTTTTATTTCCTCTCACTTTGGACTTCCAGAATTAACATAAGGCTGGTGCCTTTTGTCTACTTCCTCCAGCATGCTGTGATATTTAAGAGGTTCAGACAGCCCTTTTTTCAAATATATTCTTCATGATCCGATACAATTATTCTTAATATCAGAATTTACTTTACTTATGCATCCCCTCTTAGAAACAAGATATCCCCAAGAGCTGATTGGAAGAGTGGCCTTTGTTGCCCCTTTGCACTGGTCTTCAAAGCTGTGTAGAGGACAGATGAACTTCACACTGTGAAACCCATTGTAGGTGTAGGTGTATTTCATTCCACTTCCTTTTCCTCTTTGATAACCAGGAAATACATTTTCCTTTTTCAACCTGTGGCTTTGATACATTTTAAATTTTTTTGCAAACTATGTAGATGGAGAAGTCATGTAACCACCAACTCAGACTAGCCACTGAACCTCTACTGGATTCCACTCAATGATTTTCAAGAGTCCTACATGAACTACAAAGTACCAAAAGCCAGTCTGAATTGGATCTTCTTGACAGAAGGGATCTTGTTTAATGGCTGTTAAGAGAGACATTTTTGAAACTTGTTCATAGTCTGGCTGTAGTTCAGTTTTTATTATTCTTTCTTGTAAACCTCTGTTGCTGGAAAGTGCTATCTGTGAAACAAATCTTCAGGGACCACATCTTGATTGGTTATTTGGGGTGTTTGGTTTTTGTCGTTTGGGGTTTTTTTGTTTGCTTTGTTTTTGTTTGGTTTCAGCTCATGCAGAAGGAGAACGTATCATAAAATAGAAAAGAAGAACAAAGAGAACAAAAGAAGAACAAATGGAGAAGGTAGGAAGGAATGTCATAACATAGTAGCAAAGATTTAGCAAAACTTAGTGCAGGCTTTCTAGGAGGGAAAGATCATTTTACTAAAAACCAAACCAAATCAAAGAAACCCAACTAATTTAACTCATTAACACTCACACTCATACTCACAAGCACCAAGATCTTCGTGTCTTAGCAGCCTCTCCAGCACACAGTGACCAAGGTACTTGTACAATAGCAGCTGGCCCCAGGATAATACAGACTCCAAGGAACACCAGCTACTCAGTTTACTCAGTTTTTCTTAGGTTGGTGACTACCTGTTACTTTTGCATGTGCCTGATGGACTCTTCAGAGATTAATCTCTCCATCCTGTCCAACCTCTATGAGTCTTAAGAATTTACTCAGTTATTTGTCTACTGATATGGATGTTTTCATAATCAACATGTAGGTGTGTGTGGGTCTAGATGACCACCTGATAACCTACATGCTATCAGCACATGCTATTCTTTTCAGCCTCACTTTCTTCTGCTTTTCCTTCCATTGCTTCTATAGCCAAAAAATCCTTTTTGTTCTCTCTTCACACCAATCTTAATGATTTTACTGCAGTTCCCTACAAGTGAAAGTCACAGAACTAAGTTCCTTTGCTTCTGCTTGTTTCTCTTGGGTAAGCTAATAGATAAAGCCATTTCTCAAAATGCAATGGTATGTTTTTTACATAGTTTGTAAACAAGCCATGCAAATCAGTAAGCATTACTGTCTGGTCAGATGTGACAGCTGAGGAATGCGAGTGAACTTGTAATGGTCCATGGTTCTCTGACTAGTAAACTGATCATTACCAAAGCATATGACGTCTCTGAAGTGCGGTATGTTTATACAATGATGGGGAGATTGTTTTGAGGAAAACAAAGTCTGACTGGGATAAAAGGCAAGAAAAACATATCTGCCTAAAGATGTGACAGCATTTTCCATTCCCAGCTTTCATCTGGGTAGTACAGACAACGACATATTAGCTGCCTTGAGTCCTGGCACTGCAATTCCCATTTCAGGGCTGGGAAAGTCTTTTGAGAACATTTCAGCACATGCTGTCCTTGCTAGATTTCTTCTATATTAATTTTTCACTTTTGATTACAGGGCCTTTAGTCTGAACTATGGCCATTCTTATATTCTTGTGGAAATTAACAACTTGGTCTCATCTGTGTCCTGACATACCTCTCCAAATTTTCAAGGCTTCTTTGAATGACATCATCTTCTTCTTACCTAAAATGCTGATGTAGTATTAAAAATTATTCACATAAATACATTGTAATTTCTCAAAAGTGCAGCAGAACATGGATATTTTATATTCTCTGCACTTTCACCTTGACTATAATTATTGCTACATAAGAGCAAGGGTGTGTGAGGGGGAAGAGAATATAAATGACAGTTGATTACTCTCTATTATAGTGCTGAAAGGCAACCAGTCACATCTCCTTTGACTGTAGGCCTCTACTTTAAATCTGTGAATGAAAAACTTAAGTATGAATGAGAAACAAATAGTTAATCACATCCTGTAAAAGATTTTGTGGGACCTCATGCAATAACAAGACCACAAAAAATGCTAAAATTGCAAGTCTGCAGTCCTTCACTGTAAACTACCATTAAAGCATGTGACAAATCAACTAAGGTGCAGCGAGATATACTCAGAGACCACAAAAGATTCGCAAGTAGATGCTCCATATTCATTCCGTGCATTGTTATATACTTTAGTTCACTAGCGCTCTGGGCAAAGTGCTAATAGGTACATTATAGCACTCAAAAGTAATAGACCAGGAATCTAGATTTCTAAATGCATAGGTTTTAAATAGATCTTCTGCAGAGATGAATAACTAACAGTTTTTACAGGTATGCTACAAAAATGTAATTTTAAGTGGGTTTTAATGCATTGGTAATCCATTGGAACATTGTATACAGTTTGAATATTTTCACACCTGCCTGAATTCATAATTAAAAATTGATTAATGCTATTGCAAACACTGGAAAAAAGGTGAAAGCTCATGAAAATGCATGTGTTTATTATTATTCTGTATTTTCTCGCTTCGGTATCGATCATAAGGAAGAGTCTTCTTCCCTGTCATTCTTGGTCTGATTCCACACTGCCTTAGGTAATCACTATCTTGTGTGCAAAGAATTGTGAGTATGATGAGAACAGTGGTATTTTACATGCACTCTGAGAAGCTGTAAGAAATTACACAAGCTTCAGGCAGTAGAGAATCGTATTCCCTGCCTATGGAACACTGTACGCTACTGGCTAGTGCCCAGTTTTGCAAAGGTAAAAGATGCACAAAAGATTTATAGACAGCTGTTCTGTCAGGCAGTGAAGCCTTAATCAAATACTTCTTCTTACTCCTCCTGACTTTCTTATCAACTTATTTTTGTTCTTGTTCTTACCTACATACAGAAGCACAGATCACTCTCCAGGAAGAAGAGAGAGAGATTGCCAGAAGACTGCACTTATTTTCCTGGCAAACTTTTGCTAGTGATTATATAAAAGCCTGTGACAAGGAAAAATTCACCTAAAATAACTAACTGCTGGTGTTAGAAATGTTACGGGTCTGAATGTCTTTCTGCACTGACTCATCCCTTGAAACTTACACCTGCTTTTGGGAATAACTGTTCAGAAAGGCACATTGTGTTTCCTCGGAAACAGCTGCGACTGCATGTGTATATTTAGATAGAAGGTATTTCACTTCCTTCACATTTCTGTCTGATATGCCATTTACTTTTTATTTAAGCTGTTAATGCAGTCAGTCCTTTGCTATCACATCTGCTCTCTTTTACTCTTAAGTCTACCCAATTGCAAAAGATGGTGCTATAAGGATGCACCTCTGGTCACACTGCCCTATTTCTGTTATATCCAAAATTTCTACAGGAGAAAGAGTAAAAGAATATTATTAACATATTTAGGATCAGAAAGATAAATTCCATGCACCATCTTTAGAGGATTCAGTATTTCATCAAGACAGGTCAGCAAATAAAATCACACAAGGTGACTTCATTTCCTTTCAATTCACTTCACCACTGAGAACAAGGGTATTTGTCTATAAGACAGGTGCTTGGCAGGAATAAGGTCTAGCTAGGAAAAAAGGAGACTTAAGTTATGGAATCTTATTTTTATTACTGGAATTGAATTGTTGTGTGGCCTTGGGTAAGTCACTTAAATTGTCTATGCCCTGATTCTTAGCTTCTTCTGTGTAAATAGACCTCTACCACTTGGCTAAATGTTATTAAGCTTGAAAAATACTTTGAATTCATCACACACAACACATAATATAAATGTATAGTTTTATCAGTATGGTTATTATTCTCATTCTACACTGACCTTTCTCTAATTATGGGAAACAGCTGCATTACTGATTTAAAGGTAGCATGATTCAGCTGTCAGTGAATCTAATACTATAAGGCATTCTGCTTTGTGTAGATGAATGATATTTATTTCAAAAATATGTACTTTGTAAAGTGATTATGTATGAACTACTAAACACTGCTTTAAAACAGACACCAAAAGAATTGAGAAGATACAACCTACAATTTCCTGCTACTGTCTTATCATATGAGACTGTTCCCATACTTTTGCTTATTTTTGCATATAAAAATAGCAAAATTGCTGATTGAAATTATCAAAATTTTATGTTTCCTCCTCAGCATTAAAAATATGAATTTCCCTTTGCTTAATCTCAATTTATGAGTTTTTTTCCTAACAAAACCTCTTTATTTTTCCCCCATTTCTCTTCTGGAGCACTGTACAGAAAAATCCTGCAGATGTATTCTGAATTTCTTGCTCTTTTCTATACAGTGGTATATACAGCAGCATCAGTCATGATAAGTGAGTGATAAAGACTCCTGTGTGCAAATATCATGAGGCTAGAGCGTGCCAGGTTAAGCTGTCTTTTCCCAATTAACTACTGGGAAAGTGGTCTTGAGTGACATACAGTAGGGGAATGATAACAGGTAGTTTCACATATTCAGCCAGAAATGACAGAAATTCAGAAAGGTGAGATAAGTATCAGTAAAGGGGAAAAAAGAAGTCAAAGTTGCTTAACTAAACCCAGTGATTTTGTAGGTCTATACATACACAATGTTTAAGATGCACTAACAGCTAGAATTTAGTTCTTTACAATATCAATCCTAAATTTTAAAATATTACGTGAATTTCATTTAATCTCAAATCAGATTTATACCAATTCAGTAACACAGACACAGAATGTTACTTTAAGACCCCAAAGAACAAGACTTGTGGTTTAGACCCTTCACCAGCTTCGTTGCCCTTATCCAAACACTTCATTGTCCAAGGGCAACAAAGCTGGTGAGGGGTCTAGAGTACAAGTCTTATGAGGAATGGCTGAGGGAACTGGGATTGTTTAGTCTCAAGAAGAAAAGGCTGAGGGGAGACCTTATCACTCTCTACAGCTACCTGAAAGGAGGTTGTAGCCAGGTGGGGATTGGTCTCTTCTCCCAAGTAACAAGCAATAGGATGAGAGGAAATGACCTCAAGTTGCACCAGGGGAGGTTTAGATTGGATATTAGGAAAAATTTCTTCACTGGAAGGATTATCAAGCATGCATAGCATTGCCTTCTAAGTCAGATGATTCTTGTCCTTATTATATTTGCACACTTACAAAGTCATCTTCTCTCAACATTTGTTTTACTGTCTCATCTAACATGATTTCTTAGGGATTTTTCCATTCTTATACTCATCCTTATAGTCTTTTTCTGCACCTAATTCAGGTTAATTTCATCATTATCAGATGAGTAATACTGTACAGAATATTTTGAGTAAGATCCTGCCAACATGTTACAAAATGGGAGTGACGTTTTCCTATCCGTGTTGAGAATACCCTGCTTGATGCATCCCTGGATACCATTAGCATTTTCACAGCCATGTCACACTGTCATCCTATTACTCACCAACGTATTCAGATTTTTCCTTTCTTTTGTCAAGTACAATTTATGTAGTTTACGTTTATAGGCTCAAACTCTCATTAATCTTGAAGTATATATCTTTGTACTTTGTATTTTAAAATCTAATTTAATTTCCATTGCTTTAGTCCACAGGTTTATCCGATTCTTCCACTTATTGATCTGGTCTTCTGGAGTATGGCTAATACTTTCCACTTTATATCACCTGCAAATCTCAGAGTGCCCATTTACCTCTTGCATGAAGGTCTCTAATGAAAATATTAAACAAATCTACCCCAAGAATAATGACTAGGAAAATCACTGTCTATTTTCTTTCCAGTCTGATCTGTTTGATGTAACTTGTGTCACTTTCCCGTTACCTAGCTATTCATAATTTCTGATGAAAATAAGTGCTTTTATAAGTCTAGATAGATTGGACTGACTTGACTATGATTATCTAATAGATCAGCTGTCAGAAAATATGTATATATGTGTACCTGCGTATATATACATATGGAGTGAATCTTATGTACTATCTCTTTAATACAATTTTGTAACTTACTCAAGAGTCTGCAGAGTTCCATGAATTTGGTAATTTTCTCTCCAAAATATGTTCTAAGGTGATATGCAGCATTGAGGCCTGTTATGTCTATACATCTGATGTACATACAGTGTTGTATTTCTTGCTCTCCATTCAGAGAGTGTTGCCATCATTCATTCATACTAACGGACTTTCAATTTCAAGTGATGATTCTTTTAAGGAATAGATTCTTCAGGGATAGAGACTAATGGACTATCCTAATTTTGTCGGAATATGCAGTCTAAGCTTTGTTTGCATTTCAGATATCCTTATTTCGGTTACATACTTCTTTTTTTTTTTTTCTTTTTATGATGGGTTACCATTATTTCTTCTGTATAGCAGTCTCATTAGAACAAAAAAATAAATCTGAGACAAAAATACTCCTTTGGCAACTGGAATAGATTAACCTTGATATTTACTCCTTTCTGAGCATGTATTAGTATCACTTTTCAGCCATTTCCTATCCCTGCTGTCCCTTTTCTATTTTTATCTTTGTCACTGACAGTTATAATTTTCTTTAAAAAATTAAGATTAACTGTATTTTGACTATTTTCACTTTGTGTCTGTACTTCCTTGCAATGGTGCCATAGGCATCCTTTTTGCAGATTATTTTTCCATACTTTGTGCTTGCCTTCTTAATATTATTTTGGATATGTTTGAGCTTGTTTTATTGTTTTTTTTCTCATTCAGTAAATCTTGTACTTCTTCCATATCGGTTATTATGCCCTCCTGCTTTGAATAAAAGATCCTGTTCAAATTTGCCCTTTTTACAGAAAATAATTCTTTGTCTGTTCCATATTCAAATCCTTGTGTTTCTCATTCAAGCCAATCAATAGCAACAATTAGAAGTAAGAAACTAAAAAGTCAGAGAATTATTTTTGTCTCGCATTTCAACACATCAGTCACAGATTACTTTCTGTGGCTAATTCTGTTATAAATATGCTTTCTGATCTAAAAGAATTTATTTCACTGTTTCATTTCAGTATTTGGTAGAGATATCTGCCAGCTCCATGTACAAGAATATCTAGTCCCTAAAGTTATATCTATGCAATAATACACATCTACAAAATTGTAGTGTTTCATAATTATGTTACTTATTGCTTCCAGAATTTTACTGAAATTTTTACATAGCGAACATCTGCAATTTCATATAGGTTAAAGGAAAAAAAAAAATGTAAGAAAACAGGAAGATCTTGGAACTTTCTCAAATATTGAATTTAACTTCTATCTTAATACATACCTGGTTTAGTGATCACTTTTGACCTGATTTGAAAATAACTGCTAGAAGTTTTGAAAGCTGAGCATGGCAGCTGATTAAATATCAGAAAGGTTTTATGAGTGACCTGAACTTGAATTATCTTTGCTTAGTCAACTATTTTCTTTTGTTTCTAATGCTGTTTTAAAAATGCTGAATTAACAGTCCATTAACATCTGAAGCTTTCTTGATCTTGTTCTGCGATGGCTAATACAAGTTGTCTTCTCTAGTGTGACTAAAAAAAACTACCTGAAGGGAACATTTTAAAATCAGATGGAAAGAGAGAGGGTATGTCAGTATGTGTGTTAATTCAGTACTTTTTGTCTTTAGTGAGACTGCCGACAAAGGTGTTAAATTAACAGTCAGCAATTATGTGAGGGCTTATTGTCTATGACCTAGTTTCCAAACACAATTCATTTGACATAGGCTCCATGATAGCCAGCTGAGAGTAATGTAATGTCTTTCAAATATTATTGACTAACATCTCCTTCGCACTAACAACTCAGTTTACACAGGTAGGGGGTTTTCCTAATTCATTATTAACTTCCTGAGACATGAAGTCCCTTTTCTTACTCTGTCCTTTCCTCAGTACTGTCCATATTACCACAGTTTCTTGAAAAGTTTTTTTCTTTTAGAATTCATAGAAAACACAGGCAGAAGAAGACATTAGACAGTGTATTGGTTTTATGTCTTTTGCCTGTCTTTTATAAGAAATAGGCAAAATCCTGATCACGTGTAAACAGTGGTAAAGAATTTTGTTGTAGGTGGATCTAGAAGGCAGCACTACCGGAAGCACTGATTACAGATTACAAAACCCATTGCTGCAATCTAATTTTGCAATCCAAATAGGGAGAGTACCTGATACATCTTAACCTTTTAAAGACTGAGAGGTTGCATAATAAAACAGATTTATTAATGGAGGAGAGGAAGAATAACAGAGAAAGGTGAAGGAGTATGGGCGTAACAGAACTCTATAAAATCATGTGACCCATCATTTATTTTTCAAACTGCCAACATGGCTAACCTGCATAATACTGATGGAATACCACTACTAATTGAACTTTAAATTGTATGCTAATATTAAACTTTATATCTCTTTTAGAGCTAAGAGAAGGTTAAATTTATTTGCTTGCAGACTATCATTTATATTTTTAGTCTCCCATGTTCAATTACATTTTCTGGAGTGCACTAAGTTTAATAATTCATACTTAACAGCTCTCTGATGAATACACCGCATTGTAAACAAGATGTCCTGTTTCTAAGCTGGTTAAAGTTGCATCCTTTTAGCCTAACATCATGTCATCTTGCACATACTCACTCTTCTGCCTGTTGGCTGTAAATAACGTCTCTAGCTCCTTGGACAATATGTATAAAAAACATTACATTTGCTCTCTATCTTGTAATTTAAAGGTCAGTAGGATCTTATTTATAGAAAAATCATCAAAAAACTCAAAAAGAATAGGATGTTTCAGGAACTATTATGGTTTTGTCCTAAGTCCAGCTAGCTTGCTATTCTTCTAAACACAAGATACTCTGGTTTTACACTTCACATCGAGTGTTAAAAGATTAGACTCTATTAAAAAAACAAATACTAAAAAAATAATCTTTATTATTGACCTACTGTATGGATCTTTCATGCAGCAGTTGGAGAAAGAAGGCGTAGCAACTGAAAAATAATTAGAAATTATAAGAGACTTCATTGTGAACTACAAAAGATTCCCAAGAAAAATTAAGGAGGCTTTCTGAAGAATTTTGGTTAAGCAGTTTTAATGGGAATTTTGCAGATAAAGTTTCATGCCATATTGGGGTTAGTTGTCGATAAAAGACTGGTATGATCTCTTTCATTGTAATAACAAAATATGAAAAGGTGAAAGTTTTTCTCTTAGAACTATATTTCCTAAGGTACAGATTCTTGTTACATTTCATTGTCTAAAGAGTGTTGTGGTCAGTTGTCTGGTCTCCAGGGAATTTGGAAGATGAGGGAACAGTTCTGATCCTGGCCCTCAGAGGTGTTTAACTGCCACGTTGTCATTGATCATGTTCCTAAATATCTTTGAAGATCTGAACCTGGCCTCATTCCCTGAAAGACATATTGTTCTCTGGGTCAATTCACTGCTGCTGTAGTACAGAATTATTGCCACTATATTGCAAAATTCTGAGCTACTAGATGACAAATAAGCTTCTGTAGTTACAAAAAGTCCTCTTTGACCTCTTTGAACTCTTATGTCTTCTGTTTCCCTGACTTTTTTTTTCTTTAAACATGTTGAAAGCAAACAGTGGAACACATGTTCTGTGAGATCCCATTTACTTTAGAGAATAATTTTGGTATCAGAATATTTACATCCTTTTTAATTCACTCAGCAAAAATTTGAGCACTTGTCATGGTTCAGGCTGGGCTGGCCGGTAAACAAACAACAGATTCTCTCTTTACCTTCTCTCCCTTCCCAAAAAGAGAAGGGAGAGAGAATAAGGGAGAGAGACTTATGGGTTGAAAAGAAATATAAAACTACTTTAATCAAATATCAATAATAAAAATGAAAGATAATAATGTCAATAAGAAAATAATGAAATATGTACTATATATACAAAACCAATATAGAGCTCCCAGGATGATGATCATATCACCAGCAGGGACTGGGAAAGTCCCAGACTGGACTTAGTGACAGACGGGAACTGGATTCTGGAGCACACAGTTTGTACACTTTGTACAAAGTACAGTTTGTACACAGTTTGTACAAAGGCAGACGAACAGACAGAATCCTCCTCATACACCAGCCATCAAAGAAGAGAGCCTGACCCCTTTGATCCCTCAGCTTTTATACTGAGCATGAGGCAGATGGGATGGAATACCCTGTTGGTCAGTTTTGGGTCACTTGTTCTGTCCGTTCCTCCCCACAAGTGCGACCCCTCTACGCTTTTCCGCTTCCGACCCTCCAACAGGGCAAATAACAAAGTTAGTTGCCCTTGGTTCTTATAGCACTAAGTATAAGCAAGAGCTTCTCTGCATACCATTCCTTGGCATAAATTGTAAATAATCAGGCCTTATCTCTCTGGGAGCAAACAGTGTGTCAGCAATATGCTCTTAATTTCAGAGAGTTCAGTTAGTTAGAAAAAGCTTATCTGCAAAGTAAAATTCCTGAACAGAAAACTGGTTCTGTTTTACCTCAAACCAGGACAACAGTCCAGCTTTATTGGCCTGAATCTTGATAAATTATTTCACACAGAATATTTTTGGACCATATGATCACCTTTAAAATTAATTATGGTTCAATCTCGGCTGTATCAGTTGGTTTGTATCATTTCTATTCACCATCAAATTACAGAGATAAAGTGATAAAGCAAAACCTGTTTTGTTACTGAAGTTGATGATAGCTTACCTGAGCTGCCTCCACTTTGGTTTTCTAACAGAGCAGTGATTCCTGATGCACATGGCAGATAAACTTTAGAGATATTATTTAATGAGGTGGTCTGTTTAAGATCATTAGCTTTTCTGACACACATCACTTTGCCAATACAACTTGCTAGTGAGGGAGCCTTTGATTTCTTATTTCCAAAAGGAGGACAGATTTTTAAATTTACAGAACCATTGGGGTTTTTTATGATTGAATGATAAGAAGGATTAATTAATTTTCCCTCTTCAGATGGAGCTTCCATGTCAATAAAGCCTATATTTATTAATCTCAGATTAGTTAAACCATAAGGTTTACAAAGATGCATGTTTTAATTTAGGAATGGATTTTAACAAGCTTCAGCTGTCGAAGTAAATCAGCTGAGGAGAATATTCTGAAAACTTTTCCTGGTCACTTGCAAATATGGCTTTTTCCATATTAAAATGTCAATTAAGTATTTGTCTTTATCTACATGTGTACTCAACAGAAGGATATGATGCTTTCTTTTACCTCAGAAAAAAGTATACTAGCCCTCCAATATATTTATGTGCCACTGTTTCATTGTGGATTTGAGAGAATACTTACTTCAAAGACAGAAAGAATAAGCAAATTTCTTTGTCTGAAACTCTATGGAACACAAGATGTATGAAATGAAAGTATTGGCAGCCTTTATTTTTGCTTTTTTCTACAACATTCCGTCCCACTGGTATGACTATCATATGGCATTCGTATGCCTTCCTAGTGCCAAATTGTTTTCAAGAATGCTCATTGTCTCTTGGTGCTCTCTTGCCATCCCATATACAATACTGAAATTACATTGTTGCTGACATTGGCTCAGAATCGTTTACTCCAGGCTTATGCCAGGACTGAATTCTATCCGTGATTATACTTCATATTTTCAATTTAAAAGAGAAAACAGACGAACAAACAAACACTTATTACATAGATGTTACCATACTATTTTGATTTTCCAAAATATTGAAAAGTATCTGTTCCTCTTCAGGCCTTTATATCAACAGATGACAAAGAAGATGAATCAACCAATGCCACAGAGCAGATCAGTGACAAAGTTGGGCAGATAACTTGATATTCTGACTCCAAGATCATCAATGTTTCTTTTTGGCAGCATCATTATTATCAGTAGTAAGAGTAACAGTAGCATTGCTGTTCTTTTTCGAAGGTGTAATAATCATCTGTGACCAGTTGTATGAAGTACAATACAGAAAGAATTAAAAAAGATAAAACTTCCCTCTAGGACATAGCAACTAGAGAAAAAGATGAGCAGTGGATGTATATAGGAAAGGATGAAGAATGAGACAGCAAGACATTGTCATTCAGCATGGTCTCCGCATACCATCAGTCTTAACTATATTGTCAGTGAGAACAGACTGCCACTCAGCCACAGCTTTGGTATGTATTTGCTTTACCTCTTCATAAATACAAATTCACCAGAAGACAACAGAAATATTTTCATTTTCTGAAGTTGTTTTTTTTGCAATACACAAAGGCCAAACTAAAGTAAGACAACTAAATACAGATGGCAATAATCCCCTAAACGAGACTGATTAGAATACATCCCATTGAATGATGCCTCCTCTGCTCCTGTCTTGCTTTCAGTTGTAGTCAATTGGATTTACATACATATTCACTACAGGTGTTACATTCTAAAAGCTTCCCCTTTCTGTCCTCTCTGTAGATATCTACCTGTTCCCAGAAGGAAGTCTGGATTGTTGGTTACCTCTGTTTATTTTGAAGGAAATGTGGCTTTTCAATGGTGAAATAACCCCATATTTTACAGTAGATATTTGAATTGAAAGCCCTTTACGATCCCTTCCCAAGTGCTTTGGGCATGAGCCAAGATGGTCTATGTTAATCTTTGAATCCCAATAAAGTATATTGACCTGTGTTAAGCCACTGTAAAAAAAATGTCATACATATTATATTAATCTATTTCTCATGATCAGCTGTTACTAAGCATCAATTTTTCATATTTTTTTTATCATATAATAACTTACACTGAAAGATAAATCATAGTTCTACCTCAAAGCCAGTTTGTCAAGGTCGTAAAAAGAGTAGGAAACTGTTAAATCTTTTTCCTAATTCCTAAGCTTTAACTTTGACACTGGCTTGTTCTCCATTCACCTTCTAAATGTGATTGCTACAAAAGATAATGGATGTGTACTCAAAAGAGCAAAATTGTATATTAGCAAAAGCTTTAGTGTCATCTCTGAGGGTACAGAGGATGGAAGGGGACAGAAGAACAGAAAAAGGGAGACAAAATGTTCATCTTTTCACTAACCTGTTTTAAAGAAATTATTTTTTACACTGCTTGAATCTTCACAGTCTCCTTGGAGGTAAATATACTGTACTTTTTCATCACTGTAGTTTTTTTCTATATGTCACAGTCAAACTCTACTAAAGGAGAAAACTGAAGGCAAGAAAAATATGAACAAATGTACAGCCAAAATAGTAACCGCATCAACAGCTTGTATGTCCTATGAGAACTCCATTCATGCAGTCATCACACATGAACTAGGAAAACATAATGTTTCAAGGAATAGCATATTTCTTATTAAGCTTGTCGCTTAGATATTTAATCTTTCTTCTTAATAGTTCCTTCTTTATATTTGAATAAGAATATGAGACCAGGCCAAGTACTGTAGACTGTTGGAAGATATTGTTCTGCAGGTTAGAAACATTATTATCAGACGAAATTGTATTCCAGTAGCATCTGGTAAAACGTTATTTTTCACATCATTAGGTCATGTATGAAGCAATAAAAACACCAGGAAAAAAACTTGATACTCTTAATCTCTCTGTAATTTTTTTTTTTTTGTTCCAGCCCCTTTCTATGTTAATAAAATCTCAAGCAACAGGGAGATAACAGACTCCAAAAAAAGGAAGATTATGATCCATTTGGATTATATCTACAGTCACAGAAGTCAGCAAAGCTACAGATAGTCACACAGTCTGAGGAAAGGTATAATATTTTGATTTTATAGCTCAGAAATTCTAGATGTTCTTAATTTTAGAGAGAAAAGGATTTTATTTTTTTTTCCTGCAGTCACTGTGTCACCATTAGTACTTCATTGAGTGTAAACCTTCTGTAACACTGTCTGTATTTAGCATGTGTACAGAAATGATCTTTGAGAGCAAAGGTACTGTTTGTTGCAGCAAGGTTATATGTACTATGCTGATAGTAAGTAAGTAGTTTATGCCATTAAAAACATCCTATTAAGCTATCTGCATTACCATTAAAAGACAGAGATTGTGGCTTCTAGAAAGGGAAATTGAGTAGAAGAAATTGTGTGAAAAGAAATGGTATCCAGCTCAAATAAACAATCTCTCATCTTGATGCTGTAAGTGGTCATTTATCAGTCTCCCCTAACAATGTATAAATCTTGACACCTCTTGAAAGCCATAGGGAGATCTGCCAAGTAATTCAACATGATCAGTATTTCACCTAGCATTTTTTAGGTGCATCAGTATAAACACTTCTTTCTCCATATAATTTCAACAGTGTGATGATAATAAAGGATGTTTTGATCATTAAGGAAATATAAGGACATTAAAATTCAGACTGACAGTTCTTGTCAGACTCAAATGGTCTAATGTGGCTTGAAAGTCTGGCTGAATATCACACTTATCCTAATTGATGAGTATTTAGTCTCAATGAGAGGAAAAGCTACCAATATATTAGGAAGTACTAAGGTAGAGCAGTAATTAAAACACTGCATTAAAACTCAGTGAACACAGGGGCATTTTGTACTTGTGCTGTTTTACTTTTGTAATTTTTCCCTCATTTTCTGTGCATCAAGACCATGATGTAAATAATAATGATGAAACTGAGCTACAGGTAACAAACCTTGACAATTCTGAAATTTGATTTTGCTAAATATGTAAAAATTGCTGATAGTAGTGCCTGAAAATGACAGTATATTTTAAGGTTGTAAGATTAGACCTATGTCATGGTTTGAATGGTGCTAATGGCAACTTAACTACAGTGTTTGTGACCTTGTGTTTAGAGAAAGTGACAGATTAGTTTCACTGCAGTCTGTTGATGCTTTTTTTTCCATAGCTTCTTAACATCACAGAGAAGGAAGTATCTCAGGACTTTCTTTTGTGCTGTTAACAGAAGAGAAAAAGCTAGGTTTGAAGTCAAAACTGAAGAAAAGTCAGGATATATCTGGCTGGTATGTTTTTGACCAAAGAAAAACAAAACCAAAAAATCCAATGACAAAAGTCAACTCATCCAAACGTAAGATTTTCACCATGAATGCCAGTTTCAACAATAGCAAAAAAAAAAAACCAACACAACTTCACAGGTGTCAGTTAGCATGACCTAGAAGTCAAGACATCATCAGACAGGAATAATTGAATAGAATGACCTAGTAAATAGTCATTTAGCCTTTGTGAAGAGGACACCAAGACCCAATTCCCTACTGTGCCTAACTTAGACTCAACATGATTTTACTTTGATGTGCATCAAAAAGAAATTTGACTTTGGCAGAGATGGTGGGGAGTTGAAGGAGAAAATAAAATCTTTTACTTTTTTCTAGTTCTGGTTCAGCATTCAGCATGCTGTTATGATGCACAATAGATTTCTGAACTTAGTTAATCTACCAAATATTAAACTCCATTAAAATTTACACCATAGGAGTAGGAATTTCAATCTGGTACCATTTTATTATAAAATAACCTATGGCTTGAAAACATTGTGGAAATAGCAGTCCTTGCTATGCTTCTAACAGCTTCTAAACTATTTTCAGTCAAAATATGAAAACAATTTGTTTTTACTGTGGGGGCAATCTTAAAAGTTTTGCCTGGGTCTAAATCATATTTTTCTACATCAGACATTAATGGGGCTAGACAAAGTTTTTGAGAGTAGAGTTAATTTTTTAAGATACTCTCTGGCTAAATTAAGTATTTTGAAATAAAGTGTGTATGTGAAATGTTTAAATATACATATAATTTTAGGAAATAAGTGTTCACATATAAGAGAAGAAGTAAGTACATGATACACAACTGTGGCTTCAAATCAGATTTTCTTCTGATTTCCAATAAATTCCTGTGCTGTTTTCTGCTTTCATTGTGTTTGATTAGACACATAAGTATTTCATTATAATCTTGTGTCATATAATGCTTAAGTAAATCAAGTTTTTCTCAACCAATATATCTCTGTCTGCAATTGTACAGTCTAAGGTTTCACAGATATTATGTGCCTCATTGAAAGATTTTTTTTTCTCTTTTGTAAGAAATGGTAAACTACAGTCATAAAGCAACATATAGCATTCATGTGTGGATTTTTTTTTTTATTCCCTTCATCTAGGAAACAGATTATTTGGGTTGTGTGCTCTGAGTATCCTAGTTCAAAGAACAAAACTGCAGGGAGATATCCATAAAAAACTTTTCAGTGAACAATGCAATATGCTTTTAGCTGCATTGATCCTAAGCAGAGAAAGAATCCTTGGTGTGGAAGAAACGGTTCTGGGGTGTAACTATATTTTAGGATATATCTGGGAAACTTAGTGATGCCTTAGTTTAGACTGCAACTAGACTTCTGTTTATCTTGTAGATTTTCCTGTTTCCAACCGAGATGATTCTACAATTCTGTTAAACAAATAAAATGAAATTTCTATCTTTTGCAGTTCACTTTTAGTTTCACAGATCAATAAAAATATCCTTGACCCCATCTAACTATCACTAATGAGGTGAATACAATATTGTCTCAAACAAGTATTACTCTACATAGATTCTAAAGTAGAGAAAAATTCTACATACAGAAAAATAAAATCAGCCATGTGACAGGCTGCAACTAAGAATTTAATACTGGATTTGATATAGGTAATTGTGTTTACCTTTCAACTCCTTAATGATCTTAAAAGTCATTGTAATTGTATGTTTTATAGGATATTTATTTCTTTTTCAGAATGACAAACTACTACTTTTTTTTATATCATACAGGAGTACTTGTCCATAAAAATAAGATGCTGACATTTTATATCTCATAACATGCTTTCACCCAAAGTCTCTAAAAAGAAAAAAAGGACAGGAAATATGAGTGCCAGCACCTGAAGAGTAAATAGGATAAAATAACTGAGAAAAGAGCTTAACTTTAAAGGGAAATTCCTATAAATTCCCCCCACACACACACTTTCAAAACAACAAAGAAAACAAGTAAAAAGGAAAGAATTTTTTTTTCTTCCCTTTAGTTCTCAAGGAAAAGGATAGGTTTTGGTTATTATCATCAAATTTCATGAGTCCTGCAGTGATTGTATTAACCCAGCTATCAGAATTAGTAGGCTTAGAAAGGCCTATGCTGTGTCTTAGTGGGGATATAATTTGTTAGTGTAAGTACACTCAATTTATTCTCTTGAATAAAAAATATAATGTCTACTGTTTAACTCTGTTGAATTCAGATTTCACACTGGTCAAAGCAGAGTAAGAAGTCTTGCCTTAAGTCTTCTTCAAATGGATTAACTTTATGTGGATTTTTTTAGTAACACTCTAAAACCCTTACACTTTTCAAAGTGCTTGGAAATTGCAATTTAAAATAAGTCTATTCAATTGTCATATGGTGGAAGGAAAGAGGTGTTGGCATTTCACTATAAGATGGGAGTGGTTGCAATACCTTTTAAAGACGACTTGTGGCCTCTAGTTAGATACTGGAGCTCTTCAGAAAGTTAAATAAATCAATAAAACGGGAAATCTTTTTAAAAGGCTGTTCTAAATAGTTTGCTTAAATAATTTCATAACCTTTCCAGGACAGAGAAAATACTTCTTATATTTTACATGATTTAGTCAGTAGAATTTACTTTATGACATCAGGCTATGCAATATAAATAACACTCAAAGAAAAAATTTGAATTAGAGTATAAATTGTGAAAACCTATAGTCGTGGTAACTTATGGAGAGAATTACGTAGTATGTGTATTATGCAGACCATATGTATATACTTCAGTAACATCTGTCCTCAAACATAAGGGATTTCCACCTTTCTTTTTTACTGCAATACTATGATCAAAAGATAAGCATATATAATGTGATAACAAATTCACACAATTATTTTAGAACTGTGCAACAGAAAACAGACATATCCAAGAGTTTTTATGGCATTAAAGTAAAGCATATTTCTTTCCATAGAAAACATACCAAAAAAAAAAAACCCACTAACATAGTTTCATAACAGAAGAGCTTTTGGGTTTTTTACAGATCTAGAAGGTGAAAAAGCAAGGGAATCATGCTGTTTACTCTAAACCACATTTAAATCGTCTTTGGGTGTTATGCGCTAAAATCAGCATTTTTGACATCTTAATCCAGATGCATGAATTATCTTCCCACAAACAACAAGGAGATTAATAAAAAACTGTTCTCTCAGCACCTTGCTGGTTTAATACCTGCTTAACTCCTGCAGAATATCTCGCTGTCATTAAACTGCATACACGTGGCTGATTTTGTTTGTTTGTTTTTTAATTTTTTATTGAAAATCTTACATGTATGACTAAAAGTCATGGGCGATATCTTTCAGTTCCATTACAAAATATTTCTCATATATATATATATATATATACCTATATATATATATTTAATACAACTAGAAGCAAATCTACGGAATTATGAAACAGTGATTGTCTACCAAAATGTAACTCAAATTAAATAAGTTGCAGATGATTAAAATTATTTTGTTTTCTCTGATGGAGCTGAAGGCCACTTTCACATAGTTAATTGATAATGCTGGGCTGCAAAAATTACAAAGCCTTAATGATATTTTCCCATCTTCCAGCCTAGTGTCACCCATAAATTAGGATTTTAGTACAAGGATCCTTCTTTCAGAAAGAAGTACTTTTAGAGTGAGCATCATCCTCTATGGAGTACCTTCTATCCACAAACACAGTTCTGCAGACAATTCTGTATGCCTCTCAGTAATTGCAGGCAAGTCAAGTAATTTCAAGTTAGGTACAAGCAAAAAAGTTTGCAGGAGCAGAGTCTAACTTAGGAACCTGTCTACAGATAATCTAAAACAAAACAATCTGAAATAATACTTAAAAACACTATTTTACTTGAATATATGCCTTATTATCTATTAATAAATCATGAAAGATGAAGTATAAATATTGTCAGAATCATAAAAAAGTTGCCTTATTCTAAGAAATCCTACTTCAAAATCGTACAGTATTTTAACCAACAGCAGTTATCCTTCTGTTTTGGCACTCCTGAACCAGTGTAGAAATTATGTGTAGTGAGTTAACACCTTTGGGGAAAAATACTCATGTGCAGCAGGATCTAAAGATGATTTCTGGAGTTAAGAGCATTACATTGCTTAACATAAGAAAGAAATTGAGAAGAGTCTTTTACTGTGATTCATCAGCAGCAAAAGAGAAGGGGAAGGAGAAAAGCAAAGTGTTTACAGTCTTTGAAGCATATAGCATTTTTAACCTTGAAAATTAAATCTTGCATTAAAGACACTCCCAACTACCTCTGTAGTCTTCTTTCCAAAAGTTCAATGTACAAATATTTTATTTAAATGTCTCAGACTTTGTAATGGCTCAGAAGAACAACTGCATGTCCTTGTAGCTGCTCTCCTTTCTGAGAGACGAATGGTGGGCGAGATTGCTTTACTGTAATTTCTCCATTTCCATGCTTCATTTCCTACATTTATCTGAGACTGAAGAAAAATCAGCATGTTCTGACAAGTCTAATACCATGAGGCAGTAAAATGGACCTGAATTTAGTGGAGGTTGGAGCTCCAAAATAAATATAACACTTTATGACAAATAATAATAAAAAAGGATAAATTCTCCTGTACAAATCAGAAGAGATAATAAAAAATAGCAAATAGATAGCAACATCTTTTCTATACCTACATGGGCATCACAAAACTTTTCAACTATGAGAATACCCCTCTGTATTTCTCATTTTATGTTGTTTGTAAACTGCTTCAGTAAGTTGATGACAAACATTTTGGAAGTTCTTTGTACAAACAGTAATTTCTCATAAAACTACCCAGAAAATTACAGAGATTTCTAATTAAATAGCTCTGAGAACAAATAAAGACAAGCAAACAAAAAGATCTGCTGGGCTTCTTTTTTTTTCATGTCTGTCTTTCTGCTTTTGGCCTAGCAAGCTGCATGCAACACTGTAAAGAAAATTTGTTAAAAAAACTTGCATCTGTAAATACTACATATTGTAATGTTGTTTTGAATGATATATTATATCTGTAAATTTGTTTCTTCTTACACTTATCTCATACCAGAGACTCTGTGTTCTCAATATAGCAATACTGCAAAAGCATCTACAGAGTATCATTGGCTCATTGAGGTCACAGTGCATAACGTACTCTTGAAAGTGAGTTGCCTCTGCAGGTATCTGAGGGTTGCTATCTATTTGAACGTGGCTGAGCATTTCATTTTATCAAAAATGCCACCAAATGCTCATATTCTGTGTGGTCAGTGCAGTCCCTAGGACAAGTCTAATGAAGATATGTTCCAGCAAGGCAAAAAAACCTAAAAGGTTAAAAATGGAGAAATATTTACAACTTTCTTCAGTCTGTAAGGTTGAGTTTTCTGTTTTAGTATTCTTCAGTGCATTTTCAGAGAAAGGTTCCAAGGCTATGAGTATAAGCAGTCTGGTCCAGTCCCATACATATCCGCAAGCCTTTTAAAGCGAGGGCCCCAGTCACTGAGGTAATCATAGTTCTGGTCAGAGTTTGAGCTGATCGAATCTAAAGAACTGAGTGACTCTGCCACCGAGCCATTCCCCTCAAATGCGTATGTCTGCAGGGAGTCGTAGGGTGGCGCGCAGGGGTCTACGTCAGCTTCTTTTAGTCTTTCCCAGATAAATTCCCTAAAAATGACGTTATCTGGGATGCTTTTAAAAGTCGGTCTGCTCAGGAACTGAATCTCAGGTGTCACATCCCTTCTAGTCTTGGTGTCTCGGATAATGTTGAGGTTTCTCAAGGCAGCCATGTCAAAAGCCTCGGTGTCTTCTTCTCCCCCACCCTCATCATCATACCTGACAATGTTCTCTCTGATATCTCTCTCTTCATCAAAAATGAGAGGCTCTTTTTTCCGTCGCCTCATGGTGACAATCAGCAAGACGAGAACTGGAACACAGAAAGACTGGAGTTTTAGCAATGCTGAAGTTTCCTCATATTTCTTCTAGTGGTGGAAGTACTCATTAATTTATATGGCAAAGACCCAAGGACACAGCAGGCAATTTAGGCAGTTAGATTTGAAACCTAGCAGCTTCTGAAACAGCTTTTAAACCATAAGCTTTTTAGACGTTAAGGAATCTATTTCCAAAACCATTCTGGATTAACGTCTTCATCTCTAATTCTATCTCTTACGCTGTCCACTAACCATAAATTTTAAGTCTGGTTCAGTCTGACTATTACAAACTCACAGCCATGAAATAAAAAAAGGACATTTTCCTGAACTCTTAATTGTCCAAGCGATAAAAGAACATTCATAAAGTAACTGAATAGAATTTAACAACCATGGCTTGGGAAGTGACTGAATTAAAGTATATGGCCAAACTCTGCTAGAAAAAAAATAAATAATAAAAAATCATAGACTGGAGAACACTGACTTGTTAAGCAATGTGTAAAATTAGGCTGTCTTAGTTCATGCATAAAAAATATCTAAGACCTCACTTTCCTATAAAGTTCAAAGTACTGTACTTCAGGTTTATGAATTACATCTAACGTGAACTGCTAGGGCTGGAGTTTATTGGATCAGCCAGTTCTAGAAATGTAATTATTTTTTTAATTGTAATCCTTAAAGTTACTTTCAGCTTGAAAGCTAATACTAAACTGCAGCGACAGCCAGAAGAACTGGGAGAAATTAACTCAAGGCTCCTCTTGTTCAAATACAGTTTTGGTAGAGAAACATCATTGCTAACACACAAAATATGGAACTAGTATTATGAATATTGCACCCATCTGTGGGACATGATGGAGTGTGAATCATCCTCCCAGAAAAAAGATTAATACTGTATTGTAGCATCTGGATAACATTTGCTGAGTTAATGATACTCCTAGAAAATAGCAGGCATTGCTATGACTGTAAAAATAACAGTACGTTGAAAAGTAAGTGTCATTCCACATTCAACTAATCTCTTCTGATTTTATGTTTATTTTTAATCTTAAGATTATGTGACATGCATTCATATGTCTAAGGTTTACGATCTTTACTTACAGTACTTTGATATGCCAACTAAATGTTGTATAAACATCTGGAAAAGCAAAACCCCATATAGATAAAATTAAGCTTAGGCCTCCCAATGTAGTCTCAAAAGTGACCTCCATAAATTTTATAATGTAGGACTGAAATCTTGAAAGTCCTCCCTTTCATGGAGGAAATTTTAAAATCAATATCAATCTAGTCATCATGAGGCATGATTTAATATTAAGATCACATGGTTAGAATAAACCAGTCAGAAACTGTACAGGCAGAAAACTGTATCATACGTCTACAGATGTTATGGTACTATTTGGAATTGGCTAAAGCATAAGAGAACTTTAAAGGTGTTTAAAGGTGTCTGCAATTCTTTTTATTTTCCTTTGGAGCTATATGTGTCTAAAGTTGAAACTGGAACAAGTTCATTTTTTTTCTAAACTTTTTGACAAATATTTTTCCCCTTTTTTCAGTAGCTACAAGGCACACATCTAATCATCCATCTACTAACAGATGCCTTGTGACTCTGTATTACTGCCACATCAGCATCACACTTTCACTTTTTTGCCCCTGGCATCTCCCTCATTCATGCTTTATGTATTGAATTCAGAAGCCACTAGTTTGGGGCTTTCTTCTGTGAACAATATTTACATAAGCAGTTTGACAATATAGGATTTTGACCTTTAAAGTGGCTTTAGTGAAATTTCAAAACATTCTGATATTTGTATAACACAAATTGAGCTGTAAATTCTACAGCAGACAACATAAAGTTGTTATCATAGAGACAACAATTGCACTTCACTCTCAATGTTTTCCCTTATTATAAAAGATATTTAAAGTGAAAGACAAATTAACTTGCTGACAGTACAAATATACATCTAAGCCAAGATTGCTATTGACGTAACTTTTTAATTATTATTTTTAACATTTACTGCCACAATTTTTATTGCCACATAAATAAGCAGCTAATCATCTCCTTTACTCAAGTGTAAATGCATTTTCACACCACTGTCCCTCTTAACATACCTCATTTTGAAAGTTAAATACCTGCTAATAAGTGAAAAATATGAAACTTAGTAGACAGGTCCACCTAAAGGTGCAATGAAAATCAAGATAAAATGAATGTTTTGTAGAGTATTCCTTTTACACACACTTTCTTGAAGCAAAGAAAAATATGGAATCTTTCTAAATGTTAAATATTTTATCATTTAGATGGCTTTATGAGATTATTAATTTCTAGGCTTTCCAAAACCTATGAGCAATAAAGTTTAACTTCTAAATTAACAAAGCTGTAGCTGTATTTCTAGAACTGCAGACATGAATACAAGCCCAAAACAAATTTCAATGACACCTAAATCAAGTAAAAATGGTTTTAGAGCTTACCCATTTCTCATTAAGTCATGGTGGATTTTTTTCCCTACATTTATCACTAAGCAGAGATTAAGTCAGTAATTAGTGACTGGCTGAACATCTAGAAAACCTAATTTTATGCTTTTTAGAGAAGAAGTAATGGAATGGAAAAGCTTTAGAGCCATATGTATTGCACATTGAGGCCACGAGTTTGGCTCCATACTGATACACTGAACTCATGCTGAAGAGATGAAGTGGCAATACTGATTTCATAGGCGATTTAACAAATAAATAAACCAATTAATATTAGAAGTAACTAATTATAAAGACTAGATAATCAGAACTAATAAAGATAGATCAAAACTAACCTTTTTGTTCTGATTTACCTGAGTTGTTAGAAATGTTGATTTTGTTTAACAGGTACAATAGCCAAGAGAAAATGTCATTTGTGTTTATATTAGCTGTGTTAACATTTATTTATATCCTTGTGTTGGTATAGATGTAAAGATAATAACAGTAGTTTCAGTTCACCTAAATCAGTCTTTAAACAAATGCCTTTGAATACAAGAGCAGATTTTTGCTTTGCCATTATGCAGTGTGCTTTATGGAATTATGAAATTTCCATTTTCGTATGAGCTGGTAAAAAGTTTATGTCACCCGAGCACATATCTCTGTTTTAGTATTAATCTTTCCTTTTGTACTGAAGGCAACTGCAACATAATTTGAAGGAAGCCATAAAAGCTTTGAGACAACCTGAGGGAGAAGACTACATGCAGGGCTTTACAGTAAGGGACAGAACTAAATCGCAAGCATTATCATGCAGTGTATACGCTATACCCCTAAGCCTGGCATTTACTATAGCAATAAGCCGCATCAGCTGCGAGCAAATCTGCACATTGGTTTATGCCTTAGGTGTGTCATGATTCATAAAGCTGAAGATTGGAGATCCTCAGCCATCTAAGCAGCACACTAATAACCTATTTAGTTATACCTTGCAGTTGCCAGTACAGTCAGATGAGATTTGGGGATTACCGAGGCCAAGACTCAGGAAACCTGCATTTAATTCCCAGTTAACAAGCTTCATATATGTGTTGTTTAATCCATTTGGACTGATATTTGCAAGGGACTGTGACCTTCAAATGCCCACAATGAGTGACCCTAATAGGCTTCATAACTTTCAGAAAACAGCTTCTGCATTGAGTACTCAACCACCTTTTAAATTACTTAATTTGGATACAACGAAATTAAAACAGCTATAAATGCATCACTTTTAAAACTGAAAGACCAAAACTCACACATACTGCATAGTCACTCTGTACATATTTTACCTATTTAGAGAATAAGATCCTTATGCTGAGGACTGTTTCTTTTTTTTTTTTCAAATCACACAATTATGTGCGCTGATTTAATTGGGCTCTTGTAGGTATTGTGATAATAAATTCCTTGTCTTTCAACTGAAAAAATAATAATTTAAATCTGTATTTTGAAGTTTAATCAATGTATTATTAACTTGTAAACCGTAGTACCACACTAATAGGAGGGGTTTTTTTAGTGATTCTAAGAAAATAGGTGGGACTAATATATTATATTAAGAAGTATGGAAGACAAAAATAATGAAAAATCATTATGTCAATCTAGATTTCCATTGTTTCAATACAAAGACAAGCTTTAACCTCTCAAATACGATTGGGTTATCTACAGGTGAACATTCTTTTTTTGTGTGATTTTATGTACAAATTTTATGCTAAACACTTGTCACAAAAGCAATTATTGTGTCTGGAAGATGCTAACTGAAAAACAAATTACCTTGAATTAAATTACCATATAATTTTCAGAGGAGTTAAAAAAATTCTACTCATTTCTTTAAGAATTATCTACAGTCTAAAATGAATACAAACTAGCTTTTCGTATGCTTTTTTTGTGGAATAAATTGCAAGCACTTTTTTTTTTAGTTTTTTCTTTAAAAGAGCCTCACTGCAGAGTGAAAAATTATAAAGCTGTTTTCGAGTAATTAACAAAGTACTGGAACTTTCCTGTGGAATAAAATTTAGAATGTAATCTCCATCAGTCAGTATGAGGAGGGGAAAAGATTTTTGTAAAATGTTTTTAACTTTTAAAAATAATTTTATTTTGAAAAAATAGTCTACACCATGTTATATGCAATTATATTGAATTAGTATGATTTATTAACATTCTTCCTTCTTGGTGTCAGTGAAAACTTTGTGATTATCTAAAACTAATTGGTTGCTTAAGTGAAAATGGTAACCCTAAGAAATCCCACTGAGACAATCTGAGCCTTGGTCAAGACAAAGGGTTATTTATTAGATAAAGGGTTGTATGGAGCAAGAACTAATATCGAAGTATATCATACTAACTTTAAGATGATAACAGCTTGTTGAGAATTCAAGATACTAGTGCCAGAATGCACGTATCCATGACATTTATGCAAATCTCATGCCTCTTCCACTTTACAGCTGGCACTCACATTGAGATGATATTGATGAATGTGGCTGGATTTGCACTGCAAGTTAATCTTGGGTCAGAAAAAAAATTTGCTGCAGTAGCCTGTGTCCTCTTTTCACTGATAAACTCTTACACAAAAAGGTGCATCCCTTAGCCCCAGCCCTGGAACTACTTGCCAACAGCTGAAGCTTATTTTTTATGCTGTGCTAGTGGATCTTTAGGATATTTTTCACAGGAACAGATGTGAAAAGGAGAAGGGAAAAAGGAGAAAGTAAATTCCTAGCAGTACTACTATTCAGCTGGTCCCAGAAAATGTCTTCTAGGAACAAATGAGAGAATAAGAAAGGTTCTGGGACCAGTCAAGCAACAACACTTGACTGTGGTTTCACTGGGCAGCAGTGATGCTTAGGTACCTCTTCCTTGTGAAGACGGGCAACTGGCTGGGAACAAAACAGCAGCAGGATACAGTGGCAAAACGCAGGACTCCAGGCCAGGGTTAGCATTCAAATGCAGCCTAAACTGTGCCTGCAGCTTTGAACTGTACCCAAAAGGAACAGTTCAGATTGGAAGTGACGACAGCACATACAAATGTTTATTTGAATAAACAGTGGTGATGCATTCAGACAGCTGAATTTGGAAGACCAATTCTTTGGCCAATAAAATCAGTGGTAAGGTGGTCATATGCCAGATTCCTCTTCAGTACACAGGCTATTATTCAAACACCATGTTCAAGACCTTATCCTCAATTCTTTAGCAAACACTTTTTTGGCACACTAAAAGTGATCAGAATAAAAACTCAGGCTTTTTGATTTACTGATTGTATTTGAATCCTGGTGTACTGATAATAATAAGCAAGTTATTGTCTGGTAACATGCTGTGTCTCCACTCCATGCCCTTCTTTAAGACATGCGGCTTCTATTTAAAAAAGCTTATACCCAGGTCAGGCTACAGTAGCTTTTTATGTAACCTTCAGAAACTTCCTTTTTATGTATAACAGAAATGGTGACATTTCAATTTGGGATTAAGTGAATTGCTATTGTTACAGAACTTTTCTTCTTAAGTACATTCAACCAAAATTTTAAATGGGTGTTTTTCCACTGATGCCAATGCCAGTTGATATGAGAGGATCTTTTGTATACCTTTTTGAACTCTACCATTTTGCTTCACGTCCAAATAAAATTCATTTGGGTGCATAAATGGCCTAGAAATGCTAGTAGAAAAATGGTATTTAAAAAATGTTCATTAAACTTTTGGTAATCATCCCCTTCCATTTCTTTTTAATCCTAGGCCTAACCATGTGTTGAGTGAGTTTAAACAATCTTATGTTGTTAGTTCTTTTTGTCACAAAGATGGAAAACTCTGGGAATGCCACCTCCTAGCCACAGCTATTGAGTAAGTCGGTTGGGACCATTGCAGAGATAGTAACTTTTCTTACTCTCTGACAACAATGCAAGAGGATTTCTGCTTTTGCATCCTTTAGAAATATTTGTAGCAGAAGGGACATTTCCTTCTAATAGTTTACAGTGAGGTCAATCAAAGTCAATAAGAAGGGAAATCTATACATTGTTGAAATACTGCCATGAACAGAAGTGTGGACAAAAGACTCTTGATTTGACCTATTCAAATTCCTTGGATAACAGTGACAGATAAATCATCCCTGGGATTATTCCAACCTGAGGACACTATGGTCTTTCCTTTTCCCTTAGACTGATATGTACAGCCAGGGAATAGAAAAATCCATTTATAACAGCACTCAAGAAAATTCTTGTGTGCTGAATCGGTGCCCGTGTTAATACATGAATTTTCTGACAATAAGCAAAGCTGCACTTTTGCTCAGTTACACCTGCATCCTACAGGTCAATCCTTTATCGTTACTCCTCAATTTGGGCCTTTGCTACTACCATGTAGTCAATTTGTTTAAGGACTGGGCATGAAATGATAAATGCTAACCAAACTAAGATGTTGATGCTGTTCCACTGTTTTGCACCATCTTTTGTCTAGTTGCAGTTTCAATGCACAACATAAAATCCAACTGTGCTACCAGTTGCAGAAGTAACAAAGATCATTCTGTAGAAGATATTCAATTAAATATGACAGCCATCAGTAAACTACATCTGTTGTGTTTTCTGAATGTCTTTTGCTCTATGCAAATCAATGAATGTTTAAAAATGGTTATTTCTCTGAAAAAGGGATGCACACTGATGCTGGTTGTACGGTGAGTATGCCAAACCAAATACTTCCATAAATCACATTGTCTGTCTCTTAAATACTGATGCACCTGATGCAAGTGATCTTTTTTCTTTTAGTATTATTTCATATATACCTCTGGAGGTAGCTTGTCATAGAAAAAAAGTATCTGAATTTGAAAATGTAAAACTATAGATTTTGTGTGTCTCATGATACAAAACGCTGTTCTTCCTGAGATGTTTGGTGTCCCTCTTTACAGAAATTGGGGCTGGGGCGGGGGAGATGTTGAAGCTTGTATACATATATATATATCTTTATCTTTTGCTACTATACATTGAACAGAAAATAAGGGTAACAAAAAGAAGACATACCCAGCAGTGTCAAGACACAAGCCAATATTGCTATCAGGGCTCCAGTGCTAAGTCCTGCAGGCAAGATATATGCTTCTGCATTGCATGTCTGAGCAATACCATCTGCATCACAATCACAGACTCTGATGGTGAGGGTATTGGTGCTACTAAGCGAAGGTGATCCACTGTCCACAATGAATATTGGCAAGTAGAAAACAGACTGTTCCTGTCGTCGGAACCCATTTCTTCTGGTTAATACTGTTGCAGTGTTATCTAAATAAAGGAATAAAAACATAAATGTAAAATACATCACCTTTCTAAAACACAAGCCTATAAATAATACAGTCCTTTACTTAGGAGACTTTAAAAACATTTATATTATCTGTATTATTCCTGGTCTCGTATTTTTGAAGCTGCAGAGATAGAATCAGTTGAGAAATGATACCAAACTAAACAAAAAGATTTACATTTTCCATGAAAGACCTTTTCAAAATTGCAGAGGTCTATTTGGTTTTAGTTAAGCTCACAGTTCCACACTCCTGACAGACAGTTGAAGATGAAATCATTATAAAAAAGAAAAAAATTACCCTTCAGTGATCAGATTAAGTATCTATATGCCTGTTTCACATCTAATTTCCAAGGATCTATTTCAATTATTTACAGATACAGATATCATATTAATGGAAGGGATGAACATATTAATAGGAGAATAAGTTCTGACAATCAATGAAATATTTTTTTGATGCAAAAAAATTTCAGTTGGTGCACAGATACAGGTAGTTGCACATGTAACAAAGACATGCACGTGTTTTCAGTCTCATCTGAGAGTCAAGGTGACTAATATCAATCTAAAATGTGTGGCTCGATGCTGCTTTGAGTTGGGTGATTAAAAGGTCCACGTGTTCCAGAAAATATGTGCAAAACTCACTGTGTTCAATACAGGTTGACAGCTCCTGAGAAGTAGGGAGTTACATCTCCTAGAACGCATAGAAAAGGTCGGTCGGTCGGTCAGTCTATCTATCTATCTACTTATCTATCTATTTATAGACAGATAGATGGATAGTTCTCTGAAGTTATCCTATTGTGTCATCTATTATGACCTATCTGGCAAAATACACAAGCACTTCTCCGTATAGCATCATATGAGATATGCATAAAATTAATTAACATCAAAAGAGGCAACTGCTGTTGTGTCTTGTCCACTGATTTTGCTGGCATTGCAAGTCTATTATTGTTTTTTCCCAATTATAAATTGTGCGGAAGAGGGCCTGTCTTTTCATTAAAAAATTTACAGTACTTGTAAAAATGTCAGATTTCTGAAGAGAGTCTTATTCTAATACATTTTTATTATTTTGATCGTTATTACTATTACAGCCTTTAGTTTCAAACGGCAAGCTGCTCGTATGAAGAAAATTAAGCATGTCAGTAACTACATGCAGGGTAAAGCAATAAATAGCTGCGTGAGAGAACTTTATTAGGTCACATATTATACTCAGTGAATGTTGTTCAAAGTCTGTACAAACAGTATCCTTTAGTCCACCATATGTCTGGTTTAATTCTTTTATTAATAAGGATGACTTTGTAGCTGTGGTTTAGTGCCAATGCATAAAAGAGCAATGCAAGGGTAACATAGTGTGTATTTAGTGCTATTTGCTTCAGCTAATAGCTAAACTGACTGTTACATGCCCAGCTGCCCTACTATGTAGTGCAACTAATGAGTACACTAATTAGAAGTGTGTTCTCAGATATTTTAACTAATAGAAACGTGATGTCAGTGGGTGTCTTCGCATAAGTCTTTGGGGAAATGGTCATAAGAAGCCCGTGTAAATATTGTAGGCAGCTTCTGTTATCAAAAGCATTCTTCAATAGGTGGTATACTTACTAAAAAGACACGTTTTTCTAAAAAAAAAAACCAAAACACCACAACCAAACCAAAAGCCAAAACCCAAAAAACTCTTGATTTACCATGCACTCATGTTTTATGCCCTGAGTTATATTAATAAAACATGAATTCCTGGATATTTTTCAGTCAATGCCCCAAGGTAAAATCTAATTTAGGTAAAAACCTATAAATACAAGGAAAAAAATGTGAGAAGAGTGCTGGGGGAAAAAAAAAAATTGAAGCTGCTCTGTTTTGCTCAAGGCTTTAAATGATTCAAACAATAGCTCAATTACCTTGACAAATGATCTACAGATAAAATTATTTTGCAGGCTGATTGTAGTTTAATTTACGTCCTTACCAGAATAGAAGTTCATGTAGGTTGTAATCAACATGGTATATTCAAAAGGAAAGATGTTAGTCGTGAATATTTACCCAACAAAATGTCCTTACCTTTGTTGTCCTGCAGTGTAAAATTGTGGTTATTTGCTGCCTCTGCTGTTAAACTGAAGTAAAACTGATGGCCATTTGGTGGGTCATCTTTATCAATTGCACTGATTTTCTGGATCACCTGTTTTGGGATACATCGGGGTTTCATTGTTTGGAATGGTAAGAAGCATAAATATATGTACATTGTGTAACCCCTCTATTACTTATCAAGATATCAACCCTCCTTTAAGTCCTGCTCATATTGCATTTTGGTTTTCTAATCTCCTAAGCATGTACAGATACTATAAAAACTAAAATGTGACTCGACCCTTTACTTTCCCTGTACCAACTTTATTGGCCGAAAGCAATGATCTGCAGGGCCTGCAAGAACGTTAGGTCCTGTCATTCACCAGTGCTTGAAGTATAAACTGCATAGCAGTGGAAGAAATCTATCTTCTGCATAGCCCTTTATGTGGTTATCAGTGGCTTCAATCAGTGTTGTAAACTTTCGCAAGGAAATTATTATGCTTTTAAACATTTTAATTCATGTACTTTTTAAAAATATAATGAAAAATGAAAGCCAAGACATAAGTATATTAATATTTTCTGGGGTTTCTTTTTTATTATTATCAATATTTTTCCAATTTTATTTTCTAAAATTCTGTCAAAATCTGCCTCTAAAAAAAGTGTCACCATTGCTTAAAATCCATAAAGAACGAATACTCAGAGCTAAGAGTTCTGAGTAGATCACAAAGAAAACAAACAGGTACTCTAATAAGAGCATGCATATTCTGTGTTTCTCATGAACACAATCTAATAATCACAGTGTTTTCTGTTTAGCGTTTAAATTAAGCTGTGATTTTGAAATGTGTAATAAACAACATCTGCTGCAAGAAGGACAATATTCTGGGAGAAGGCACAAAAGTGCAAAGTCTCCCAGGGAATATGTAGGTTCCATGTGGGTGAAACATCTACTGGTTTTCTGGGAGAGAGAAGAGAGAATGAGAAAATGCATATATATTTTCTGAGGTCTTACAAAGTAGAGAGGAAAAGTCCAAATATGAGAGACACCAAGGATAAACAACACCAGATACTTTTAGTTGAGTGTAGGACTACTTGGAAGACATTAGGGGAGTTAAAAAGACTGAGGAATATGGTAGGAATAAATTTCCCTTGTGAAATTGTGGCCTTAGGACCTGAACTTCCTAAGGCAAACAAGAGTGTACTCATTTCAGGAATAGTAGGTCTTTAGTCTCAGAATAACCCTCGTGTTAAGACTTCTCACTTCCTAGCAAAATTAGGAGGAGGTATGCATTCTTAATATTATTCAAAATTAGATGAGTTTAGCAAAATATGACAGTTATATCAGTAAGAAAGCCAGAGATTTTAACAGTACCTTCAACAAGTAATTTTTAGACCTGAGTCTTTATCTTCACAGCTATGGTGAAGATTATAGGGTTTGATTAATATTTGCTTGTGCTGCACATCAAAGCATCATTTTTACTGGCATAAGTTGATTATATATTATCTTAAAGCTGGCAGGCTTTGATAAGGAATGGCTGCCTATCTGATAAAAATAAACATAAAAAAATCTATCAAGCCATACCTGACCAGGTTGAGCGTTTTCACAGACTGTTGTCTCATACTCCATGGCAAACTCAGGAGCATTGTCATTGATGTCAAGGATTGTAATGGCTACATAGCCTCTCCCAATCTGTGCTGGATTTTCTATAGGAAAAGAAGCCAACAAAACAATCAAGAAGAGCTCCTTGCAAGTTATTCTTTGGGTCACTACATTTTTCCTTTGCATTCTTCTTTTGCATATACATGTCAAATCAATTATAATCCCTCCTAGAAAGACAAAGTAAGATCTTGGCTTGATGTTCTGGACCTAGTGGTAACAGTGTTTATGTTTTTCAGATGCTTCAATTAAACTAAGATTTTACTCTCAGGGATAAAATGAAAATTTAACTCACTAATCACAGCATCAAAACACATCATATGAAAGGATAAGAGCAAGACGATGTAAAACCATCACCAAGGGGTATAGCTAACCAGAACAACACTATTCACATCGGAAATGGGCTAATGGGTTAAATAAATCTTTGTTGTAATTCAGATTGATCAGGCTATTAAGAAATTAAAAACAGAATTCCATCAGCTATAACAGAAAAATGGAAGCTGTATTCCCAAGCAAATCCTAAAGTATTTAAGGTGCACACACAACAGAGTATTTCAACACTGTCGTTAACATGTTGAACACCTCAAATATGAATCACATTCTTAAACTGATGCACATATCTAGCTAAAATATTAATCTGGTCAGGGTCCAATATTATCACTTAATTTTAAACAGGTTTTTTTTAGACTAAATATAAAGGACATCAGTGTGTGCTATACTTATTTTGCTAGATAACACTTCTGTTTTGGAGCAGGAAAAGAGAGATTGCATTGTTTTGTTACCACAAGTGGTGATATTGATGATAGAGCAGGGCAGAATGAAAAACTGTACAAACCTTCAAATATGTATCTATCTTTTTATAGGGTATTGCAACCACATTTTTGCAAATATTATAAGTATTTAAAGCAATGCATCCAAATGTAGACCACAAAGTGTTTTGGATTGGTTTGGTTTGGTTTTTTATTCCACATGTGAAATAACAGAGGAGTAAGCAATTTGACACCAAATTTTGTGACACTTTTTCCTCTAATGATCTAAGCTTATTGAAAACCAAGCAGTCCATGAACATAAATTAAAGCATCATAAGGTATTACTTGTGCTCGTAGACTCTCACTTGTGTCAGGTATGCCTCTTGGCTACCTTGTCAATTTTGTTACTATCCAGGAAAATTTTTGTTTTCCATGCTGGCCTCCTAGACCAAAATTCTGCTTCTGAGAACACAAGATAAATTCATGCAGACACTAAATGATAAATGTTAGCTTTCAGGTTAAACATTAAATTAACCTCACTGAAAGCAAGAAGTGAGGATTTTTTAAACAGCAGGCCAGAGAACTGATAACTCTTTTATTATCACAGCCCAACAGAGTAGTAATAAGGATGAAATTTGAAAAAATAAATTCCTCAAATATAAAGGCAAAAATACATAGTTTTTCACAGAATGTATTCAGAGCCGAGCAAGTTCAGGTTTGAACTTGTATTAACAGAATTCTTGTTGTATGCACTTGAAGGGTTTGATTCTTCAACACTTTTCATCTTGCACCAGAAAAAATACCAAGTACAAAATATCCTCTGCAGTCTTAACTTAGAGTCAGGAAAGTGAAACCACACAAACATTCATGTTCCCTTTCCTACATACCTTTTAGGAATGCTGTGGTTGATCAACCGCAATCAACTCTAAGTAAGTGCCATCATTAAGATGGGCTAACTGCTTTCCTCTATATGCCATATCACTTATCCTTTAATAATATTTGGTCTGAGACTGTTGACTTAAAATATTTCATCTTCTTTTGTACTTTTTTTTCAGAAGTCAAAAGAATACACAAGGTGTGAGGCAAAGTAAACAGCAAATACTTAATCTGTTGTATTTCTTAATTTTTATCATACAGGTTTCTTTTACATTGAGTACGAAGTTATTTTTATCTGCCATGGCTTGAAACTGTCATAATTTCTCTCAAGGCAGCTGATCACAACCAAGCCTGAGGTTTTAAACACAAACAGCCAACAAAGTCTTTAAATTGTTACTTACGACTCTCCATAGCCAAAACTGTGATATTATGAACAGCATTAGTTTCCCTGTCCAAAGATTTGGCAGTTGTAATGACTCCACTGTTGGCATCAATATTGAAATACCTCTCCAGGTCTGTATTTCGATCTATCGAGTACCTAGGTAAAGGATGAAAGAAAACTTTTGATTTATGTTCAATTACAGCTCATAAAAGCGTTTCATTGATTTCTTATTAGAAAGAAAGAGTCTCCACTGTTTCCCCACTTTGAGCTTTGTTTTGTCCAGTTTCTCTGGGGTGTTGAGAGAAGCAGAGCTGTATGCAAAGGCGAGAGTTACACAGCGACCTGTGCTGACAGTGGTGGGCTGAATTCCCACAGTGTCCTCTTAAGCGAGGTTACAGGTATTCCCCTCTCTTTTCTTTTTTCCTCTCTGCTGTAAGGCAAGCTTTCATTTATTCATGGAATAGCATCCTCCTGAACCCCAGCTAAGGAGAAGGTGAGTTGGAAGTTTGCTATGTGGCTGTGCCAGGCAGGCGCTGCTCCCATGGGGGCTGGCAGTCTGAGCACAGAGCTTTCTATCACCAGTAGAAGATCCCCTGAGTTACCCAGAGCTGCAGGGGCAGGGATAAAAAGAGAAATGATGCAGAGTAGGTCAAGGGATTGCACGTCATCACTGTCAGCTCCCGGTGCTTTACTGTCATGAGACAGAGGTTCATGCTCTTAACTCTTTGGCTTAACACATCTTTTACCTCCAATTTGTTTTAGGAAGGGGAAATGAGCTCCTTAGTGAACAGAAAATAGAATAAAGGAAAAGATCAAAATGTTTGTAGGTGTTTTGCGTGTAACACTTTTAAGAGATAGGGACAGTTGATTAAGCAGATTTAGATTTACAACTGGAATATTCTTGACATTCGATTTAATATTGGGTCAGATTCTTGCACTCTCATTTAGATCAAGTAAGTACTCCAGAGTTCTTCCCTACACTCAGGATGAATTAAAATGTCCGTATCAGACCAAGTGTGATCATTACAAATACCGTCACACTGATGATACATTAGATTATTGACATAACATTAACCAAATCCTTTGAACAATGTGGAAGAAAAGAATTACGGAAGATAGTTAAAAAATGGGACTTCTCAGATCTAATGATCTTATGACACTATTTGTTTGTTCTATGTTGTAATATACCACCTCCTACTTTGTTGTATTGCAGTGCTTTTATCTATCCCTCTTGGCTACAAAATCTTAGAGCAGAGACTTGTTACATAATTAGAATTCTTTTACTGTATTATGTCACAGTGAGAGAGAGAATGGAGTAAAGAGTTGTAACAACAACCGTAACAGCAGTTTTCATGGATTAAGGCTCTCCCTCTTCCACATTTTTTTTCCCCCCGTTTTATGTTAACTGTTGTTCATTTCTTCATGCCAGCACTGTTGTTTATTTGGTCAGCAGTGCTGTTCAGCTGTTGTGTGGCTGGCAAGCTTCCCCATGAGACTATGCTTTCACCTCTGTTATGTAGTCAATCTTGGCAGGCCCCATAGCTGGGATTCAATCTCATGCCAACCCTTAGATTTCCCAATTATTAACACTATCACTAGGCCATTTGAAAAGCCAAAGACCTTTCTTGAAAAAATAGTAAGAAAGAAAGAAAGAGAGAGAAGAAGAAGGAGAAGGAGAAGGAGAAGGAGAAGGAGAAGGAGAAGAAGAAGGAGAAGGAGAGAAGGGGGAAGAAAAGAGGTAAGAAAGACAGAAAAAAGAAAAGAAAGCAAGAAAGAAATAAAAAGAAAGAAATACAAAGGAGAAAAGGAGGGAAGAAAGAAGGGAAGGAGAGAGGGAGAAAGGAGGGAGGAAGGAAGGGAGGAAGGAAGGGGGGAGGGAAAGCAAACAAGTTATGTAAATTAGACAGCATATTCTTATGAAACAAGAAGAAATATAACTTTTATGCATAGGAAGCAAACAGTTTCCCTTAAATTATTTACAAGAGTTGTATCCATATTAAAATTCCAAAAAAACTATTTTATATACTTTTAATCCTTTAATTCCTTGCAGCCATTAATACTTGAAAATCTTTGAGCTGCAGGAATTTTAAATCCTTTATTTAAGCTAGTTCAAACATCAATAGTTCTTGGGTCCATACAAGATAACCTCTTATTTTCAAACTATTTATTACTTCCCCCCTCAGTGTTGTCAAGGTTTTATTTGTGTCTGATCTTGTAATTTCAACATTTCTTGAATTGTAACAAGTTAATTGTAATCAATATCAATAAAATCCAACGTTTGGAATTTAGAATACTTATTTATAGATTAGTAATTTAAACTTCTTAAATAGATCATGAAAAGTATTATGTGTTAATCCTCCTTAACACATTCCAATTTTAGGTGAATCTGGCTCTGATGTACATCATAGCAGATGCAGGACAGCTTTAAATTATATGATCTGTCAGTACCCCCAATGATGAACGTAGCAGGTTCACAAGCATATAGATAAACCCTCACTATTTCTCTTTTTCCTTCCTCTCAAATTCTAAACAACTTTGAAGCAGAAGAAATCTTCAAGAGGTTAGTTAAGCTGGTGATATAACTATTTTTTTTATGATGGAATTGAAAAAAGTAACCAGATCAAGTCCAATAAACTCATCCTTATGTTTACATGGGAGTCAAAAGCATTCTGAGCATGGACTGCGTTTATGGAATTGAATTTAATCCTACTCTATATGATTCGCTAAACCAGATATTATACACCAGATGCTAACATCAGTGCCAGAAAACACTGCCACAGCAAAGAAAGCTCAGCAAAGATAAATTTCACAAGTAAATCCCTGCCAACCATCCATCTAGGACTCATTTATACATGATAGGAATCAGCTATTTTGAATATGTTGCAAATATATAAGGAAAGAGAGAGAACACTTATGTCACTTCTACAAGTGAAACACATGATTTATTTTTTACAATGTAAAATTGCTGCTTTAGAAATTACAGGGCTACAGTAAAGTCCCAAATTCATCTTCAGTGCATGAAAATAAAAATTTAACATCACCGAAAAAGGTGACATCCAAACGAGTTCTGTACCTGTGAAGTTCTTTTCTATGTATGCCTTAAATGAACAATAATAACAAATGAAACTTGGTACTAACATTTAATTGTGTATGTGTTCCTCCTCCTGCAGATGTTTACTTTCACAAAATTCCTGAGTCAGAAGTATTACCCTCTGGATCTTTGCATGTTCCTTTGACAATTAGTATTACTACTCTGAATAAGAAAATTACAAGTAATTAATTACTGTTTTAACTTAGGAGTTTTAACCTTAGATACTGGCAAACATAAGATGGATAATTTGTGTTTTCTTATGCTTTTTTTATGATCCCGGTCATTAGATTGAAGAAGACTTGCAGGTTCTTCACACAATGAAGGCAAAGGAAAAGGCCCTTGACAGTTTTATTGTTCATATCTCTTGCCATTAGAATGGAAGATATTTGGCTGCAGCAGTATTTACAAAAGCCAAAAGATTGTTGCCTTTAACCATCCTGACTAGGACAGGATATGTCTTGCTCTATCCATTTCTCTCACATATTTTTTTCTGATTTTTTTTTTTTTTTCTGTGGGACCTCAGTTCTGGTTTACCATGCAAGAGTCTATGTGCTATTACATTCTTGGGCATAGTGCACACAGAATGTGAATCATTATGCACATGCACATACAGACATACATGTATATGTATATTTTACATATATATATTGTTCCTGGTTGAGTCAAGAGAACATAACTTGTTATAGATAATAACAGATTCTTCCTAAACTTAGAAAGAAATAAATATGAGTAACATTTTGAGGGCTTTTTCTTTGGAATCCTGAAATTATATCTTATCATATCTTCTTTGTTTTACACAGATTTAAATATATTATTTACAAAGGTTCTGTAGTTCAGGAATATACAAGTCAAAATATGCAAACTCTTAGAACATCTCAATCTCTGCAAGGGAAAAAAGCTAACTAATTTCTTTTGGTATAACCGAAGACCCTCCCACAACAAAATGAACAACTGCAATAAAAAGGCTAAATAAATCAACAATTAAGACATCTTATAATTACCTGACAGGACTATTTGAGGCATCCGGATCATGGGCCGCTACAGTTCCAATGATAGTGCCAACCTTTGCTGCTTCAGACACCACCATGGAGTACAAACGTGAAGTAAACACAGGCGGCTCATCAACATCTTCTACAATTATCTTCACTGTTGTCATGTCACTGAAGGGTCCCAGACTCAGGAAGCGAGGGTCAACGTGCATATTGGCTGCTTCTATCCTCAGGGTATAGCTTGTCTTAGCTTCAAAATCCAGCTCCTATACAGGTAAAGTTATTTGGAAATTTTATTATCCAGTGTTATTACCACAAAACTGTTTCACTTACAACTGTCAGTAAGTACAAAATTAACTTTGCCATTTGTATCCAACCAGTGCATTTGATTGAAAGAGTATAGTTCACGCCTCGTTTTTTAGCTTTCTCAAAACATTATTTACAGTGTCTTGCTAATGAATATTCCCCCATGGCTTCAACGGTAAAGGTAGTTCTACGTTGCGAATGAAACAAGAATTCTCTGAGTTAATGGCAAAACTTCCTGTAGCTTCTGTGAGGAGCAAATTCTCCCCCATTATTTCATCATTGTGAATGAATACTTCTTTTTGTCTTATTCATATTTTATCTAAGGTACTGTCAAATACAGTGTGCCATACTACCCAGACATAAGAACTCAATATAATATTCACTGGTGAAAAGACTTAATTCAGAAAATTGTGGTGGGTTTTTTTTTGCATAGCATTGAGATTGACTAATCAATTATTACTCCAAGCCCTGTATAATTTTGTGTAAAAAAAATTGGTTAAACTACATTGTTTATATGACAGCATTTTGTACTGCGATGCAGCCTGGAGATTGATTTGTTTTGTTTTGCTTACCAAAAAAAAAAAAAAGTGCATTATTTTTTTTCCACCTTCATTCTGCTTTAATTTTCTTTGATGAAAGTATAGTTGCTTTTGGAACAGATATACATTAGAACTAAAAATTACCCCCCACAACTAATGGGGTATCTGTGATCTGGAGGACAGTCCCATAAAGATAATTGCATTGGAGGCAAAAGAATCATCTCACCTCACAGGAAATTGTTGAAAGAAATCATCATGTTAATATTAACACCATTTACCCTATATCTGTAGTCTTAGTTCGTCAGCTTGTACCAAATGCCCACCTTACTATTTCCAAGTTTAATCATTAAGAATAGCAACAAAAGAACCAAAAATTTCTAAAACCGCAGTATGGTTACTCAACTATCTTTTCAAACTATAATTTGAAGTGTACAAAAGAGATTAAAAAGGGCTTTCTGCTGTTCTGATTCTGTATACATCATAAGGATCTGAAATGTGCTTACAAAATAATCTGACTGTATCTGCAAAACATTCCTGTACTCACTCAGAGGAGCAGCAGAGGTGAAACACACATCTGTTGACCTACAAATGCAAGGGTCTAAGTTCTCCATCGAGTTACAGTAGGATAAATCCCAAATGAGCATCTTAAAGTCAGCGATTGTGCTGACGTTACAATACAGCTGTGAACAGTCTAGATTTAAAAATGAAAAAATGTATTGCAACACATAATACTCAGAAAAGCACTGAACTTTTATAAACTCTACGTGGCAGCAAAAGGCTTCTCTGAATGGGAATACATGTGATTCTCATGTTATGCAAGTGCTTACTTCTTGCACTGAATCAGAGCTGTAGTATCCATAGCTCTCTAAATACAGACATGCCATAAAAGAAAGGTTGTCTGGATACTGGTCACTATATTGGATACAACTGGTCACTATTCATTTCCAAAGCATGTTTAATTGTTTTTAATTTTAATTTTGGTTTTATATTTAGAGTACAATATGTGTGCTCTGAAAGAAACCTCACAGCCATAATGCAAACATAATATGGTGTTAGGATGATGAAAAATGTCTCAGAAACTATATTTGTGGTGATAGCAATTAAGCAAGTAATATGACCTGATGACCAGCAAGGTTAAGGAGAAGACAAACAGGCACACAAATATCTTAACATTTTTCATTTTCCAGTAAAAGCATCATATTAACTAAAGAAACTATAACTGGAAGAATGCCAAAGACAAAAGACTGAGATTTGTTGAACAACAAAAAAAAAAGCAAGCTTTTAGCAAACAGTATATTTTCAGTCAGAATGTACAAAAATATGTATCAGAAAGAGGAACGCTAATTCATTCTCATTAACCAGTGATATCTGTTGAAATTGGATGATTTGGATTACAGTGATACTTAATCAAACACATGGAAATATATCATGAGACTACAGGCAAGATAATTTCTTGTTATATACTAATGTCAACAGCACAGTCATCCTAAGAAAAAAAGATTATGAAAATTCTGATTTAACAGAGAACGTGCATAGAGAACAGTCTATGTAATTGGACAAATTATATAAATTTTAATTTGAATAGACTAAGCACAATAATGAAGAAATATTATTTAAATTATTTTTAAGACATTCCCATGTTTCTGTATTGATTAAAGAAGACTAAATTAGAACTTGAATAACTGAAATAATAAAAACATGTTTTCCATGTGAATGTCTATCACAAAGGCTGACATGCACTTTTAAATCATCAGTTTCATTCTTGTAATGTAGAAAGAGATCATTCTTTATTTGACTGGATTACAGGAGTGTCAGACTAGTAGGGAATACACAAAACCCACTTTCATTGGAAAGGTATTTCCTCATAGAGAAGGATACAAAAGTAATGATGGTGTAGATGCACATTCGAAACAGGTTTACGTAGTAAGAGCACGTTTCACCTTCTCTAACTTAGCCATGTACATCTGAGAAAATCACTGTACGGTGCTTACTGCAAGTGCAGCAAATTTTTCTAGGGAAGAAATCAGTCGGTCTACTTATAGATGCCTGTTTTTCACCAGTCACTATTAAGGGACTCTCAATAACTGGAAGAAGTAAACATCTGCTTTCAGCAACATGAATCCTGCCCTAGGATTCCTTCAGATATCTTCTGGCATCCAATGGTGCTGGTATAGTTTCCAAAAGCTATAAGGGTCCTTGTGAATGAAAAATAAATAAATAAAAAATCTAACATATGTACATATACAGTGAGGAACAGTTGGTGTTTAGAAGAGGGAAGTATGGATTGGCAAAGGGGTTTTACAACATCAGATGCTATTGTGTTATGCACAGGGAGTAATATTGTTTTATTTTAGTTCTTTGTAGCAGAGTCTGTCTCCTGTGGGGTGTGATAATGTTTACAAAAGCTACAGTCATCCTCAGTCTGTTCCTATGGGACACACATCCTCAGATCCTATGGTGAATACACAGGTACCAAGTTTTGAGGCAGAATATAATCTGGAATAATAAGCAAAACCTTTAAGATACTACTATGCTGGAGTTCATGACCTGCTAGAAATGTTTCAATGATTTGTAGATAATATAATGAAACCATTGCATACTACAGACGCTCATGAAAGACTGCAAAAGTGAATTGAAAAGATTCCCTTTTTTTCTTTCTTCTTATCTAATTATCACTGATGTCTATTATACAGAGAGCATTATTTAACTGGCCTTCAGATCATGCCTTCATTATTTCCTGCTATAACAAAAGCACAAGATTCCAATAATGGAATACCAAGTCAACAGACTACAAATCACTACATCAGTGTTGAAGGTTAAATGCACAATGTATACCTCTGTCCTTCAGTACAGTGAATAGAGCTTGACAGCTTCATTAATACCTGTGCATTAGTGTTATCTGATTAGATCCTGTGCAGTATCCATTCATCTTTCTCTCATTTGGGGGTTCATGGGGTCTTCTTTCTTTTTATTTTTCTTTTTTTTTTTTCTTATAAGAGGTAAGAAATTTATGCTGTCTAGGAAATTGCAAAACAAGTCATCTGTATTACCGAGGCTGGATATGAAGTTATTATTCACAGGAAGCCCATTTTTGTAATTTTCATTTTTTATTGTATGGTAACTTTGTAAGAATGTAGTTTTCAGAGGTGAAAATCCCATTTTTAAGCCCAGTTGAGGTTTTATATTGAAAACTGCAGTACATCAAACAAATGCACATTATCTCTCAAAGGAACCATGGAAGCCTCAAGTTCTTACATTGTAAACTCTGATAAAGAATTGAAAGAAAATTTTCTGGCTGAAAAAAAAGTGAAGTGTTAACAGTAATAGAAAGATAGCTTTTCACTCCAAAGCTTAGACATACCCCCCCCTTTTTATAATTGCCAATTCTACTCTTAGAACAAACTCAGGTTTTAGAATAATTTCTTAGCAGTCAATTTCAATGAGAAGATACTTTGCAACACTATTTTCATATTTTTCCCTCTAACATTCAAATTGGTTGGTGATATTGGTGGTAGGGCTGTGTATTGGGGGGAGAAATGAAAGCAAATTGAGCAAGAACTGTGCCATAGGAAATCTTAATGCTTGTCACTTGCTACAGTAAGACATGACAACCCTCTCTCTAGAGTCTTCAGGCTTTTTTTTTCTACTTAAGTCCACTAAAATCTCTCTTGGCTTGAATCAGATCCCATAACCTTCGAAAAAGCCACATATGATACATATAATAAAAATATACCTTACAGTCTTTTTTATTTCTCTTCAGTTCTAAGGTTGCTACTGCAGAGACAAATCCCACACATTTTTAAAACTCCAGTATATTCAGAAAAATTGCACGTTTCTTCCAAACACCCTCACCACTGTGAAATGTAGCTATGCAAATGATCTGAGTCCTTACTAACAGAGCATTGATAGCAGAATGTAAATTACAAATGAAACCACAGGAAGGAATTGATCTTTCTCTACAGATGGAGAACCTGAGTCACAGTATGAATCAGGATAAAATTTTCAAATACATCTAAGAAACATAAATGCCCAATTCCTTTTCAAAAACTGTACAAGACTTTTTGTTTATGAAAAGACCACCTAAAATGGATGTTTTCCTAAATCCTGCTTAAAAGTAGCTTAGACATTTACCTTTACTTAGGAATTCATTACAGAGACATTGCCTACAGGGTGGAGAAGAGCCAAACTCTCCCATTATTTGCAACATCGGAACTCTAGCATGAACTTTGAGTAGGTGGTATCTTTAGACTGCTCTGTACAGGATAAAAATAAAGGAAGAGCTTTCTTCTGTTTCATTTGACAAGTGAAAACTTTGCATTTACTTATTATTGTTATTTAATAAAAGAGAAAGTGGGAAAAGAAAAAAATGGGAAGATTTCCACAGTGACTTGAAACTACTAGCCAACAAATCGTGTGAACATAGCAGGTTACAAGAAAAGACGCCCACTATTTTTCCCACCATTTTTCCACCCTTTCTGTAAGCTGAGAATACCACTTTGAACTGTGCTAATGGGCCCCATTCTCTTGCTGTATATACCAGTTGCTGGAAAATAGTTTGTCTTCTAGCATTTTTCGTATCCTATTGCAGGTTGGAAACAGAGCATGGCATCCTAAAAACAACTTACACACTTTTATATACCACCCTAGATACATGCTAGCTAATTTTTTTTTCATATGAATTCAGTCAATGAATTCAGTTAATGTATTACAGAAGAAGGTAGGCTTTATTTTTTTATGCCAATAACCAAGGAAATGGTTCAATACTTTTTTTACTAGCGATGAAATTCTAGCTTCACTGAACTCACAAAAAAAAAAATCTGCCCAGACTTAACCTCTTGTTATTATTTAAGCCATAAATTCGTGAAGAAAAGTTAGTCCTTGTCCCAAATAATATTTTCAAAAAGTTGAGGGGTTTTTTTTGGTCTAGAACGAACTTAAGCAACTTTCTGGAATGCATTAATTTCACATCTCATTCATCTAATCCTGATTCAAACATCCTAACCAGGACAAAAGAAAATAAGGTATTCCAAGTATGCGAAAGGCCATATAGCAGCAAATATTGTACAGGGGTAGAGCATGTATGCTCTTTAGCTGTGCTGCATAAGGTACTACAATCCTACTCTTTACTCTTTGGAGGGTTAAAGACCAAATGGATGAAAACACAGAGAAAGTATTCCTCCCTTCTCTGATTCCATATGGTCAAGTGAGTTATTATAAGAGTACCAGTCTATTGTCAAAATGTTACGTTGAACTGAGCTTTAGTCTAGTCACTAGTATATACTGACTTTAGGCACAAGGCAGCAACAGTCCCAGCATGTTCAGCAACATGTAATCCCCACTCCTGCCATGGCTATAAAAACTATGAGCAGAACTACTACTACTATTTGAAAAATAGCACTGTTCTCAAACTTTTTAGAGAAAAATCCATCCTGAATAAACTAAGCAAGCCGAAGAGGTATCTGGATTTAGCAATACAGAAGAGATATAAATGAAAGAAGAATACACCGTATTTCGATGAATATCACTGTTAGAGTAAAACCATGATTTTTTTTTTTTCTGCTGACTTTTGATGTTTTGAAGTCTCTGTGTCATAGGATGCAGAGAAGAAAAAATTAAACACACTCTAATCTCATTCACCAATTTTGCAACCTATCAAGTGAATATATATATTAGTCAAGTCCATTATACATAAGTATTCTTAGAAAATAGCTAGCCATGTAACATTTTTCTCTTTCTAATATCACAATTCTGGGTATCCATTTCAAAAACGTTAATTCTCCTGAATTTATATACATAAATATTTTATTTGCAATTTTTGCTGATCCTTGGGTATTTTCGTTCATATTCCATCCACTTGGAAGATACACTGAATTCTTAAATTTTACTTCTCTCAATTTTATTTCTTTTTTTTTTTACTTGATGTTCCTTATATGTTAAAAAAAATCTTAGTTTTTAGTGAGGAAGTCAACTTTTCAAATCATCTCAAAATGGTTATCCTTCTAAAAACAGAATGTAAAATCCTCAGTTTGTGTGTGGAACTCCGATAACCAGGTGCCAAACTTTCACAACAACACCTGGCACAAAATGGAAGGGAGCTGTGCCTTCAGTTGCTCAGAGATACTGGCGGTGATTTTCGTGCCTAACCTGCTGATTTGTATGTACGATTGCAGCAAAAGTATGCAAAGCTGAAGCATGCATTTGCATTTAGAACGAAAGCATGCCTTTTCAGAAGTCTTTGCCTTGGCATTTTACTGCTTGGTGTGTACACAGACATGTCATCTGAGCATATAAATACACACGAGTTTAAAATGATGGGCATGTGTTTGGAGGCTGAGCTGTTTCTCAATGCCTCAGCTGATTTCAGGGGCATGAAAAGGAGAAAGTTAATTGCACTCAGAGGTGTACAGAACATCATGTGCCAGATAGTAAAATGTTTAGGCAGATTCCAGGCTACAGACTGAATTTCTTTACTGATTCCTTACTGACAAGCACACATTATCATGCAGGGATAACCTCTGCCCAACTCCATAATGATCTCACAGGTAAGGCTTGGTGGTTGAAGCCCATTTAACCTGCATACACTGGCATTAATGGTCTTCTATGTACATGTCCTCCAGAGAAGAACAAGGTGCAGTTGCTTGTTAGCCACTGTGCTTGAGCTCTTCACTTAGTTTCTTCCCTCCTAGCCGATGTTCTCTGGAGGGTTGGCAGGGAGGATCTTTCAGCCTTGGGCAAGGCACCAAGTTCCCTGAAGTTCAAATGAAGAGCTAAGGGCATCCAGAGGTTTGGGAGGTGCCCCCCGGCATGGGGACTCACCTTTGGGTATGGCAGAGGAAAGCAAATCAATAATAGTAAGAAAATGAGAGAAAAGTTCTAACAATGCAGAGAAAAAAGTCTGAACTCTTGTGGCAAAATATAGCAGCATCTAGGTTTGAAAATTATTAGCAAATTGGAGCATTTCATCAGGTCAGAATTTTGTAACCTTTTTAAAGTGGTCCAATAGCTATTTCATAGAGCATTTCTCAGGATAAATGCTCAGTACTGAAAAGTCCAGTTCAGCTCCCTAGCTAAAGTGATTATAGAAATAATAAATTACCATTATTTGGTCTGCTGTACAACACTGGAATCAGGATATTCCAGGAACAAGCACCATGACTACAAGAGCATACTAAAAATTAAAATGAACTCATCAGCTCTCAAATTAGATCGCTGAAGCCTCCGACTGATTCAGTGTTGCTCACTGTGGCACTGATAAATGCTCTCCCTCTAGGATACGCATATTTCTTCCAGATCTTTGCTAAAAACCTAAACAAGCAAATTGAAGGAGCCACATTGAATTTGGCTGTTGAACAGAGAGACTAACTTTTCATCACTTGTATTTCAAACATGCTAAGCAGAAATTAGCACAGTTTGCAAGAAGCCTAAGATGGATGTTTTTGCCTTGAAAAAAGATGATTCACATTACACATATTAGATCCCAATCTTTCAAGGGAGCTGAACATCCTCCGTTTGCTGTGACATCTATGGATGCTTACCAGCTCTCAGTAGGTGTTCAGGGCATCAGAGAATTAGCCCATTGCTTTGCAACATCATGCAGTACTATTTTCTTTCAAAGGAGAAATGTTACTGAAGTTTTATATTGCTTTAGAAAGGAATTGATGTGCTAAAGGGGAAAAAAAAAAAAAAAAAAAACAAACCAAAAAACCCCCATAACTGGTAGGTGAAGTTTGCAGAGTTTAAAGAGTATACAGGGAAGAAAAATCTGCTATTGAGTGATATTAACTACAAACATAGGTCCTTTTTCAGGAAATTACTTACACAAGTTTTAAAATGCCAAGTCAGTCACACTTTTCAGGGTGTATTCAAGTGCTTAGCAGAGTTAGGGCCATAGATTCAGTATAGTCATAGTATTGTCATTGCCAAGGCTTCACACATTAAGAGTATGGAATTATATGGGAAGAGATTCTTCTGTCTAAGGTGTTGGTTTTTTTTCATGTTCTCCTCAAAATTTAAATTTTCTTGCAAAATATTTCAACAAACTTTTATTTTGTAAAAGTATACTCTTTAAAATGTGTTGCAGCAAGGTAAGAATGCTGAGTTTTAATATTTTATATAAACATGTTTTTTTTCAATTTTAAAACATAAGTTTTCTAACTGTACATATAGCTAACTAAGAAGAAAAAGTATCTCTTTAAATATTTCCATTTTTTGAAATAATATTTTTAATAATACATTATCTTGTAAAACAGCTATTCTTACTGATACATAATTTTAACTTTAGTAATGTGTGCCTTCTGAATAGAATAACATCAGCCAAAGACAATTAGATTTTACTTTATTTTTTAATTATGGTTGGGATCCATTTTTTATTCAGAGCTTACATTTCTACTGTAAGATATTTTTTCGCATTTTCTCTTTAATACAAGGACAAATGAGACTAAAGCTTAGATTCTCATCCAAACTTGTATGCGCAGGAGCTTTTAAATAAAACTCATCAAAACAATACAGCTATTGCCAAAAGAAAAACCCACAAAAATTTTCAGTGTAAGTAAGTCATTAAAAAGCTCAAAATCACACATACACATGCACACACACACTGAAGTCAAGATGAAATATGCTAGTGGACACTTTTACAGCAGTTAAGGCTCTCAGAAACAGAAGCTCATACTCTCGTTACCCGGCCTCATCTTGCACAGAACCAAACAGAATTGGTGAGAAAAATCAGACTTACCTTCTGAATTGTTATGATTCCCTCCTGGGTGTCTTTGTCAACAGAAATTTTGAATACACCCAAACCGTCACCATCCACAATCTTATACTCCATTTCAGCATTAGGTCCCACATCTGCATCTGCAGCTTTTATTCTGGCCACCACAGAAGCCACTGGCAAAGATTCTGGGACATTATACTGATATGATCCTGTGAAATTTAAAAATCTGATTAATTTAGAGACTTCTGGGACTGTAGGCTAAAAACAAAAATCCAGCCTTCTTAAAATCTACCTTCCTGTAAATCATGCACTTGAATGTTTACTCAGACTACCAGAATATATTCAGTTTAAAATATAATTGCCCTTTTTTTTTGCAAGGTTTTCCTTGTGATGGACTCTACTTTAAGTACTATGGGCGTAATTTCTTCCTACACCAAGAAAAGTGCAAGGCAAAGATGCAAAAACATAATTCAAAACTTAAGTGCAAATCATGAGGCAAATTCCTGCTACAGAGTTCCAATGCAGAAAATATTTTACTTTGTTTTCCACAAAAGAAGAAAAAACGCAGATCAAATAATATCCATATAAACTCTTATTCTTTTATAGCTGTGTATCTTGATTACTCAGTTTGTAATCTGAATATGACTAGAAACTGATATATATTCATTTTTTTTAACAGTAAGTGCACCATCTGCATTCTTGAAAATTCCAGCTTTTTCATTCAAGTAGAAAATGATATATATATGCTGTCAAAAGGGTATCTGAGTGCAGTGTGTAACCAATAACACCCTCACCTTCAGAAATAACTTCAGTTATTCTATTATTATTTCAAGCAGTTGGTAGCTTGAAATAACAGGAAATCTATTATGTTCAGATCTATTTTTTATGTCATTGGAGGTGAGGCTGTAGTGGACGTGAATATATTCTTCACATTATTTTGATTCTACTTAGCAAGGACTTTTTTGCACCCTAGACAGAATGCTATTAATAAACTGAGCTCTTCAGGTTTGAGTGTACAACTGTGTACCCCTTTCTTTGGTTAGGATGAGAACCACCTTAGTCAAAGAAAGTAAATGGAGGGAAGATGACTTTCCAGCTATTCTGTGATTAAGTCCTGAGGCAACACTGTATGCACAAGAGAAATCCTGCTAAAGTGCCAAAGTGGTATGAAGGATTAAGAATCAAGTTAAAGAACTATGCATCCTGAAGTTTAACTGGCAGGAGCTAAATATCTATTAAGGTGTATCTTTTTTTTGTCTTTTTATTCATAGAGAGGAAGTAAAATGCATTAACAAATGTACTTGCCATACATCACTTAATTTCAACTGCTCTGAAAAATATTAGGTAAAGAAAAAAGATTCTTCCAATTTAATAATAATAATAATAATGATAATAATAGTAATATATACTTTGCTGTCAGTGATTCTCAAAGTACTTAATGTGGAAGCCGAGCACTTTTACTTGTTGTTTAGAAAAAGCATGACATGTAAAGAAAATAGCAATGTTTAGAAATAGTTTTATAAGTCATATTTTTACAAAGTAACTTACGTCGTGGAAAGCGGGGTGGGTTGTCATTAACATCAGTCAGGGTGACAGTTACAGATGTAGTCCCTGATAATCCACCATTTTGCCCAACCATGTCTTTTGCTTGAATAACGAGTAGGTATTGGTCCTTGGCTTCTCTATCCATATTCGGAAGGGCAGTTTTGATAACACCTGCAGTAAGACAAGATATGACAATGGTTGCACAAGCAAATACATTACTGTGAAAGCTAAACTTGTCTTTAAAAGGTAGCAGCAGATCAATGATTGCAACAAGAGAGGAAAGAATTAATTTCAACAGTAGTATCACAGTTTTTGACTAGGAGCTGAACAGACATACTACAACCTGATTTTAAGTAGTCACCAAAACCCACCAATTTTTATTTAGTACCAGATTCTTTGGGTAATGCTCTCCATAACTGTTTTTTCCAAATATCTTTTCCCTGAACTGCAGACCTCCTAATGTCTTGGGTAACACTCCCTTCCCTGGAAGATATTTTCTGTATTTGATTTCTCACTTTTTTAGAGCTAGGAAGAACAGTATATTCCACATTAATTTTTAAGATTCCAAGGTCAAGATTAATTTCACAATATCCTGAATAGTCATTCGCTAATATTGATGTCAATCCACACTCTCCATATATATGAAATTATCTTATTTTACCATATATTTGCCTTCAGAGTACCGACTTCTAAAGCATTAGTGTAATTAAGAGATTTTTGATTTATTAATGGAAATAGTGTAATATCGGAAGTAGTTTTTGTTATATCCATTGGATGATCTGCATATAATTTGTAATTAATTGATTTGAAACGAAAACCAGAAGAAAGCTCCAAGTTTCATCCTTTCAGTGCTGTTGATATAGATCAGAAAATAAATATGCCTTCCTAAAACGTGATGACTTTATGAATATTTCATGCTCAGTACACAGTACAGCCGCTAACTCTGATTTCCAGAGACACAGCCGTTTACTCCACCAGCACTTAGTGTCAGCAGCAAAGGAAACATAAACAAACTAAATAAAGGAGAAGCACATTGGGACACATATCTCTTCATCTGATATTTGTTGAATGTTTAGTTAGAGTTTTATTTCTTTCTTCCCTTATGAATGCAGGACTTGTTATAAATCATCTCTGGGCTGAAACATTTATTTCACAAACAGACTGTCTGGCACTATTTCACTCGTTTTACAAGACATGTTAAAATAAAATTAACATACAATTTCATAAGGTTATTGTTTCTACATTGTTTTTTCTTGCCCGCTTGTTTTTCTATCATAGTTAAATTGCCAGGCAATGTTAACCAATCATTTGGAAGATAATTATCTGCACACAGGAAATTTGAGTATCACGTCAAAGTGCAAATGTATGCAAACATTTCAGTCTGAATCTTTAAAGATTTCTATTTAGCAGAAACTACAATATTATTGTTTAAGGGTTGTCTGCAGTCGTCACAATATACATTGTACATACATATACATGGAGGGAGAGAGAGAGACAGAGACAAACCACTATAAATCACACTCATTGTGGGGAAAAAGAAAGTGCTATATATCCCTGCTGAAGATGGACCGGTTGAAATATGAAGATAATTACAATACTTATTTTAGTACTTATTATAAGCACTTACAAGTACTTATATAGGACTTATTATAGTATATGGACAGTGGGATTGAATGCACCCTCAGCAAGTTTGCCAAGTACACCAAGCTGTGTGGAGCAGTCGACATGCTGGAGGGAAGGGATACCATCCAGAGGGACCTGGAAAGGCTTGAGAGGTGGGCCCATGCAAACCTCATAAAGTTCAAAAAGGCCAAGTGCAAGGTACTGTACGTGGTCCAGGGTAATCCCATGTACAAATACAGGCCGGGCGGAGAATGGATCAAGAGCAGCCCTGAGGAGAAGGACTTAGGGGTGTTGGTGGATGAGAACCTCAACATGAGCCAGCATGCGTGCTTGCAGCCCAGAAAGCCAACCACATCCTGGGCTGCATCAAGAGAAGCATGGCCAACAGATCAAGGAAGGTGATTCTGCCCCTCTACTCCACTCTCGTGAGACCCAACCTGGAATATTGTGTCCAGCTCTGGTGTCCTCAGCACAAGAAAAACATGGAGCTGTTGGAGCAGATCCAGAGGAGGGCCACAAAGATGATCAGCGGGATGGACTACCTATCCTATGAAGACAGGCTGAGAGAGTTGGGGTTGTTCAGCCTGAAGAAAAGGCGGCTCTGGGGAGACCTGATAGCAGCCTTCCAGTATCTGAAGGGGGCCTACAAGAAAGCTGGAGAGGGACTTATTACAAGGACATGTAATGATAGGATGAGGGGTAACGGCTTCAAACTGGAAGAGAGTAGATTCAGATTAGATATTAGGAAGATATTTTTTACAATGAGGGTGGTGAAGCACTGGAACAGGTTACCCAGGGAAGTTGTGGAGGCCCCATCCGTGGAAGTGTTCAAGGCCAGGTTGGATGGTGCTTTGAGCAACCTGGTCTACTGGGAGGTGTCCCTGCCTATGGCAGGGGGGTTAGAACTAGATGATCTTCAAGGTCCCTTCCAACCTAAATCATTCTATGATTCTATGATTATTTCTACAAATTTAGGTGTTGTTAAATAGAGTATGACATTTTGGTCATAGCATTGAGATTCAGGTCTGATTCACATCACAGATTGTTTACTATAAACAGAGAAAATATTTTTTTTTCCTCTTTTGTCTCAACTTGTCCATACCTGAAATGAAGATTTTAACTCTGCTCCATGTTGGTGTAAGTCAAGGCTCAGGCACCAAACTGAGCTGAGCCGAGAGAGAACTTATTTTCCTGCTCTACGAAATGATACAGTAGAATGAGTAATATTTATTAAACTGACAGAGGATCAAAGGTTGCGTCTTGTTGTGGCTTAAAATATTCACAAAATTTGATGAAATTAGTAAAAGAAAAAGTTCCACCAGTATTTTTTTTGAAAGTGGCAGCAAAATTTTATATCACATAAGAATAAGAAGCACAGTGCTTTCTTCTTCAAACTAATAAAGAACAGATATATTTCCCACAACAAAACCTCAGCTTAAAAAGTAGAATGGACTGGTAATCGTGCTGTAAGTCGAGGAAGCTGAGGAAGTATGGCTATGTGACATTTAGATATTTCTAAAACAAACATCTGCAAAAAAACTTGTTCACAGCATCTTGAAATTTTCATTGATCAGAAAGACAGCACCAGGCAGCAAACCAGAGAGCTGGTAGATTGACAAGATAAAAATTCCCATTCCAGCAATTCCTGCTTATCACATAGCTCTGGTGTGTGGTTTTCATAATCTATTCTGAAAAATAAGAGACTAAAAGATCAACAAAATCCAAATGTATTCAATTAACCAAGAGACCACATTAATAAGTTTCTAGCAAGTTTTAATGCACATAATGCACATTTTCTTCCTTTTTTTTTTTTTTTTTATCAGCATTACTGCAGAGAGTTTATGGAAAATTACCTGTTTTTGGCTCCACGGAAAAGTAAGGTTGTCCTTGCAATATGCTGTAAACCACTCGAGCACTGTTGCCGTAAGTAGGATCATCTGCATCAGTGGCTGTCACTTGAACAACAGAGGTACCTGCAAAATGTTTAAGGGACTATTGTTCATAACAGATCCAAAAATCTGAACTACTTAGACTAGAAGGTCCTCTTTGTAAACCAGTAGTATCATCTATTACAGAATTGCATCTTCCCAAATAGTCTCAGCCTTTGACTCACAGCAATAAAAACCACCTCACTCAGTAGATCCCCCTCTCCATCTCTGCCTTTGATTGGTGGAAGATATGTGAACAATACTTCTTAAATTATGGTGATGCCTGAAGTATGCTTACGTAAGAAATCTAGTAATAGTTTCCCTTTGAAGAGAAGTCTGCATGCTAAAACTGTAATGAGTAGTTTGAGATTCAAACATACATGCGTATATAAGTATTATATATTTTGATAATTGTGTACATTATATAAAATTACTTTTATCCTATAAAATTTTTTACTCTTTTATAAAGAGATGGCTGAAGAATTTCTGTTTCAGCTCAGAGAAAAACTGGTGAAATTTGTTTAAAAGTACTAATTTCCTTCAATAATCTGCAATATTTTAGTATCAGTTGTGGCAATAATCTGCTGCATAAACATTTCTTGAGCAAGAAATGTCTCTACGTTGACAGGAATAAGAAAGTGAAATGTCTAACTGGCTAGAAAGAAGGATACATTTTGTGAGGATATCGCGCTACATCCAGCTCCTATTCATTATGTTCTCCATGTCAGTTCCCATTTGTTTTGTTCTGTACAACAGCTTCCATGATGTATGCTGAGGGCAGAATAAAACAACACTTGGGAGCCAGGGCCTTGGCCATGGTCACCACCCTTTGAAAGCCAGAAAGGATTTTTTTTTCTCACTGGCAGATTGTCTGGAACATTGAGACCTTCCATTCAACAGCCCAGGGACCCATTTGAAGGTTAGGTTGCAAATTAATATTGTAGCAATTTGGCAGACACCCAGTAAAGGTCTTCAACAGAGGATCAGATTCCTTCATAAATTGGATTTAGACACAAGATTAGAGAAAAACATTTGTTAGAGAGTGTTCATTTTCCAAATTAACACATTTTTTGACATACAAAAGTGAGAGCAGCAGGTCTAGAAATCACTCTTTGAAAACAAACTGTGATGGCAAGTGTCCAGGGTGAACTCAAACATAAGTTGTATTCTGGTCAGTTTCATTTGGATTTTTTCAGGAAATGGGTGGGAGAAAAATCTGAAATTCTTCATGTCTGATATAGTATATCCCCCATCCATTTACCTCAGCTTTTTAATTCTCAGTTAAGTGGAGTATCACAAAGGGTCCTGGTACCAGGCTGAAGGTTTGGAAAGAGAGAGGATTGAGTGCAGCCCTCTATAAAATGGTACAGATTACAAAGGATGGGACCTGATTGAATGAATTCTGACCAGAAATGATCGTTCATAAGATAACTTCATTCACTTAAGTTATGGCCTAGCTAACTCACATTCCTGATCTCTTTTCTGAAGTATCCATGACAAAGTATTATGATTGCAATTCTATTTTAAATGCAATTTTTCTCTCTTGTGAACTGTCTTATATTTTTGGACAGGCAAAAAGTTATTCTCAATCTGAAATTTTGCATGCAACTATTCAGTAGATGGAAATTTTAAAAAGAAAATTGGTAGTTAATCCATCAAGTCATTTATCAGTTATAGGACTTAAAATACATCAATTTTCTGTTCACCAGTAACTAAGAGCTTTGATTCAGTATGTCAAACTGATTTTACAGATTACTCTATAATGTAATTTCATACAGGGACCTATTTTAAACTTGCCAGAGTCTCTCCAGCTTTTGAGTACAAGGGTATCATAATGACTGTTTGACATCCTGTATTCTTTGTGAAAGCCAGGCTTACCACATTTACAAAGTCCCTAAGCCCTGTCAATGAAGCTTACAACGTCTGCAAATATTGGCAAAAGTGCTTATAAACCTCACACACAGTTACGTCTTTGCTCCTTGCTCTTGTTGCTTTCAAGGACTCCAGACCAATACAAGATCAAAGAAATTACAGGCTCTGCAGCCTCAACACAGACATTTTGGAAATCCAGCAAGCTTAGACGTGCTTGTTTGCTGTAAAAATCTATTGATGTAGCAAACAAACACTCTACATTCTGTGAGATGAATAAAGTCAGTATCTGAATCTAATTGGCTCTCTCCTGAAACACACAGATCCTTTAGAAAATTTTTATTTTAGGTGGAAACTCTAATAACGGATCTTTATGCACTCATCCCACTGGAGTGTAATCAACAACCAAAAAGCAATAATGTTCTAGTCCCTTTGTGCTAATCAACTTTCAAACTTCATGGGAGAAAGATCTTTTGAAACAACTGCTATTGTCATTATTTCTTTACCAGTCACACACAAAAACTTTGAGCTCCTGGAAGACCCATGCTGAGAGGGAGATTTCTACACAATGTATTTTTTCTAAAGAACATGCAAGCTAACATAAAGCATGCTAACTACGTGAAAAGTTCTATGTGCAGGAAATCAGTACCAAGGAAACAAAATGTATGGAAAGATCAGTATGTGAAGATTTCCAGAGATTTTCACAGACGAAGCAAATTTCTTGAAGAATAGGAATTCTTTCAGAGGACGATCGAAAAAAAAAGACAGAGCTGTCCTAATTTTTCTTGCAATAGATTGACGTCAAATTCATAAGCTTATTTTCCTTTAAAAAAAATGTACCCAATAAAGTTCTATGGATACTCACAGATAGTCAATAAATGTATAGGAAAAATGGGTAGTTGCCTCATTATTCCAGCTACATCATCTTACAAAAGGAGAGTTTGTGTTCCTGCACTGAAATTAAGTCTTCCTTTTATTCCCAAACACTTTGCCCTACCTCTTAACACAGGTGGTCAGCTGTCATCCATGAGTCCAAGATTAGGACTTACAGGTAACATAGGACAGTCAACAACAGCACAACACCTTCACTCCATCCAACAAAATGACTGTCCCAGTAAATCTTGGTTATGGCAGCATTGTTCAGAGCCCTAGACTGCAGGTGTAAACAGGACACTAACTCTACTTCAGACTTTCATTAATGACTTGTTATAACCTGTAGCTTCACACCTACAACTTTAAATATTTCTTACAGTTTGTGTATCTGATATAGGTTGAAAAAATAAATAGGGGCTACTTACTGAAAAACTGTCTTTCACTCTCAGATATGGATTCCTCCACAATTGTTTTTCTCTACAATTATATCTTTGTAACAAAGTTTGAATATCATTTCATTAAAAAGAATTCTACACGTAGCTTCTTCAGCAATTGCACCAAACACTGAGGGAAAGTCGGTGCTGTTAATCAAAGGGCATCCCACATATTTCTTTATTGATATTAGCTAATAACACATTGAATTTTGTGTGGCTGGCACAGATTTCTGGGTTTTTTTTTTAGAATGTTTAAGTTATCATTTTTAACCTAACCTTTAAGCAGTAATCTGAGAACTTGACCTATTTAAGTTCTGATATTAGAGCAAAAGGAAGGGAGGAGTTTTCGCAGAGAGGACCTTAAATTTAGAATGTTATTTGTACTTTAATTTACCCAAGTGAAGATTCAGCAATGTTTCCAACATGCTGCAAAGGTCAGCCTTTTCTGTGATAGGGTGAGATAAAAGTAAACTGGTTGCTGAAGTTTATTTTGAGTTGGAGATCCTTCAAATGGATTCTTTTAAATCTCTGAGTTTACTGCTTTAGCAACCTCTGCACAGAGCTTTTTTAAAAGCTTGCTAGCAACTTTTGTGGTATTTTACCACAGTTTTTAGGTGAGTTTATATGAGAGATGCTTGTGTGACTTCCGTTTTTAACATTGGTGAAATTATTTAAGGGAAAACTGGTTCCTAAAACTAGATGAATTTAACAAATTCTTATTTTTTTTAAACTGCGCAGACCCATATCAATTGAATTGTAGCCACATTAACAAATTAAAAATAGACCTTTAATGGCAGTGAGTTATTAAAAACATTGACTGGTATCAATTAATGATGTGTAGTATGTGTAATATACATATCAATTCCATGACAGCATCACATTTCTACCTGATATCAGCTGCTACAAAAAATGTTAAACACCTTTACTATCAAGTTATCCGTAATACCTACTTAATCCTTACATGCAACAGCCTGGCCTGGTTCTGCTCCATAACATATAGTATTTCTGTGCTTCTGCCACGGGCTCTCACCTGGAGCTGATGCAGCAATGCCTCCACAGCCTTTCCCCTCTGGGAGTGTGAAGGGAGAGAGACAATACCTGGGGGCACGTTCTACCCTCTTCACCTCCTCCCTCTCCTCCCACAGTCTTGATAGGTTGCCTTCACTTGGGCGCAAAACCCAAGACTGGTCCCAGCCCAGCAACAAGGTCAGACAAAGTGACCTCCTAGAGGGGGTTTGTGACTGGAGAGAGGCACTCTCTCTTCATTCAGGCTCTCAAAACCCACTGCCTACTTGTACCAAAAATTTAAGCATGATATAAAGCTTTTTTTGTGTGGTTTTTTTTTCTTTGGTATAGAACTCAAATGTTTCTATCCATCTCAATCAGAAATAATAAATGTGGCAAAAAAGATATTTCTAACAAGCAAAGCTGTTGTTATGTCTGGAGAGTAGAGAAAAATAAATAAAACCAAAATTCTATTGGGTACTGGGATTTTTATCCCCAGTTCTCTTGGCAATAAGACAAACAGATCTGTATCTCACATCAGCTATATTTTTGGTCAACATCACAGGAACACTCTTTTAATACTCTATTAACTATAATTTGCAATTGTTTTGTTTGACATATAACACTGCTAGGTCTTTTTAAGTAAAAGATATACTTAAAAAAAAAAAAAAAAGCCCTATCAGGGCTTCAGATAAGCCATATCATTGAGGGTTTTGCTATGAATAGATTTACAAGCCATCAAGACATTTACCCTATCCAGGATAATCAATATAATTGGGCCTGACCCAAATATAATTTGAACCTGATCTGAAGTCATTTCAAATTATAGAAAAGATTGACTTCAATTAGCCTTAGATAATGTCCTAAGATATTTGCCAAATAAAATACAAAATCATTATACTTGCATAACCACCCTTTAGGTTAAAGGTTATAGTTCTCCTAGCTTTATGGTTAATTTGGGTTTATAATTCTGTGATCTCTTTCATTTTGTGTAATATCCAATTAAAAATCCTTGTCATGGATATAATTTTAAACAAAATAGGAGAGAGATACTTTGTTTCTCCTTAATATTTCATGAATGCTCTAGGTGATTAATTAAAGATTGTGTTATATGAATTAACTATGAATCGATGTGACTACGTAAGACAAGTGCCACACAGGCATTTCATGGTAGTCCTTAATTCAGCATTCAGTATTTGTGTGATACATACCATGAAGATATTTAAAATGTACAGTTTCAGGAAGCTCATGAAGATGAAACGGCCCTTGGTCAACACATATCCCAGAGCACACAAGTCTCATTTAATAATTTTGCACAATATTACACCTAAGTTTAATATGTATTTGGCGTTGCAGTCCATATGGGAGATAATTTCTTTCAGTCATTTATGTGGTAAAGATTCAACAAAATATGCAAAAGCAGCTCATTTTGAAAAATAGTCCTTATGTTCTCCACTGCACACTGTGCACTCCCCACAGATTAATTCCCAATATGTTTTTGGAACAAATGGAGCATGGGTGAGGGGTAGAGGCATGGAGTTTTGTGTGTAGGTAAGCATCATATACGTGTAGTAGCTGTCCATATGTCAATATGCCAGCACAGGACAAGCAGAGGTAACTCATGCAAAAGGGAAATGTGGAGATATTGCTCTTCAGGGCACAAGACAAAGGTGCATAAATCTAATCATTGCTGCATGCTCCAGCTCACTTAAATAATCCAATCCTGAAATAAAACACCAATTTAAAAAAAGACATATTTTTTTTACAGAACATATTTTTGAAGTGCTGAATATTTAGGTTTTATGGTCTTAGATTATCTCTGTTTTTCCAAAATGCAGCAGTAAAAAGTTCTCATCAATGTATCACGACTCATTTCCTCTCTGATGCTCCTCGAAAGCTGTGGTGTCCATCTTGCTTTCCAAGGCTACTATTGCCTCTTCAGCCATCCACATAGTGTTTGAGTGACAATGAACAAGTGCCAAGTATCAAATGAGAAAGAATGTCTATGCTCACTGCTTAGCAAAATAAATAAATAGAAAACTCATTAGCAATGTTTTACTTATCTCTTTTTGGCTCCTAAGCTGAGTTTCAAATATAAAAGCAATGTTGACTAATGATTGCTGCAGGGCCCTTAGGCAGGAAAGATTCTTTTTTTCTCTCTAACTCTAATTTAGAGACATCGTTTGAAGTCCAAAACCACAGAAGATGGTATTGAAGAAAGTATAGCAAATTCTATATGGGCAGTCTTACTGTAAGAGTACCAAATTTTGATATGGTTTAAAATCAGTCAAGCAAATAAAATCCTAACTTCGGTCACCATATAACTGTCTTAACCTGAAGTGAGACTTCCCATACATGTGTTTCCACTGAAGTAGATTAAGTTCTTCTGAGTTTTTTTAGCTTCATGCTTGCATTTATAATTTCAGGTTAAAGCAAATTTACCAAAATGTCTCTGGGCCAAACTCCTCTCTGGTCTGAATCAGTCAGCTTTCAAAGGAACAGTGGCAGCTCACAACAGATGAGTATTTGGTCTCTTTAAAATGAAGAGATAGTGGATTTGATGTTGAAATTCTTCCCTAATTCAAACTCAGGAAAAAACAGCATTTCTTCTTTCCCAACAGAGGATCTGAAGCCTCTAGAAGGCATTCTCCTCTGATTCCACGGGAATTTTGAAATTATCTCAAGTTGCACCCCAGTCCCTGCTGCTTACATATATTTCCCAGAAAGATGGATTTCAGCATTAGAAAAGACATACAGTAAACTGTTACTGATATATGCAACACTTACCAAAAAAGTTATGCTATGCACTAGCGGGAATTTGAATAGTTTTTTAAGAAAGGACTTTATCTGAACAAAATGATATATTATCACCTCTGAGTACCATAGCATAGGTGTGAAACTTATTATTGTTAATGAGAATTATAAAACAAAGCCTCTGGGCACTGGAATGAGAAATACACCATAAAATGCTTATCTGAATCCCTACATACCTATTTGAGTTTCACAACATTTTTGAAAGGGTAAATACTTAATCTAGCATGTTATTTCCAGTTAAGCCTTGAAATATCTAACTGTTGCAGGTGCCTCATAGATAATTAAGTAGCTTAGTGTGATACAGTAAAAAATAATGAAATTTTTAAAAAGGCAATAGGAACAAATTTCCCACAACACCAACAGTGTATTTTGCACTTACCCACAGGAGACATCTCAGGAACTCCAGCAGTGTAAGGACCATCCAGAAATTTTGGCTCATTGTCATTGATGTCCTGAATCTTAATGACGAACTCAGATTCTGGTTCCACGGGTTTATTAGTCAGCCTATCTAGTGCTTGTGCTCGGAGCGTGTAGTAGGCCTGCTCTTCTCGATCCAGCCTCTTTGTAGCATGAATATCCCCCGTGTTCTCATCAATAATGAAAATGGAACTTGCCCCTTCGCCTGACAAGATGTATTTGATGGAACCATCTCCTTTATCAACATCAGAGTGAAGCTGGTGAAAAATTGATGAGAGATGAGATTAACTTACAAGAGAGTCAGTGGCATGGAGATATGTAAAAATAATTCTTATGTCGAGCAGTAGTACATGAAATTTTATTGTTCTTGGAAAGATAAGCTGAATGTTTATCATGCAGGGGATGTGAAGGACCATTAGAATCTGTCAGCTTGCTCCTTTGAGCAAGATAATTTCATTCTTTCCTGCAAACAATCTCATTTTCAAATATATTTGATATCGTCTTATGGTCTTCTCATACCAGAGTTTTACATAGCCACACGCATACACACAGGCACACATATGATTATAACCGTGACTTTATTCCTGCTTGAATTTAACTACATTGTTGCTTTCAACTTTTTATCCTATTGAAGAGTGAGACTTCAAACAAATATCACTATAAACTTCATGTCAGTATGTGTTTGTTCCTGTGTGTGTATGTGAAACAACATAGCGATTTTCTCAGTGTTTACTGTGTAGAGCAGTAAAACATATCAAATGAATTACAATGGACTGGTTGATATATTGCTCACTACTAACTGATGGGGTGGTAACTTCATTTCCATATCTTGTTTCCCATTATCTAACTTTGGACAAACGCAGAGCTTGAGAAAGACCAAGAAGTGTCCTGGCACCGCCAGAACTACACACTGTTGAAAGTCATGTGTAGTTTCCTTGGGACTACGTGTAGCAGGCACAGAAGAAATGTACCCCAGTAGGTCCAAATGTGTCTTCCATTTGAATTGAAAGATAGATTTACAGAAAGAAACTTTCTTCCTCATCACACAAGTTATTTTAAGTTACAGGGCAAGATTTCACAGGTTTTGTAGCTCTTTTATGTCTACTGAGTTTCACCTTCCTGTTACAGAACACAGACTCAAAAAATTCTCATATACTTTTCAAACTTGTATCAGAAATGTAATTGATCTGGATATTTATAATATATTTAATATGGTACAACTGAAAAGAACATGAGTAAAATTCAAAGTCCTTGCTTGCTTGTTAAAAAGTGGATTATTACTTGTAAATAGCTGAGGACAATGTTAAAGATGTTCGAATTCTTATTGTCTCTTATCTACTTTGTACCTTTCCTAACTCTATGTCATGTTGAGTTTGGAGGTAACTCTACAGACATCATCATCATAATTTCCTCCACTAATTTTTTTTTGTCTCAGCTGGGAGTATCACTGAGATAGTAATCAATTCCAGAATACATGCAGAAAATTGCTATCTCAGGCATAACTTAGCACAGCTGCAAAACCTTTTCCAATTTCAGCAGGGAAGTATTCGTGATCAGTTTTGAATTTTTCAGCTGGATAAAAAGCTGATTATTTCTTACACATTATTTCACTTACACTGTCTGGCTATCTTATACTCACTGTCTGGCTATCTTATACTTTGCAATTACAGCGTACTCTCTCTTTTAAGACAGAAATGGAGTTTGAGCGTTGGACTGGATCAAAAAACAAAACTAGGGTGTCTAAATCGGATTAGCTACATTATTTCAAAATATGGCTTATCCTCATCCTGCTGCTGCTAAGTCCTGAGATACCTAAACAAGCCTGAGATTTCTCTGGTAGAGTTCCCCAAACATTTAAAGTCCTACTTCTCAGCATACTCAGGAATAGTCAATGCTGACACTGTGAGCAGATCAAGGTAAAACGTATCTCACATCCAGGCTCTTTCAAGATCTGCAGCTCTGCATATTCCTCAGCCCTAATGGCTGGGGGTTTATTCAATAAACCGTACCTCTGTTCATCTCATATATCTGGCAGCTGGGGCTCTTGCTGCTTTTTCAAACTTGAAGTACCCATCTTCCCAACAAATGAGCAGCAGCCTGTGCAAGTAAGAACATGTCTGGCTTGTGTTTGATTTTGTTTTACTTCTTTTTTTTCCTCTTTTCTTTTTCTAAGACCTACTTCAGGGTGCATGTCTCCTATGTGCTACAGAGACACTGTGTGAGTTCCCCTACATAGATGAAATCCTACAGCCTAGGCTGAAATGCTGAGCTTCACATTACCCAAGAACTGAAGTTATGCAATACAGAGATTCAATGTCTTTGTCTTCTTGAAGTGATTCAGTTTTCTCCATATCCCATATTCTAGCAGAGCACTGGTCTTTCTGTGGTGGCTGAGACTTTCCCATTCTCCCTGTAAATTTATTCTACCTTTTGTGGCATACTTAAGAGTGTGTTGAATGAGAGAAAAGCAGCTGACACCAGCATACCCAGCACTTTATCAGGTATAGCAGTTTTGTGAAGGTTAGAGAAGTGCAAGCAGATCTCTTCAGGCAGAGAAGGGAAGGGATTCCATGTCTTATCTTGCTGAGAGCAACATAGCACTCTCATGGGGGAGAAGCCAAGCCCATCAACACACACGAGTGTTTAACACACCTGGGTCTCATGTTGCAGGGCTGCCCAGCCTCCCTTTCACCTTGTTTTTAGATCCAGCCCTATCCTAAATAACTTTCTAGTAGTGTTTTGAAAGAAAAGAGACGTTCAGGGGAGAGGCCAGAAGTGTAAATCCTCAAAGATGCACTGAATAAGGTTTTCACATCCCAGAGAATGAAGAAATTCTGTGGCTTCAGCATTTCCCTTTTGCTCACTCAGTGGCTCGCTGATTAACACGTTGTTTTTTAAGGAGTCCCACTCTGAGGTCCATAAATCTCCTCATGGATCACACTACAGTGGCTGGTGCCCTGGAGTGAAATGCTGAACAGAAGACACTTTTTGGAATGATGCCTTGGTAGAAAACTGCTACCGCATGGATTAGAAAAGTGATTAGCAATGACCTTTGTTACTCCAAGGTTGAGGGTCTGGTAAAGCAAACTTCTTTGCATCTTCTATTAAAACTTTGTTCTACTAAGCCTTTAAAAAACAATGCTGGCCCATGCTCAAGTTAGTAAAGCAACATTCTCTACCAACTTAACCCCAGGAAGGTGATATAGCTCAAGATTTAGCTTATCTTTGGCACTGTGGTACAATCAATTCTGTGTAAAACACTCTAAAGAATTTTTTTCAACATTTTTATGTGTATTTTAGTGTCAATCTGAGATAACTTAAAAGTACAATACAAGAGAACAATGCAAAAATAAACTAGGCTGACAGAATCGAGTTGTACATTTGGTGCAGTTTTCAGATCACCTTTATTCCTGTTCCACCCAATATAATCTTTCCAACAGTGATCTTCAAAGTCATTAATGTAGAGGCATCAGTGATTTGCAACTAAGAAAAAAAATTTTGAATGCAGCAGTCCTGTTCCATATTTACAGCTCTGCTACTACCAAATGTGACTTCAAACTGCCTGTACTTCCAGCTATTTATTTTAACATTCTAGGAAGTGAGAAGTAATGTTTTCCTTATAAAACACTTTGCATGGGTTTGTTGTTGTTTTGTGGGGTTTTATTTTGTTTGGTTTGGTCCCCCCCCCCCTTTTTTTTTAGACAGGAATTACATTTAAGAACGACACTTGGGATTTTTATTTGTTCTTGTGATTAATTTGACAACAATTATATAGAATGATATTAACACTCAGGACTGTTGTACTTCACAGGACAGCTCCAGAAAGCAGTGCCATCTACTACCTTGTCTATCACTTCTCCCACTTTCTACAGACATTCATGTACAACACAGAACTGCAGCTCAGTATCTAGCTGCACATGGGGAGTATGACTTTAGAAGCAGAGAGGATCAAGACCAAGGCAGTTTCAAATTCTTGTTTCAAGAGACAAGGAGGATTCAAGGATTCACTGAGTAAATCTCATCTGATCCCATTCTGGAACATCTCAGACAATTTTTCTTTCAGAATTAGTTTGCAATAAATATTGTAAATAAAATTCCTCCCTCTGTTTTTTGAAAGAGGAATGCTATAGGTAAAGATGGTTGCATATTTCCAATTCATTTCACCCATAGCTGCCTCCACACAATATCCATGATGGTCACTCTCCGGTTTGCCTTGGCTGTCAAGCAACCCTATTTCCATAAGATTCATGGTCCACTTATTATACGCTGATCCTATTGCTTCTTTGTTACATTCCAAACACATTTACCCTGAAGATTTTAAGAGTTTGTTGTTGAGTGTTCCCTGCATTACACCATGTACAAGAGAAAGTACATGAGAAGAGACAAGGGAAGCGGCAAGCTTCTGCAGAGAGATGATGCGTTTTTAACAGGAGGGTAACTTTTGATGTTCTAGGAAAGTTAGCAGAGAGTGAACAAATCTCATAAGAAAAGTCACTCAAGCCTTGTGGAAGCAGAGAGGGCCAGTGTGTATAAGTGCACTTCTTTTCTTTCATTTAGAAGATAATTTACTACATGCCCTCTACTGTCTCTGAACTCAATCTAAAAAGAGGACACTCATATCTTCTTAGGTTAAGCTCCTAAACCTCCTCTTAGTTTTAGAAAATGCTTGTTTGGATATGTGTGAGAGAAGGAAGCAGTCAGCTCCACTCAGAAGCAAAGGCACAATTATCCTAACTCCTTTAATGAACGCAATTTTGTCTTCACATTTTTTGGCGCTACAGCAATATAGCTTAGTATAGGGTCTTGTCTAATGCATTTATGCTTACGTGGACACTTAGGATGATGATTATTCTAGGGAAACCTAAATAACACATTTTCTTCAAGATCTTTAAGACTCAACAGTTTCTGGATTTTGCCTATTTGTAGATACAGATCTGTACAACTAATGATGACGTCATTTTGCATCAGTTGCCATTAAAGTATGCTAATGCAGTGTTTTCGATAGAGAAGGACATTTATTTTTATCAGTAAGCAGGGATACTGCACTACATTAAAATCAATTTATCTGGCCACCACTGATCTGTTTGAGGTCTGAATGAGAGGTTTGCCATTTCTCTGATTTTCAGCTCATGCTCCCTTAAAGCAGGTGCAGTGTTCATATGCCTCTCTTCTCCGTTTTTTTCTTCCCCAAAGAACTATCTTTGCAGCTGTTACTCCCTGTGGCAGCATGGCTAGTGTTTCATTTCAGAGTTTACAGATTCTGGGTGAAGAAGAAAAGCACAGGGAGAACATGAGGAGCTGCTGGGTTTTCAGCACCAGCAGGATCACAGAGGTAATGGTGAGAAAGAGACAGACAGAGCAAACACGAGATGCTTCAGCACAACCTAGCTCCATAGCTCCCTGAGACCATAAGAAATGTGCACTCATTTGCAGTACAACTGAAAAGTTTTCTCAAGGAGGAGTTACCTTGCCTGCACCCTTTCCTGTCTGGCTGTGAAAGTAGCTAGAAAGGGAGGAGAGTAATGAAGACCCCCTCCTCATGACTGTGCAGGCATCCATTGGTCTTTGTGATATGGAACTGATGCAACCACATCTTTATTCCTGTCTTCTCACTAAAAGCAAGGAGGGACTACAAAGCAAAAAAGGACAAAAGGAAGACAGAACACAGAGCCAGGATCAATCTTCTTGTCCATTTTATAACCACAACTTACTATTACAAAACACCTGAGAACTGACTGTGGGAGGAAGACACTCGTCTTCATATACAACATGCCCCCTCCCCACGTTCTGGGAAGACGTAAAGAGGGAACTTGTGTGTATATAGGTTAAACATATAATTGCCAGAAGAGGAAAGAAAGCAGGTGATTTGAAACAAAGACTTAATTTGGCTATTTCTATTAAATTTTGCTCATCACAACAGCCAGGTTCTTAAAACTTCTGTTCTTGGATTCGGTATTTACTGCGGTTGCACCTAGAAGGTTTTTTAATCCCTTTTCCCCTCAGATTATCACTGCTGATAAGTGCTTCGAATTGTGATGACTCATAAGGTACTTTTTTTTTTCTTCTTCTTTTTGAAATATAACACTATATCTGTTAACTATGAGGCTAAGTAAGGGTTCAGTGTTGCTGATTTGGAAAAAAATTCAATGCAAATAAAAACTAATATTTAAAATTCAGCATAGACAATGGAGTTAACATTTAAGTAAAAACCAATGTGCACACATAACACATTTCTGCAATGTTTAAGGTCCTCAGAAACACATTAGTTACTAATACAATGGTTCTCAGAGGGAGCTATGAAACTCTCACCCTTGTAAACTGTAACCATATTTCAAAATCAACAGCTTAAGACATCTTTTTTAATTTCCTTTTCAGTCTCATTACAGAAGTCATGTGGGACAGAAGCAGATTCCTCAGCATTTTATTGATGTCAGCAAAGGCTTGTGATTCATATAATTGACTTCACACCCAGGCACTAGTGAAAGTATTATTCAGCAGGTAATGATTTCCTTATAAAAGTCTTTTTTCCAAGAAACATTGAGAAAGTTATAAAGGAGCTCCTGGAGGGCTTTTGTTTGCTTTTGGTTTTATTAATTTATGTAAAACTATAGTACAAGCCTGGGGTCAGAAAGAAATATGCTGGTCTGTGTTCTGTGCTTTCAGCATAACAGATAATACTGAGGACAAGAGATCAAGTCAATATAAATAGCTATGCACAAAACCCTAACATTTTTAATTAGAGTTCGAAAAGAAGGAATACACTTGTAATGCTGCCAGAGTTTCCTTGTCTCAGCAATGTTGTCAGTATAGCAGAGAACCAGCATAGACAACTGTGCCACAGTGGCACAATTTGCCACTTTGACATACTAGCAATTTCATGCACTGTTTTGTTGCCTCCAGACTTTCTCCTTGTTAGACAACTGCAGAGAGTCATGTGAGAATACGAAAAGGTCCCACGCTGTAGACCACAGTATTACCACATTGTATTTATCTAACACAAGCAGCTGGTGACAGGCTTGCTCAAAACCCAGTCAGCCTAGACAAGACTTCTGTTCTGTGTTGATCTAAAAAAACCCAAATTGTGCCCAGAGTGCTCAGAGTTGACCAAAAACCTAAGAGCTGCTGAGACAATCAGGTCTAAGACATTCCTGAAATATCTTTGCATCCAGCACTGTCTGTATAGACTACCTGAAGTCAGACTGTCTCCAAATCCTCTTTTGTCTTGCTACAGGTAATACTAGAGTCCTACAAATGACCACAAGCCAATATATCTACCCAGGATCACCACACAGGCAATGAGATAATGAGAGGTTACCTATCACTTAAGCACATTTCACATTCAAGGTAAAACCAGGGCACATCCTTATGGGAGTACCAGCTGTGTCATCCCACAGCTTGTCCTTAATAGCCCTCCTACAGGTAAATTGTATGTCATTTGGTGTATTTTGACCTCTGAGATCTTCATATGCAACAGCATATATAAAGCCAGTGGGAACAAAGCTCCATCTACACTCGAGGTATTCATGCAAGTGCATGATTAAGAAAGCATAGTATAAGAGAGGACATAAATAAGAAGGATAAATAGGGAACCAAGGAAAGTNCCCAAAACACTCCAGTGGAAAAAAAAAAACAACCCATGCTAAAAAAATCCACAAACCAAAAAAACAAATTGGATGAGAATGAGAATGTGGACAGGTCTGAAGGACCAGGAGAGAAATGGAATGGGAGACAGAGTGATGAAAGACCTCAGATGAATGTGATGAGGCAGAGAAGATGGGGCAAGACGAAGACAAAAGGAGACAGGCAAAAGGAAGAATGACAAGTTGAAATCGGAAGAAAGAACAAGGAAAAATAAAAAAGTACAAATGAAAGAAAATGCTGAAGTAGTAGGTGGAGCTGACCTTCAGTGACTGACCAGTGTTAGGCAAGAACAGTATTTGAGAGTAAAGCTGTACAACTTTACCTGCATCTTCTTTTCATGTTCTGCTTAATTCAACAGGAATTAAAAAGGCTGATAACCTGAATCTGGTCAGGTGTCATTTTACTGAGAGTGTGCATTACTACTTCTCCAAGTTCACAAAAAAGCCTGCTGTGGAGGGAAAAAAAAATAAAAAATAAAAAAAAAGAGTGCAATTTAAATTGGTTTTGATTTTAAAGTGCTGGAACCAGAGAAGCAAACATAAGAAACATGACTGATAGGCAGGGAGAGTAACATAAGTGCCAGCTTGTTCTGAATGAACTAGGCATAATTCTTTAAAAAAAAAAAATTAAATCCTTATTTCTACCATTAATGTAGTTTCTGAACTTTTTTTGCTGCTACAGAATGTATGTTTCTGTGCCTAAGAAATTAAAATAGTAAGAATTTTTATTAATTTGCTTAGACTTATTCTCTCCTATGATCAAACTTGGAATAAGCAGTTAGGCTTTAGTATCCCCTCCTCCCCCCATGTTGTTTCTCCAGTAAAAGGTTCAGAAATGTTGGTGGAAGAGTTTAGTGAAAAATATACAGCCCTTATATTCTTAAGTGACTGATCAGTGCTCCAGGAGGATAATAACCTTATCACCTCAGCCACATGAGGTGAAGTGAATATTTAATTTTGCCAACTTTTTGAAAAAGGGGGGTGAAACAGGAAAGAGAACAGTGAAACTTCTTTAGTTCCTTGATGGTTATTGTTCAAGCAAAATTCAAAATAGGAGTACCAAAATTCTAAAACTTACACTTTATAACATTCCAGTTTGTATCTGAGTAAGCCCTTAAGGCTTCTAAGTGGAAGACAAAGTTCAGATGAAAGGTTCCTCTAGGAATAAGAGATACTGTCATCTAAAGGCTAGTGAGTTGAATAATTAATAGGAAATACTGAAAACTGGATGTGATAAGAGCAACCATGTCAAATTTTTATGACATTTTTTCTCTTAATAACACTCAGTTTTGTCTATAGTGTTCTCTGTCTCTCTGTGTATACTTATATAATTTAGATCTCTATATACACAGTGATATAGTGATTGTATATACATACAATGTATGCATACATTTAAGTGTGTGTATGTATACATACATATGCGCACACACACACGTGCACACACATGTACATTTCCTTATTCTGTCCTCTTCTTCTCCGATCCCTGCAGATGCTGTACTCACAAATCTGTGCCTTCTCCCCCCCCAATTTTAATAAGAACACGAAATGCCCTGTGGCGACAGGGAATTGTGCAGCCAGCCCATTAAGATTAGTGCAGCTACAGGAGGAACTCAGAAGCAGCTGCTGCTGTAGATGGAGCTGAGTGGGCATATGTAGCCGGCTGAGTATTCTTGAGGAGTTTTAATGGGCCATCATCACGACATGTCACTCTCCAAAATGACTATTTGTCATTCACACTCTTAAAAAGACAGTTTGGCAGCTTTGGGAGGTAAAAGCCATCTGTATACTGTGCATCATCACGTACTAATTGCATAATATTTATTGGGGGGGTGGAGGGACAGCAATACTGTATTGTAGCACCACCAAGAGCCTGCAGGCAACATAACACTTTCAGAATAGGAATGGAAAAAAGAGACCTGCTTTCCCCTCACACACTCTCTTCAAGCTTTTCAGAAATTACCTCCCTAGAATTTAGAATGGGGACAGACCACAGTGTTTGTAAACAATATGCACAATGGAATCCTTAAAGACCTTTTCAATAATCAGCTTTGGTTGTTTTGTTTTTTTCCCAAATCACTCTCAGTCCATCAGTATTTATTCCTTGGAGTACTCATTCTGAGTATTTCAATAACAAAACTGCATCACTGGTAAACCAAGCCATAGAGTAGTGGATTTGCTATCTTACTTACCATATAAAAACGGTTTTTGTTTTTACCCAAATAGATTTAATTTTTTATTAAAGAAACCAATGACTCAAACCTCATTTATACAAGTGCCTGAAACAATTAAATCATGTGAAAATGAAGTGAAGTTCTATTTACAAGTTCCTGAATGTTTATTCTTACCAGCTGTATTTGGGTCTCTGTGTTTACTTATTCTCCAGGAAAAAGACTAAGTTCTCTTCTATACATACCAATAGTATTTTCACATGATCCATATCTATTCACAAAGCACCATACTACTTGCTGTTATATCCTAAACCACCATATTTACTGGTCCAGTGATTTGATTTATTTTGTTGCCAAGAATCACTGAAGCTGTAAGACAAAATTCTCTTAAAGTCACTACTCTCTATTTCAGCAGTGTAATAAAATTGTGTGAGGATGCTCTCTCCCCCTGCATTCCCCACATATAGCTTCTATGAAAGTGATCAGACTTAAAAAATGTAGCGTGGCAAATAAGTACCAAAGACATAGTGTACTTTATAGAAGAGTATCTCTGGGCTAGCAGATGTCCATGGGCTTGAAAAGTTTATGTACATGTAGCATCTAACAGAAACAGAACCTTCAAGAAACTTCACTCATTCTTCTCAAATTATTTCCCTGCTACACATGAAACAACCTCTGCTTGCACAATATTAGTATACATACAGTAAAGAACTTTTCTTGAACAAAATACATACATGTATATATGCATAAATGCATATATCTTTACAGTGATATGAATATATTCTGCTCTTATACCACTGTACATCATAAAAAATGATAATCCTTTTATTAATTCTTTATGATTTTTAAGCCTTTAAAAAAAAAAGACCGGGGAATGCATGAATGCACTTTGCCGTGTGGTACAGGAAAGATGAAAAGAGGGGAGATGAAACAGGAAAGGCAATAGCAGAATTTATATACTTGCAATAATGCAAAATGAATGCTTTTACCTTGTCCCTGTACTTGAAAATAGAAATAAGAAAAAAGAATATAAATATGCTGATTGGAAAGTTGTTTCTCCCATATTGCTTTTTCTACTTAGCCGTGATAATTCAGGCCTAGGATTTCAACCGCGGAAAATGAGAGCATATTAGAGGATCTATCTTTTCACATCTAACTCTGTAATCTAAAGAATTGTCTGTAATAGCACTGAGTGGGAAAAATAATCATACACACTTCTTTTTTGACTACCATATCAATAATATCAAATTTACAAACAAATATTCATTTGGTATTAAAGTCTTTTCTGAGATAAGATATGTACTTATACTGAATGTCTTTATTTTAGAGTGGAAATTATACCTCCCATATTGTCTCTTCTTTGTCAAACTACGGATCTATGGTTTAGAGTGATTATCCTGTTTCTGCTTCAACTATCCAAAATAGCTTGCAGCGTTGCTTGGCTGATAATGATTTTTCTCATAGGAACCTGCTTCCAAAGAACATTAGTACCAAGGAACACATACCCGGAGGGTGTGGAGCTTTTTTTCTGTTGTTTTTGGTTTGGTTTTATGTTGTAACAATTCCTCAAATTTCATTTGCTCTTGAAAGTTTAATGCTACTAAAAATCCACTTGTAATCTTACCTTGCGTGTTAGCAGGAAGTGCTGAAACCCTGACAGACTACAAGACAATAGTAAAATATGTAATTTTAAGGCAGTTGAAGTAATTACTGTAACTAATTGTTTCTGTAGAAGCTTATGAAGTACTGGACTACAGAAGACAGCATGATCTGATCATTTTAATGATGAAAAATTTGCAATATAGAAAAAAATGTAATTAACTGGGTCCACAGCCACACTAACCTATAATTCCCTGAAAACAGTTAAGGACTTGTTAAATAAAATTTATGGAAGTGTTAAAAAAAAAGCAGAATTAACATGTTGGTCTACATCTCAATTTTTAACATACATAAATATACATATACATAAATATACATGTCAGGGCATCAGTGTTTGTTATTGTGGTTTTCTTCTTAAAAATTAAAATCCTATTTCTTTCTTTATAAAGTTTGGATAAATGCAATACTTTGTGCTGACTTTCCTGGAAGATTTATAGTCAACACACAGATATTTCTCGAAGCATTTCCTCAAATCTAATCCTGTAAGTATTCCCACTAAAATCAATGGGACTACTCCTAGATTTAAAGTACAAAATTAAGAATTTGACACAATGCCTATATCACACATAATTAGTAGCCGGTAAGGTATGGTGGGAGAGTCATAGCTGCTCAGAGCTGACAGTGGCTCAAGGAAATAAAGCAAGAACAGAGAACTCTGAATGTAAAAATTTACTATAACATTTTAATACGATTAAATTATTTCCTATGAAAAGGCAGCAATGAAAATCTATAGCAAAACATTACAGTTTCATTGGTAGTATGACAATATAACATGAAAAAACAATGCATGACCAAATAAAGTGCAGTATTAGATGTCTTCCTGTAGACACTTGTCTTGTGTCTTAAAATTATTTCACTTAAAAAGAGCAGAAGAATCCCTTGGTTAACTTATTATCTTAAAAAACAAGTTACTGTTGTCAGTGGGTTTACATTTCATTTAGAATCTCTTTTTCTGTCTGGCTTGATTAAACACCCTAACATTTCTGTAGTGCTTTCTATTAACTACTGTGACCAATTACTACCACTGCAGTTCAGTAAAGGTAAAACACTGAATGACAAATAAGTGGTTCTTTTTTCAGTAAGCTATAGGGCAACTTTTTTTTTTTTCTTTTTCCCCTGCTCTTATGTATTTCACAGAAGATGGTTTATCACATTGATTTTTACCCAAAAGTGTTTCTAAAATACATATCCATTCATCCATATATACTGTCTAGTTAATTAACAGCCCATTGTTCAAAATTTACTCCAAAGAGCAGGGAAATCTAACCCTGTGCTACATCAAATTGAATCTCTGTTTCCGAATTCTTTAAGTTAGGAAATCATCTTTATCCATTTACAGCATGGCAGGACTTGCTTAATGCTCATGAAAGTTGGTGCTAAGCATATGCCTAAGCGCCTTTCTGAAATAGAGCTTTAATCCCTGTGCAAAAGAAGGGTGCTTTAATGAACAGCAATGTGCATCACACAGACTAATTGTAAGAAGCAGAATTGAAAGCTTAAGAGATTCCGTTACATAAATTCACACAGTAGCTGTTCAGTATTCAGAACAAGCTGAAGTAGGGTGTGCACAGTAAATATGGACATTTGAAAGTCTACCTTAAACTGTTCAGATCATTTAAAGTGATCCTTTGCAAATAAATACTTTAAAAGGTTTGATTTCTTCTTAACTTTTTTTTTTTTTTTAACCATTCAAATTTGCAGGTCTGCTAGGGCTTTCAGAGATAACCAGACTGATCTCAAGATAGTAATTCATATTTTGATAGACATTTTTACTCCACAGGATTAAAGGCTGGGAAAGAAATGCTTTTAATGCCTGTGTTTTGTGCTGTTTTTCAGAAAACATTTGAGGGGGAGGATTATGCATTAGTATTTCAAAACCATAACAAACTGCCTTAACATAAACAATACTAGGTTAATTGTAAAGCCTTCCAGCTTAGAAGGATTTTAACAGCTGTATGAAAAGGGCAGTGCTCTCCTGGTGCCTTTTTCTATTCTGGTGAATATGATGAGTGTTTAATAAAGACAATTAATCAAATTCCTATGCAGTCATTACACCTTGTTTCCTTAAATCATATTTTGACATTTCAAATGATAAGAGAAGATATTTAGGGATTAAAATTGAAATTCACCCATCATTTTTCAAAAAAACTCCATAGATTTTTGCCATGTACAACACTGATGCCAACCCAGCTTTTTTTCATCTGTTCTTCGTATTTTCACCAGAACACATTCTTGCTGTTTTTCTTACTCCCTGCCATTAAATGCTGGCAATACAATCAATTTATGAGCCATTGATAAACAAATGATGAGAAAATACTGAAATGGCAGGTGTTATTTTACATTGGTCATGTATACTTGCTGAATATACATTAAAATTCAAATTGTGCAGACCTGTTTCTAATTCTGAAAGCCATCTGGATTCTATTGAAAATGTTCAAAGTCTTCTTTCAGAAACTCATTTCTGAAGTTTCCAGTACTTCACATATATTGAGGACTTTTGATTTACATAAAGACCCCTCTGATTATCTGAAACAACATGTCCTTTTGCTGCTATAAGAGAAATTACATGGGGTACATAATTCAAATTCTTAGATAGTCCCTGACGAAATTAGAGCAGTCTTATCTAATGATCATTTTCATGTTGTTCCCCTTCTGAGTGAGTTCTGGTTCAATAAAAATAGAGTACACAATGAGTTCCTTATGAGAACACTCTCTGCTTCTGAAGCATTGTGTTCAACATGAAGGTACAAGAGTTATCAGTATTGTGTATTCCATTAACTGCAAACAAGATCAGTCATCTGAATTTACTCTCATCTACCTCAAATGTTTCAACTCAGATGACTGTTACTAATTTGTCTGTCATACTTCTTGTGTATACTATCAAACGTCTCCTAAAGGGATCTTTTATTATAGTATCTGATTCTTTTATTATAGTATCTGATCAGTTTTATAACCGAATCCAAAAACAATGAATTACTCTAGGAGATTAGAGTTTAAATCACTATAATACTTGCCCCCAGCATTCAAGACTGATCTTTGCTAAGTTTCACTTGACACAGCATGTAAACTTCTCTACCAGATTGTCTGAGCACTCTCGAAGCTTAATTGATCTAATTTGCATGTCTCATCCTGGCAGAACTGTGCATCATTTCTATCCTTTTGGACTAAGTGATCACAATCTAATCACTTTGTATACAAAGCAGATGGAAAGTTTCCAGCTCCTTTGCTATCCCCTTGCATGCATCCATATTAAAGCAATTCTAATTCGACAAGCAATCTGATCTTTCTGTATTTTTATAGGATTACTGTCTCATTGATTGGCCTTCTGTCACCAATTGTAATGTTCAGAACTTTATACTCAAGGCATTTTCACTTTTGTCTCACACCTTCTGTGTGGTCCATTAGAATGATCACTTAATTTAACAAACTGTGCTAAATATCCCTCAGGGAAGTTCTGTATGGCTTGGTGTAAATCAGCACAGCTCTGTGCACTGGAAGGAGAGAGCAATTTCCATTCATTGAGGATCTGCTCCTATATTTTTAAGGGAAAACAAATAATTAATTATAATCCCATTCATAAAGTTCTGAGCCTTGTACATTAATAGGTACTGTCAAAAAAAATTATATCTTTTAAAAGGAAATAACACAAATTAAAAAAAAATCTTCTGCAAAGAAAAGTCACAAGCAGATCAGTCAAACTAAAGAAGATAAAGGGTGGATAAATTTCAAATATTATTAAAATCAAATTTTTTGAAGTGAACAGAAAATTCTACTTAATAATCTCACTTGTAGTTCACAGCTGGAATTTAAGTTCCCTACCTGTCCTAGTTTATATATATCTTCAAAGGTCATTGTGTTTCTTCAACTGTACTCTATTCCTTGCATTTCTAACTGGTGAATCCTTTGTCCTCCTGATCGTCCCACAGATCCTCTGCTCTTCTGGGAATTTGTGGTTTCTGCTCAATAAAATTTACCAGAAGGCAAATACAGTGTTTGGGTTTGTTTTGCTTTGTTTTGTTTTTTAATTTATTTTCAGTGAAGAATACATAAGAAACTCTAAAGCATGTTGCTCACAGAAATTATCAAACACTGGTGGACAGTAGTCATGACAGCACAAGATAAGGAACACCCTTCAGTCTGCTCTGCAGCTACTTTTAAACAGGTGGAAGACTGGAAGGTAAAAACAATGGCTATATAAAAGAATAAAGAAACCAGAATGCACTATTAAATCCTATAATTTTTATCAAAGAGAAAGCATGTCAGCTCAGTAATAGAGCCATATTGTTGTGTCCATATATGCATAAAAGTAGTGGTACAAGTGGAAGGATAGTAATTGTTCAATAGCAAATCTAGTGAATTCAATGTTAACTGGCAAAGAACAAACTGAATTAACCAAGTAAACCAATTGGATCGTAAAAAAAGGCCTTAAGATGGTAAACAGGCTTTCTATGAATGTGTTGCATGCTGAAAACTGGTAGTATAAAACCAGCAATGCCTTTCTGTGACTTGCATTTCAAATAGACTTAGTGGACAAGTCATATGTAAGCTGTTTGTATTGCAACCTTGGCTGAGTCTTGTAAAGACAAGCTCTTTCTTTCCAGGAGACGAATTATGCCTCTGGTTACATAAGCAAGTAAAATCCCTGCTATCTTCAGAACCTGTTATTGTAAAAATGTATGGTCCCATAGCTTACAACTGGGTTGAGCAGGTGTAAGTCAGTGGAACATAACAAACACGTCTGCAGATGACACTCAAGAAATAATAGAATGTCGTTTGCTGTCTCTGAGCTGTGTTAGCTCAGCAGGACTAATAGCAATAATAAGTAGAAAAAAATGTTATCACCAGAACAGGCAGGTGTGACTCACACATAGAATCTATCTACTGAGTAATGAAGTATAATTTTATACAGTCACTTTTAAGAACAAGTTTTATGCTACTCTGTAAACAGACACATATTAGACCGTCATATTATATTTAGTGAAGACACCCGGGGTTTCTAAGCCAATGTGAAGACTTGTGGCCCTGAGCTGCCTTGTCCATGTGGCAACATGCTGCTTCTTCTGACAGTACCACTCTCTACCCTGAAGGCATTTAAACCTTCAGTTGAGGTAAAAAAATTAGCAGTATTGAATGTTTCCCCTGACCCAACTTTACAGCAAAACATCAGGAAGGGTCTGTTGATTAATGAGATGCACAACTTCAGAAGTATGAAGAACTGAACAACTTTTATTCTGCTTTCCAAAACATCACTCATAAAATAATGTTATCCTCTGCCAACCATTATTAAATAATATCTTAATGTTTTAGAGTTTAAGACAATCTATCTTATTTCATTGCTGATGTAATATTCATCATCAGTTGTATTTATATTTCCAACAGATCCAAGTAATTATGGGAAACAAATACCTGTTTTCACCCCATTACTCTCTACAATGGCACTCATACAGGTTCTGTCAGAGTTCTGTTATCAGTAAAGGTTATTTGCAGGTACAAGAGTGTTTTACTCCAGGAAAACTTGTGATATTGCTGACCAGTTCGTTCACTGTCATAAACTTAAATCTTCTGACCTTGATGGTCAAGCTGCAGCATGTTTCCCCTGTATCTTGCTAATTACCTTACAAAGTAATTTTCCGGAGAATTGAATCTGATCCACAACCTGTTAGCTCACTCTGCCACAGTCCAAAACTGTGTTCCAAATTGGTCTTTGTAGTTTAAGGGTAGTACAAAGCAAGCATGAAATGGTCAGAACTGGAAGGTGGGACACTGTATCCTAACACACAGAAGATAAAATTATTTCAGAAGCAAAAGAAAAACTTGTATTTTTAGTGTAGTCTGTCTATACAGACCCTTATAGCTCTAAAGGTATCAGAAGGACCTGTCATCAAGGTAGACATCTTAATCTTCCTTCCTGTAGCCTCACTGCCTGCTTGGCAGATATTTTGGAAGCAAGACAAAGCACCTGGGCCCTCAGTCTGCATCATCCCTTGTGAAAAAGCAGTAATTGATTTCATTATGTGCTTCTAGAAATAAAACTGGGGGAAAAAAAAACCAAAACATTCTGGAAAAAATAGCAGAATAGACCATCATCTACCCAGTTCTACTTACTAAAATAATAGAGGAAGGGAAATTGTTGAATGTGATACTGTGGCTTACATAGTATGGAACAAAATCTAATCTAATTGACCCACAAGTGTCATTATTTCATCCCCTTAACTAGGAACACAAATTTACTTCGTAAGACATGGGCTGCTTTCCTCAGTGGTAGACCAGAGCATTAATACTTTTGATTTTTGGCTCTTAATTTGGAAACAGTCTGGACATGGCCCAGCTGATGCCCTGATAGCTACACATATTTGCATCCTTCTGTCCATCTGCTGAGAGCTCAGACTTGCTTGTACTTCTCCAGATCTGCTTGCTGCTTTTTTGCTTATCCACACTCTAGCTTGACCCAGTAGTTCTTGGAATCTCTACGGATGGAAGGCTTTTCTTTCTTGTCCTATGCTGTTTGGTATCATGTTGCTCACATTTTAGGGTTTTGGGGGTCAAATTTTGAATTCTCTAGCCCTCTCCAGTAGTGTTTTATAAGAAATATTTACACCTTTCCTTTTCTATCTGTTGCATCCCTGTTCCCATAAAAGAAACACAAAATCACTTTTCTACTAGTTTTTTTTCTTGAAGATATTTGGTTTTTGTGCTGTCTTTTATCACAGATTACCTTCTTCATGGCATTTTCCTCTTTCAGTTACAAATGAGCTTTACTTACCTTTTCGTCCCTTTCAACTACACCTGCAAGTTAACAGACTTGGTATCCTGCACATTTCTTAGACCTGGGTGTTACTGAATCTCTGGATAGCTGCCCTCCTTTCCCATCTGTGTTAATATAACAAGGTCAGCTAACACCAGTACTGAAAAGGCCTTCTTTCTAGAACCCCTGTGTGGTGGATTGATGCAACTTAAACAAATGTATGCCCCATGTACATGTATACAGTGTCCTTAGCAAAGACCCGAGGGAATCAAGACCTATACATGTGATTGATAGTTATACTTTAATCTAAACTAATCTTTTCATTGATTGCTTTGGTATGTTCTTTTCAGATTTACATCTGGCTCTATTTGCTTCATCATGGGCCTTGCATTCTCACACTCTCTGGGACTCTTTTTCTTCTCCTAAACTTTTTCAATCTCCTTTTTCTTGTACTAAAATCATTAAGACCAGAATATTTACATTTTCTTTCAATCTTAAGATAAATGCGAATTGAATAAATTTGTCAGTAGAAGTGAGAATTATTCCTCATTGTAAGGTACCTCCATTATTTCTTGTACATACATGCACACATTTATGCATGCACTCCATCACTGCTATCACTTCCATTCCTGCCACTTTCCTCCATAAATGGCTTCATTTAGTTTATCAGTGAAATCAGATATATCGAAACAACTTTTTAAACAACTGTTGTTTCCTTTGCTCCCCAAATTTTTCAGGAGGGATTGATACACACTCAGGAGTACACTTGATTCAGAAGAAAGAATAAAAGAGAAAAGCAATAAGGCTTTAAGATCCTCAGAGTAGAGGTAGACGAGCTTGCAAAGAAAGAAACAAACATGAATCGTGCAATTTGAATCATACAATGAGACAGGAAATAACAGTTTCACTTGGCTTATTTCCTGTTTAGTAGAAGGTATAATAGAGTGCTTTTGTTCACGGCTGTTTATTGTCAGGAAAATATTGAAAAAAATAGAGAGAGTGAATAAAAAGCAGTAAAGATAAACATAGAATTGCAGTGCTGACTAAAGAGGAAAACTTTTTAAAAGCGTGAAATATGGATTGCTTGTCTAAGCAACAGTTAAGTGGTGGAGGGTAAAAGATGGGTGAGGACAACAGTCTACATGTGCATGAAGATTACGACTATCCAGGAGCAAGAGGAATTATTTAACAGTTTTTAATATAGACACTATATAGCATTATGGCCCTGCAAGTTAAAAAAATAAACATAAAAATATGCCAAGTACTTTCACAAATGCCAACTCTGCCCATATAATGTGTGTAAATTGTATAAGAAAGTCAAGTTAAGTATTTTGCTAATTTATGGCACTGCATTTATACCATGATTATGGAAACTTAAGAAATGACCATCTGCTTTTCCCAGCTGTGTCTGAAAACTTTTCATTGTTACAGAATAACAAGCTAAACTTTGCCTAATATTGCACCTGTCTACCTTGTAAGGAAAATTAATTTCTTTATTGCCTAGTCAGCAGGGTTACAATTTGGTACCTCAGTATGAAATGTTTAAGCAGCTTATCTTCGTTACACATGTATCCAAGTACCAGATTTTCCATATTTTGGAAGCATTTCAAATGGAAAATAACTTTGTGGGCTCAATTCTTCTCACATGCACTCCACAGCAACAAAATTGCATGTCTCTATAATCCTCAAGGTAATTTCTCAGGAGTTACAGAAACAGGAAAACTAAATGGGGCAGTATGACTATGGTAAAATTTTGTGGGATTCATGCAGCAAAATCTCTTTATATCACCTGGAAAATGGCATTAAATTTATTTCTTTCTACTCAGAGAGGGCCAAAGAACCTCCTGTGGTGTAGGTAGAACATTATGTCAAACTGCCCTTAGCTGTTCTCAACATATACCCTATTCACCCATATGAAACCCCATAAAGCAGGCCTTCAGAGCTCTAAGAGTACTATATGATTATATATGAAAGGAAGACACTATTTTTTCACTGTCAAAATGTGGAATATGTTGCTTTCTGTTGTCAGTCAGTCCTCAGTATTCCTCTTTTACTAACCTAAAGAAGAAAATATCACTTAAAAAATTAATTTTAAAACCGCCAAATAATTGTCTTCCAAAATTAACACTATCAAATGGTCTACTAGAGTTGATAAAACCGATCTCGAGATTCTGGATTAAATCTTCAGTTACTCTATGAACAGTATAAGATAATAAACAACATGTATTAAAAAGCTTTTGCCTTATTTTCAAATGTTTAGAACTACCTTCTTCTCCCAGGGGAGCATTCTGAAAGAGAGAGCCTAAGACTGAGCCAGTAAGGCATATTTTACATTTTCTGGTGCATGAATACTTTTGCATGAACTACTATATGCAAAAGAGCTATATTTGTCTTGGTATTCCCATTTATCTGAAAGATAAAATAATGTTTATTCTTCACTATATTGTTTATGGTTTATAGAGTACTACTACTGTACTACATGTTTTACACCCACATAAATAACAATATTCCTTTTGCAACAGCATAGGGCTGTAGGACCAGCAAATACCTGAATACAGAAGGAACCATTAATAGTAGTAATTTTTTAGCTAAGTCAAAAAAGTCTGCAAGAATTCATGCTAAATATATTGTATAATTTTAGGAGAATATTTATTAATTTTGGTGATCAGGATCTTTTCATGATGCGTTCTTCTGTTGTCAATAGAGCTTCTTCATTGGCTAAGTTTACACCTAGCCTGGGAAGGTTAAGGTGGTTCCTGTTTATAGATTGGGGTCAAGTGATCTATAGTTAGGTGTTGACAACATATTTTCAATACCACATAAACTAAAAATTCTCTATTTTTAAGTGTTTGATCTTCCTTCTTATAGCCTTGAAGCTATGAGAGATCATTATGACCTTCTCAAACTTACACTCATGGTGTGGGCCATGGTTTGGACAGCTGGAACAGAATTAGGGTTCTCCTAAGAGCATAAACTCCACTGTTTTTTTCTAGGAGCTACTTGTCTCTAATTCACATGACAGTAAGTGTCTCTTCCAATGCAAAAGTGATGGAGAAGATGCTGTTAGCATAAGGTAGCTAATAGTTCTTCTGAAGGAAGTGAGCAACCTAATGTATTAACTTCTTTCTTCTCTCTGCACTTCCACCATTAGCACTTAGCTCAGCAATTTCTTCCAAGGAAATACATAATGCTAAGAGAAAAAGATTATACTGCAGAGATTTTTCCATCACTTATCACCAGTATATTTATGTAAAAGCCAACTTACGGGACATGAAGGAACCGTTCCTTGATTTTTTCAGGATCTCTAAGTATGTTGTCCCAGGTACACCCCTTAACTGGGGGAGTACCAAAAAACTGGCATGTGTACACAGTCGCTATTTTATTAAGTGACTTTTCAAAAAAAAAAAAAAGAAGAACTTGAGAAGTGTAGTGTAATACTAAAAAAAAAACCAAAACCAACCACCAAAAAAAACCAGCACAACAATAGTGTAGAGAAAAGAAGAAATTCAGCAGAAGAATTGTGACAAGGCAGCAATAGTCCTGGCAGCACTTTTAGACTGTGACACATGGAAAATACTAAATACATAGAATGAATGCCCAATAGGTCTGTAGGCAGACACTTACGTCTAAAAGAAAAAAGGCATCATGGAAAAGGTACTGTGATAGCAAGCAACAAGATGTAAAACTTTAAAGCACATGCAGTTTGATCTTTTGAAAGCAATGGAAAAATATCCTTTACCTTCACTGGTCTGAAAGAAGAAGTAGCCTTGTACTAACATAGATATCAAATAGATCTACACTTATGAATTTCAACTTACTCGTCATTCATAAAGGATGGAAAATAAAGGCAGGAAAGAACTCCCTGTTATCTGCTTATAATGTTTAAAAATGTTGCATGATCCTCATCTTTGGAACAAATAATATCCTATCATCATAGCAAAGAACAACAGTGATCTATTATTGTTCTCAAGCTATTCTGGGGATGTTGATTAATGCCTCCATATTCCTCTGGATTCTGTTGTTGCTTCTTAATCCACTATTGCCTCTTATCTTACAAGACCACTGCCTTAGGGCAGAGGTTGTTTTTGCTTGCACTGTGCCTAACACAGGGGGAATTTTGTTCATGACTGGACTTCTTTAGCCCTAGAATAATGCAAATACAGTTCTTGGTAGCCCTAGCTTTATAGCACTGGATTTCCAATGTCATTAATACACAACTGTGAGACTAGAGGATGGAGGTAAAACTGGATATTGAGTGACAGACAGTAGAATGAACTAGAGGACTAACAACAAGCTCAGCAGATGAAAAAGAGAAGAAATGTCAGAATATGGCTAAAAACAGTCAGCTGCAGCAGCATGAACTTGACTGACATCAAAACTGTACATCTCACGCTCTCATGAAAAGAAGGTATTTTCTGATAACCAGCCAAGCATACAGGAAACTTGCATCTACATATCGTTGCAAAATTAGCTTTTATTCTTGCTTTTCTATTTTGCCAGAGACCCATAAAATATAGTTTTAAATAATGCCCAAAAGAAATTCAGAGCAGAGCACTGCAGGTAGACCCTATTAGTCTACTGAAATACAGAACTGGTATTACAGGATTATATAAATAACACAGCTGTGCCATTGAATAAAAAGCTGCAATGAGGGCTACTTAATTTACGGATGTTGTCATCACCTTCACTAACCTTCCTCTTCTCTAATGCCACATGTTAAGGATCAATGTTCTATATTATACTAAAAGATCAAAAAGCTGCATGTTCTGGTTCAGTATCCAACCATAAGTCTCTCAACTCCATTATCACTTCTAATAATGAAATTACATACAAATTGTCTTTTAGTGCTTGAGCATGTGAAATTGTCATCACTTTAAATCCTCAGCACAAAACTCATTTCTGTATCCGTTCAGCTTTGTGAGAAGATGACTTCCTATAAAGAGGGAAAGAGGAAATTACACTATAGCTGTGCAAGCTAATGAAATCAACCAGGAAAAAGCAGTAGATTTTAGGTTATCCCTTTGGATAATTCTTCCTGTGTGCCTTAATCTCACCGTTTTCCCCAGAGACACTTTAGCCCTGCATGCTAAGTAGGAAACATTCAGATTGTCAGTCAGCTCTCAATTATTCAGGGTAATCCAAATAAAGTAAAGCATGGAATAATGCAAAGCCCACAGTGACTATCCAGTGAAGAAAAGTGTATGCTACTATTGACTACGTAGTACAAGCTAAGATGGTAAATTCATACCACTGTTGTACAGTTGAAGCAACCCTTCACCAAGACCTATTCAATCCACAAAGCAGGTAAGCAGGACTTGACTATTTTGTCTGTTCATTTGTTTCATTTGCAGCACTTGTGGTAGAAAAACATTGACAGGAATGGCATGTCCCATTTTACTTAAAAGGTCAACTGCTATCAGTTTTCAAAGCACAGAACAACAAAGAGTTCCTGAGATGGATAAATTACAGAAATATAGCAGATTTGCTTTTTCACTTTCATAAATGGCCTTTTGTGAGTATATAAAACAACAGTGCTTCAAAAATTATGCTAAAAGTAAAGATAGCATAAATAGAAAAGCAGCAAAAAAAATATAACAAAGGGGAAGTTTCTCTCTGAGTTATTATGCCATCTTTGTTTTCCACATAGTGTCCACAAAGACAGATTAAGAATAGTTGGTTTGTGTTGGGTTTGTTTGGTTTTTTTTTCCCCAAAAAGTACTTGGGGAGAGAGGGGGGGTGTTGTAAAAAAAAAAAAAAAAATCTGTGCAGAGCTGTAACTACTGTCAGCCAGGAGCTTACTTGCAAAGCAGACATGAACATTTATCTTGTGCAGGATGCTTGGAGGGGTAAGACCCCAGGTTGAGGCTGGGCAGAGAGCGCAGGTCCCCAGGGGTTACCTCCAGAGGCAGCGGGAGGGACAGAGCCCTCCCAGGAATTGCACCAACCAACCCACCTCCTGCTCCGTTATCTGCAAATGAGGCAGCTTAGTCTCTTTTACTTTCATTTAGCCTTCATAATTTCACCCTATCTCCTCTCCATTTCCCAAAATGTCAGCAAAACTGCCGTAGTGGAGTTTCTAGAGAGATGAAAATCTACTTGGGCTAATTTCTATTCAGAGATTCTCAGATTTTTCATCACAGATGAAGTTCCTTCAGTTTCTCAGCAGCTGATATTCCCGCATATCATTCTGAGTTTGACTGGCTGGCCAGCTCTTCCACAGTACTCACCACCTTAAAGTATTTTAACAAAGACATTTATTATCCAAGCCATCAGCCGCATCTGGAAGTGTCAGGCTATGACTGACAAAAACAGCCCTACTTCTGACTGCATCTGTATGGCTTGATATAAGGTCACACCACAGATAAGTATCATACATGAATAATTCCGTTACCCTATTGACACATTCACCAACATCTTTGAAAAACAAAAAACAAGTACAAAAACAAGTATCCTTCCCTGTCCAGCCCCCTTCCCTCCAAAATGATGAGGCTGCAAAAACCAATTCACTCTCTATGCTGACAATAAACACACTTCCTGTTATTTTGGTGCATGAAAAGCCCTTTCCCCACCCTGTCTTGGCACAAACCTGTAAATTCTCCTAAATGCATAAATTTTCTAGGAAATGTTTAAGTTCTCTGCATTTTTTTAAAGCTTCACTCATTCTGTACTTCTCCAGAAAATAATGATGCAAACATTACCTTTTATGCACTTTGGTCCATGTTTGAAAATTGAATCCAACAAGCCTTTTTATCTTAAAGTAGTTAGAAGAAAAACAAAGAGGCAGGTAAAATGGAATTGGAAGGCAGTGACTGTGAGGGCCAACAAACTAAGTGCTCTTAGTTCACTCATTTCACCTTTTTTTCTTGATTTTACCATCTAGAATACGCAGGTTAGATTTATGATTTCATTGCCCATACATTATAAATAACAACCACAAGCAGGGCACCTTACAAGTTCCAAGTGTTATTTTTGAGAAGTACCAGTGAACCTCTCAAAGTTAAATATCAACTTCTGGGTTTTGTGCTCAATCAAGACTATGTCTTTTTCACTTTTCTTTTCAGTCCTTCATATCTTAGTGAGGTTTCAGGGGAGGGGAAAAAAAAAAGAGTTAAAAGAGTTGAACTCAACAAAGAACTCAAAACTGTCCCTGTCTTCAACTATACCTAAATTTAGAGACATTGGAAAAGCAGCTTTGGTTTGGATCGCAGCCTTATTTCACTTCTTCAGGTTTATTTGTGGTTTCTTTTGATTATTTTTTAAAATTTTTTTGAAGAAGAAAAATTAAAGGATTACTCGCTGAGACTTTGTGTTATTATAATGCTTTTGAGGAGACTGACACTCTTGCAGCAGAATATGTAAAATGAAATTAAAAAAAAAAAAAAAGAGCCAAACCAAAACAGGAAAAAAACCAACAGCAACCAAAAAAACCCAACCACCATAACCTAAACCAAATCCTGGATGTCTGATAGTTATGTAACAAAACCAAAAAAGACATCAACAAAATTTTAAATTTCTACTTTAACTACACCCCTTTTTGCCAATGTGTACTCATAGACTTTAATTACAAGATGGCATACAGCTCTTGAAATATTCAATATAATAGCATGCACTTTTTCTTAATTTTAGGTGTTTATGCACTGAATCATTTAAAATTGCTCTGTACTATTACTTTTATGCCCAAATAGATTCCATTAAAGTCACTTATATGGAAAATACAGAGTAAGGCATTTCACAAAACATATTACCGAGCAATAGTAAACATTTTCTGGAAAACAGAAGGCACCTATGCTTATAGCTAAATTAGCATCATAGTTAACTGCCTCATCTCCTACATGGCATGTTTGGAAGATAACAGTGCCTATCTGAACAGGTAAATGGGCTAAATAGTTAAATGCTTCAGCCCTTTAAGTGAATATAACATATGCTGTGCTGACAGACAGAAAGAAATTGTGTATGGTTCAGTCCACAATCTGATTACACGTTAAGCACCTCCCAAGAGGCACTCAGAATTACTCAGGATTGAATCCAAGATGATTAAAATTCATACTACGGAGAGGAAAGACCTATATTAAAAAAAAAAAAAAGCAAAAAATCTCAGTCACCTCTGACTCCTATTAATGTAAATCTAATGGAACTCCTCCAGCGGTTTCTCCAGAGTGAGGTGACAAACAGACCCCTGCCACCTTAAGAAAATAATATATTTAAAAAAAAAATAAATTAAAAACATTCTGCCAATAATTGGATGTCAAGGATGCAAGAAAGAAGGCTGCAATATACCTCAGGTACAGATCTGAAGTCTTGTTAAACAAACATGAATACACTGAAAAATTATTTTACGTAAAAGACTTGTCTTACTGAGGTGAACAGGAATCCTGTTGCATTATTTAAAAGTAAAAGGATTTTACCTCACACGATCATGTAATTAAAGTGTCAAAATGCACGCACCCAGGAGGACAGAGTTAATGCTGAACATGGAATTAACATTGGTATTTCATGACTCGTGAATGATTTGCGGTGTAACCCTAACATTCTCTGAATGCTGCCTTCCAAACAGAATTGCCTAGGGCTTTGTAAAACTGAATAGTGGTGGGGAGAAAATATTCCCTATTGCATCTCCATTTGCCTGAGTGTTTCTGAAGCATTTTTATCTCACAGCCCTTAAAATCTGGAGGAAGGTTCATCCTTCCTGGATGTGCAGTTAGATTGGCACCCTGCAAAGCATCCTGAATGTAAGGCAGCGCAGGACTGACCTCCCCGGGAGCAGAGCACTCTGCAGAACATGAGGCAGAGTCTGGTTGCTGCTTCCACTTCACTTGATGAGAGAAGTGAGTTAGGCCAGCTCTTTGCTTGCCATAGCTTCCTCACCAAAGGGGAAAAAAAAAAAAAAAAAAAGAAAGAAAACAAACCCCACAAAAAAACCACCAACAACATTCCTACCCAAATCTGTCTTCTCAGTCCATACCTGACTGCAGAGGATTTGAAACAAGAACAGCGATATTTTTTAAGGGGAGAAGAGGGGGAGGAAGATGACTGCTGCTCACTTCAGAGTGGTGCGACACATAGTATGTTAACATACAGAAAGAAAATCACTTCTTCACCTCTTTGCTCCCCTGCGTGGGAATGCAGCTTCAGTCATGATTGCACCTCAGGAACCACGCAGTAAAAAGCCTCTCCAGTGAGAAGGTTAGGAACTGGGCACGTCTTATCTTATAAGATGCTCAGCAAGGGCTCTGTTTCCAGGAAGATGGGCTTCCTTTTGCAAGTGCAAATTTTTATCTGCTTTTCCTACAAAATGAATTGCTGGTACAAAAATGTGAGTTCTTGAGCCAACAATTCCTACTGCTGATGCAAAAGCAGGCTGGGCACAGACTGTTTCAGGAAAAAAGGTTTGCTTTTCAGAAGATATCTGCTTATGAATGCTAGGACTCCTGTAAAGGACAGGAAAGAGCAGACTGTGAAGCTAAAAATAACCACATACATGCAAATATCATGTACTCTGGCGCTGCCACAGCATCTTTGGCCATAATATAGCAATTGAATGAATATGCGAATCGCTACAGATCAAAAGCAGTCTTCAGTTGAGTATTTAAAGACACTTCTTTTCCAGGAGAGAAATTATAATTTGTAAACCACACTTCCCTTTTTATCACCGGGCAAGAATGCCAAATATGCCATTTTCCAGAGGCACAAGAGAAGCTCCAGCCTGAGAACAAATTTGCCTAAAAGACAAAACTTACAAAGCCAAGCAGCAGCTGCATGGCATCAGAAAGGAAACTGCTACATAACCTAAAACTTAACAAAAACCTGCAGGACTGCTGTAATGAGAGATATTTCTGATTCTAGCACATCTTTCTTAACGGCTCAATTGTGCAAAATACCAGCCCCAGTTCAGAAAAGCACCTAAACACAACCATAGCTGTAATCATGAGAGCAGTTCCCTATTTAACTTGATTATTCAGTTGGCATGATTAAATTCTAAGTGCTTAACTGTGTTAACACAAACATCAAGGTTTTTGTCTCAGTAGGACAAATTAAGTAAGCTGAAATTCATTGCACTCGTATATTTGAAGCGGTGCATTTCAGATTACTTCATCTCCTTTTCTGTAAGTATGCCATTTTACTAAAAGCTGTCACACCCTTGTTTTCTACTCATTTGCTATATTTTAATGAGAAACACTATTTATTGATTCTGATATTACAGAGAAAAATGGGGTTTTCTTTCAGTAAGATGATTACACAGAAATGTTACATAGAAACACAAGAGGGGTTTTTTTTGTTTGGGGTGTGGGTTTTTTTTTCCTTCCTAATTGCTGAAGGAAGGATATGAGCCAGCGGCACAAAGCAGTGAATGAGCTAAGGCCCGGATTCACAGCTGTGCTCCGTGTGCTCCGCGTGCCTCGACGGGCGCGTGAAACGAGCCGTTTGGGATGCCCTGACGTAAGGGCTTGCTCTGCACTGGCCTGGTGCCCGTCAGAGGGAAGGTAAAGCCACAGGGCTGTGCTACGCGCGGAGGGCAGCGAGGACCCCGAGGTGCCAATCTGCCAGCCAGGCAACGTCAAAGCAAAGCAGCGATGGAGACATGCCCTCCTTTTCACTCGTCACACCCCCAGAAGCCCGATTCTTTCTCTCTTGCCTTCAGTAGTGCTGATCTTTAGGGAGCAAACGACACAACACAGAACTTTTATTTTCTGAGACTAGCTGTTGGCTTTTGTAAAAGAATATTCATCATTAAGTTTCTCAATTTCTACATAAAAAAATAGATCTAGTATTAGTAAAAAAATATTTTCATTTATATCAATGGTGGTAAAACACTTTTGTTATTGTACTCCTTTAAACAAGTATAGCTAATACGTAGCGGTCTTAACGAAAATTGCAAGAGGGATCAGGAATGTAATGTGTCACCGTTTTGAAGCGTTAAACTTTTTTTCTTTTTCAAACTACGAAACTTTGTCCCGTCCTGGCTCAAGTCAACCGTGCTGACAGAATTACAATTTTCAGGTTGCACCATATAAACATGTCAAAAAGCAAGCATCTGCACCCTCCAAAGTTTGTTTAAATCCCCTACCTTTCCTACATAGAGTGGGTCTGTACCCATGTATTCTTCCAGGACAAAGAATTGATTCCACACCCAGCTGCGTTTGGTTCTTGTCCTCCCTGATTGAAAGTAGGGCTTTGACTTGGACTGTGAGAGCTCTGCTTGATTCATCCCAGAAAGACACAGGAAAAGAGCTAGTATCTGCAGAAAATGGCAAAACTCCACTTTGCCCAACTTCATCTTTTCTTTTTTTTTTTCCCCGTGAAAGAAAAAAACCTTGATGAGAGCGGGCACAATTCCAGTTGTCTCAGTAGCTCTAGCCTCCGGTGGGGTGTCAGCTGGGAGTCCAGAGGTAATAATTTGTGGAGTGGTCGATTGGAAGAAGTCACTGGTGCTGAATAGCCTTTACCAAAGGAATGATGTAATAGGTACCTATCCGGGAAAAAGACAAGAACGGTTGTCAGAACTTTATTTTTTTTAAAAAAATGCATCAAAAATGTTTATTTATGATTTTTCTCATCATCAAGACAGTTGAGTTTACATAAGTCTCTGAGAGTTTCGAGCGCATTCCCTGGATGGCATTACTACTGCTGATACGTCTGTACCTATAGCTATAAGTTTTTCTCATGACTGTTCTCTTAATGCACCAGTTTCCCCAGTATAAATTTTCTCTTTAAAATAATCAAAGCAAGTGTAGTTATTTACAGTTATTTTGTTTGATTTCTCCTCCTCTGTCTGCTACAGTCTGCTTTACCTGCCATTACCATGATATAATTACAAACCAGCTACAGGCAGGAAGTGATATTAATGGCAAGGACATATGCTAGCTTAACTCGCTTCCACGTAACTGAAAAGTAAAATAAAGGAGTATAAGATGAATTGGAACAATTTGATTGATTCTTAGTCACGGTATACCAGATGTTATGATTTGTTCTGATCTGAATCTTACCCACTAAAAAGCCTTCAGAGTCTCCCCACTCATTTTTACTACATTCCTAAAGCAAATGTCAGGCACGGTAAGAAGCATGTTTATATACTTATACACAAATATATTCCTAAAGATCAGAGGATAATGTGATTTTGTGTTTTCAATGAAACCTTGATTTAATGACAAATTATTTTTCAGCAGCAACACATACAATTTTTATCGTTTTGTGCATCTTCTCCTTTTTTATTTCAAAATCTTGATCGTTTAATAACTGGTTGAACTCATTGAAAAAAATAATCATTTACAAAAGAAACCAAACAACCTTCAATACTTAAACAAGCCTTTTTTCTGCCTTTCACAATTGTGAGCCTTCTCTGGCCAAGTACAAATGTACATTTAGTATAATGTGCTTAAAAGCATAAGTTCTGTCAGTCAGAACCAAACGTAGCTTTGCCTTTCAGAAGAATCACCTGCATTAACAGCAGGTAGGCAATGGTCTTTCTGAAACAGGCATCCTCCTTGTCTGAGTGAGCAATGAGGAAGACAAGAAGTATTTAAGAAGTGCCAAACACAAGGTGAAAATGACGATGAAATTAAAACAGATAACAAGGCAGTCATTTAGAGTGAACCGCTGCTACTTAGGAAGCCATGGAAGAAAGAAGATTTCATCCTTTCTACATTTAATTAATCTGAAAAGGCTAGACATTAAATTGCGTGCACATTAAATGCTCTAGATAGATTATCATTGTATCCCTACCCACTACTATTAAAACTGAGTGAAATGCGATCTCCGATATCTGTTTTCAGTATGTCAGGCTCTTTTAGCTGAAGAACGCCTATGCGTCGTGCTGCCAAAGGTACCTAGAGGGCAGAAACATGAAACAAATAAAAAGCTCTTCTGATTACAGACTGTATTTAAAGCCTTTTTGTAGTAATCCCTTCTGTGGTACTGCCCTGCACCAGAAAGGCTTTGCTTTGAGACTGGTGGGATAAACCACAAACCCACTGTGCGTGTTTGCTAAGCAGTAGCAATTTGAAAGCTTCCATATGTGAAAATCCAGTGTCTCCCTACAGGCGAAACAAAGAGAATAGGCAACGTCTTACCTAAAGACCCTAATTTCCAAAACGTGATGCTGCGGTTACAAAAGATGTCTCTCAAACGTGAACCAAGATTCTTTTCACGGTGGGATTAACACGCAGGTGTCATCCTTGCTAGCAGAGCATAGTTTAAAATGATTAATCCCAACTAGTCATAGCTCAGTTTTGATCTGGCCCTTTGGGTAAATCATGACCATATGACATAGTAATTACTGAGAGGGCTGCCATGAGCGCTAAGGAGAGTAGCTGTGCTTCCTTGGTGATAAGTTCACTTCCTACCACTCAGTTCAAATAAGACTACGTTGTAGTAGAGACTGTTTATGCACCCTTTACTGTCTCTGTCTAAGTTACGTCAGGTTAAAGACATCTGATATTGATAAACTGTCAGTTTATTTCAAAGAGGCAGCAGATTGTTATTTAACAGAGATAAAAATACGAAATGGATTTTCTTAAGAAATGTCAGTAAAACATTTACAATATGCTAGAGTCTTTCCACTAAGCAGTTTGAAATGTCTTCTTCTTGCTCTGAACAGACATTTCAAACCTAGAATTGCTCTAACCTTTATCTCAAACAGTGTTCTCTTCTATCCTTTCTTTTACACCTGCAGGAAAGTATGAAAGCCACCATATGGAGTGCCACGGTCCCCAGCCACACACCACAGCACAAAACTGAAAAACGCACCCAAAATACCAACTGAAAAACAGCCCATATGCTAGACAGCACAATCTGATGAAAAGCAGAATACTCACACCCCCTGGAAAAAAAATTGTTGTCATTTACTCATTCTCAAATACTTTCACCACAGTCTCCAGAATTCCAATTATTTTTATTCAGCTGTGTGGCATCACTTTCTGCTCTGAAATACTCTTCCCTTCCTTCCCCCACTTCTTCAGGATAAGTCTTCCTATTCCTCTTAGAGCCCTTTTTTAAAGGTTTTTATTTATAGTTCTTTCAGCACATTGCCTTTTGAGTGTGATACTTCCCAAAGCAGAAGTGAAAGTGTCTGGTATTGAAAAATCTTTTCTGTTTTACGAATAATTATTTATTAAATTGCATTTCGCTGCCTTTCTTACTGATATAAATACACATATTTATATGGATTTTTTATAGCTATGTGTTAAAAAAAATATTATATTTCTGTCCAAGCATAACTAGCACTTTAACATCACCTGTTCTGTGAAGTCCAGAAGTATGAAGTCCACAAGTCCACGTAAGCGTCATCACAGCATTCATAAAACTGAAAACTAAAAGGTGCTGTTGGATTTTGGTTTTTTTCCCCACCAAGGCATAACTTCAGTGTTCAGGATTGCACTTGCAGCAGTGGATGTGACTAACACGGACAGCAATAGAGGGAATGCAGTGCTCTGATTCCAGTGCCTTCTCTGTCATCTGAGTTTACAGGCTTGAGTGTGAAGGCAAATCTGACATGCAATCATTTTGTATTTCGTGTTCAAAGATGCTCTTTTATAAAATAGTGTCACTTTCTGCACAAACAGGACTTAGAATACACAGAACTGAGAAATATTTGCACTTGTAATTGATGTCATTAATTATCTTAGGATATAAGTGCACCGTTACACCTTGTTTCTGGATCTCCAAAATGCTACTCCCTTCCCAGAAAAGGGGCAAATGCAGTCTTGTCTCCTCACTCACGCTTTGCCTACATAAAATCTAATTTAGGCTTTAAAAATAACATTACTTTGTCTGCTGGTATATTTAAAACACTTGGCGCTACCTGTCACATCTAAGCTTGGATTCCCTATTTACTTTGCATATAGCCCTGAAAATCACAAATATGAAAAATATAAAGTATAACAACCAGTGCGTAATTCCCACAGCATGTTATGTGATCTGGACTGTGCATGTAGTGTGTCTTACCAGAGCAGTAAAATGCTGTCTATGTGAACAGCTATAAGAATGAAAAGAAAAGAAAAGAAAAAAAAACCACAAAACCACAACATAAAAAATATCCACTAAATATCTACTCTTTCATGTTTGTGTTCTTAAATAGCTGGTTGATATACAAAACACCAGACTGAAGAATATATATCTGAAAAAATAATAACCTCCTTATTCAATCTATACCATAAAACTTCCATTTTCTCCCATCTGCTGTATAGAAATTAAACTATATTTAAGCCACAGTTGAGTAGCAGTAGAGTTCTGGTGAACACTGCTAATCTGAAAAATGTTACTACTCTACTTTGCCAAAACAATCTGCTAGTGTCAAAAAGACACTATTATGCACTGTCTCTGAGGGGTAATCTTGATTTGTTGAAAACATTCAGATCATGAATAAGATCCTCAGTTTTAAGGAATAGTTCCCTTCACTGCAAGCAATTAAGGGTAATTTACACCCACTGAAAATCTCTCTGAATATTTTGCTTCACTCCGTAATTTCTAAAACAACTCATCAAGACTAGTCCTCTCTGTTTGTGTGTAGCAGTGAGCACCAGTAGATATGGACAGAACATGTCCTCAGTCTCCTAGATGTCCTCATGGAAGCTCTCTTTCTGTACCCTTGAGATTTCCCTTGCCTTGTAGGGCCATTCACTGAAGGCTCTTGAGATCATCTTTGTACCACATAACCTTTGCAGCCAAAGTGCAAATTTCTACAGACTTCCATTCACACATTGATACTGGTGTCACAGTGCCAGCCTAATCTATGAACCACATCAATTCCCTATCAACTTCTTCAACCCAATAGGACATTTTTTCCTTCACTGTATATTGTCCTAAAGTCTCTCCAACATGCAAAATTCTTCAAGAAGAAGTGGAAATCCAAAACCTTTTCCATTACTAAACTCCACCAGCCTGGATGACATTTCTCAATTTTGAAATCTCACGGCCAGCTCAGGGTATCCATTTAACATGCAACTGAAGAGTTTTCCACTTCTATTGCCTTCCCTCTCCCCACTCCCCCCACTATTCTCTTCTAATCAGATTGCTTCAATTTTTGATACCGTCGCAAAGTTTACTACATAAACCTGGATGTCACTGTCTCAGAAAGTGCAGCCCAGACAACACTTTCTAGTAAATCTTGCTTTAGCGTGGTCCATAGTGCACAGTTATCCCATGTTCTCTACTTTAGTCATTCAATAAAATAAGACCCTCCGTGTTGAGATAGTTCTGAGGGTGACTGTTGCCACTGGATCTTGAACCATGACCCCTTAAACATAGTGGAATCAGCAGGTGAGCCCCCTGATGGCTGAACTACCCCCACTGAAATATTTATGTTTTGACATTTAATTTTACAATGCCCATTGGAAAAGGTGTCACTTTCCATGGCAGAGAAAATTCCCCTTTGTTATAAGCCTGCAGCTTCTCAATGTCACACATCCTAAATATCACAGGAGACTCTTTCACAAGCACAGGAACTCTGTGATCCCTGAGACAAAGGGTTTAGAGAAGATAACATGTCTAATTATGGTGTAGATTGCGAAGTCTGGTTATCACTTTTTTCAGGGAAAGAAAAAAAAAAAAGAAAGAAAAAAGGAAGATGCCTTGGAGCAAGTGAGGTGGAGACCCTTCCATGATATGAAGCTCTGCAAGTCAAGGCAATACAATGAAACCTATTAACTCCCTGTGCCAGATGACATTACAACTACAGACCACAACCTCCTGCCGCTAACTGGCCTAAATATTCACATGGGAGATCTGTAAATGTAGTGCACATCCTGCAGTCTGCATCTGGTTATCAAGGAAAAAAACTATCACTGCTCCAAACATATGGCACTGTTACACTAAACTGACTCCAATACTCTCTGACTCAGGTGAAAGGACCTGATGAGACAACACAAAAACACTAGGCACACTTCAATAAATGATATGGCTTCAGAAAATGCGTAAAGAAAACCAGGCAACAGCTTTTGGTCTTTCACACTGCTCTGCAGCTGATCATAAGATCGTATGTGGCTAGAGTGCTAAGTTGTTTGTGTTGTTTCTTTTTTCCTCCCAAGAAAAATTAACAAATGGAAGATTATAAATTTTTTTTAATATAATTTCCTCCGTGTGAAAGCATTTTGTTGTTTTTTCACCTTGCTATGGTACCTTTTATAGATCTAAGTTGCTGGAAAGGATTATGTTAATTTGATCAGTTATTGAAAAGAAATGCTAGCGGTATTTGTATACCTGTGACCAATCAAGTCAAATATTTAAATTTCTGCAAGCTCAATTTCTGCAGCCTCATTTAAACAGAGGAACTTCACATAATACCTAGCTGCGACTTTCTTGCAGAACCGCTGAATTCCCAGAGGAGGCACTCCTGCATTACTGCTTAGAGTTAAGCCTGGTTTGACAAGAACTGAAGTAACTATCGTCTATTTTATGCACCCTTCCTCAGCTAGAGTTTAATGATTTTTATTGCCACAAGAAAACAATACCCAGTAGTAGCATGAAAGCATGCATGGGGAAAAAAAAACGTGCATGATAAACTAAAGGAAAGTGGATGGTGCAGGAAAGGCCTTTACTGAATAGCCGCTGAGTGGATCAGATCTTGAAACCAGTAGCCAAAATCGTACACAGAAACTTACTAGCCAACTTGTCACTAAGACTGACTCGCAAGTAGTACATTTGTCTGCAAATGATTTGAAGTTGAAAATATTTTCTGTTTTCATTGGACATTGGAGTCAACTTGGGAGTTGAATACCTTTGAGAAAAGGCTTAGCAAGTTTTATAGCAAAGTAGGACTTAGAGTAGAACAACCTAAGGTTTTGCATTAATAATGATTTTCTTCAGTCAAGTCTCCGCTGAAGAAACCCAGAAAAATATGGACACAACATGCACACGCACACAGTTATACATGAAAAGGATAGGCGAAAATCTACATGGATGTTATATCCATTCTGCTCATCAGATAATTCATGGATAATCTGTAGTTATACAAATGCGTTACAATTACCCTTTTATATGGAAAGATCAGAATGCTTTGCTATTAAATCAATAGCAAATAATCAAGAGTGCTTTGCTATTAAATCAATAAAAGTAGACTTAAGAGAGTTGCGAGGCTGTCATCTGACTCTTAACACAATTCTAATGACCTACATCAGCCTTTAATTACAGTAAAGTCTCCCATTATAAGGGTGAAATGCCCTCTGATTAAAACTGCAATCTTTAATGGCTTTTTGCAAGAAAATACTCTACATTACTGATGTTTGGGTTTTCAGTTACATTAACTGACAGGCACTTCTAACATGCAGTGGTAGCTCAGATTTTTGCCTTTGATATTTCCCTAATGTTCCAGGTAGCTTTTAATCTATATTAAGTACTCAAACCCAAGATATTTCACATACTTAACCTTAAAAGTTGTAAGAGTCAGCTTTTAGCTCCTTTGCTTTTCTCCCCTTGCTGTGGATTTTATTGCAATTGTTTTTTAAAATCTTACTTAGCCTTTCCTCATGACCCTAACAAAGAAGTGCGTCTAGATTAGATCCCCTGGTAGTTGCAGGCAGGAGAGCTAGAAAAGTACGTACAAGGACTTTAAACAGGATGTCACATTTGGTCCCTAGATGGTTCTTTTGTATTTGTTTAGTGGGTTTTTTGTTCTTTTTTCCCCCAAAGATGATAACACACTGAACTAGCTTTAATGAGGCACAGTCGTTATTTCTAAACATCCTCACTTCACTTTTGCATCTTTAAAACTGTTATGATGTTGCTAAGAGCAAACCAGCATAATTTCCCAACTGATCTTTATCTGTTGACCTGTTGTACCATCAGAAGCTATATTCTAAGCAAACTTAATTTACTTATGCAACTTTCATGCTATTAATCTAACTTGCCCATCTGAATAGCTCTTCACCTGAAATTATGTAGACCTATCTTTTTCAGAAACAGAATAAGTATGTAGCTTTCACCAGTAACAATTCCCTGTAAACTTCAAATAATGTAACAGAGGAACAATTAGTAAATATAATAAGGGTAGAAAAGTAAAGTCACACGTCACTGCCAAGGAGAGACTGTTTCAGAAACCACCACTCTTAGGAGTTTGGCTCCTTTACTTATTTGTGCTGGAAAAGCGATTTATTTTCTGCAAAGCTGTACAATCACCTATGTTTTAGCTGAAAAATGGCAAGGCAGTATGTCTTGTTAGAGAGACTATAAAGTATATGGTGCCCTTTCAAGTCTCTGCTTTGACTTGAGAAGTTATCTATCAGAACACAAGATTTTATCCGTGCAATGGGAAAAGATTAAAGTATCAACATTTCAGTTCCCAGAATCAGAGCGCCTCACTAGTCTCCGTCTCCCGTCCCTCCCTAAATCCCCCGATTTGCCAGGGAAGACATCGTTTGCAGAATCCTGGCTCACCTGAACTACCTCACCTTTTGAAAGCACGAGTATAAAGGCTAAATCTTATCTCAAAAAGGGATATTTTTTCCTCCATTTAGCAACTAGAAGTCCGAGGATCCAGATCACAAACCACTTGCTACCGGTGCACACATCNCTGAATACTAATCAAAGAAATAAGCTCCCATCATTTCAACATTTGCAAACTCTAGAACATCCTTGACATAAAAGGAGGAAAGCTCTGGGAAATAACTCAGGAAATTTCCCGGCCTCAGTAATCTTTCGCTCTGTAGCATCAGTGCCGGACTCTGAGATCAAACAAGACAGCCGCTTTGGTTTGGAGGAAAGGACTGAGATACTCAGTACTTAGTGCTGCCTATATTTTGCAGAAGTCCGTGGTCCTCCCTTCCCCCACCCCACCTCCTTGTGCTCGTCTGCGAGACTTCTCCAAAGAGTCAGAGAGATGCTATTGTTCTCTTATAATATTTTTTTTTACAGAAGGCGCACACACGCGTACACCGTCAGCGCTCTTACTTCCCACGGCTTCCCTGCCACACCTGGTGCCGGTGCCCGGCCGCGCCGCCCGGGCCGCCCCGCCGGCCCCTTTCCCCGCCGCCCCCGGGCACCGGCAAAACGGAACTTACCGCGCCGCCCCGCCGACTGCGCAGAGCCGCAGCCCCACTGCCGAGCGGCACCAGTTTTTGGACAAGGGATGGGGAGGGCGGGGGGGGGGGAAGAAGGACCGCACGCAGCCCTTCGCTGCAACTACTCCGATCTCCCCTACGCGGGAGGGTGAAGGGGGAGAGGAAAGCAAAGGAAGGCTCAGGTGCAGCCGGCACTTACCTGCTCCCCCTCTCCCTCGGCTGCCCGGCGCAGTGAGTATTTTAATCCCAAGGGCCGACGGTGCCTCCGCGGCGAAGTGCTGGCGGGATGCTGCCGGGCGGGGGCCGGGCTGCGGGCGGCGGGGCGCCTGCCTGGCATGGGGGCTGCGCGCCCGCCCGCGCACTCGCCCGCACCCGCGGAGGTAAGAGCGCCGCCGCTCCGCTNGCGCCGCGCCGCCGCTCCGCTCCTCCTCTTCCTCCTCCTCCGCGGCGCGGCGCGGCACGGCACGGCAGGGCACGGCCAGCCGCTGGGCACACGGAGAGAGAAGTGGGTGCCGGTGCCAAGCCCAGCTCCGACTGGGTGCGGATCGTGGCTGCGGGAGGAGGAGGAAGAAGAGGAGGGAGGGAGGGAAGGAGGGAGGGAAGAAGGCAGAGGAGGTGGGGATGCTGCTCTGGGCAGGGGATATCACCGCTCGGCGGTGGGAGCCGGCTGCCAGCTCCGTCCGAGGGCGCGCGGAGGAGGCACAGGGACTCT
>VUYV01000077.1:474538-713306 GCA_008711295.1 Anarhynchus alexandrinus | reverse complement strand
CCCCCCCCCCCCCCCCAACTTGTCCTAGAATCCGCGATCAATGGAGCTCCGGAGGCGTGAAGGCAAAGTCGCAAAACTAATCCGAACTTGCGGGGTCCCCGCTTTACAGTTTTACCCTTTCGGTCCCCCCAGCCTGCCCTGCTTCCACTTCCAAACCCCACACCTCCTCCCCCGGCCCGCTGGCCTGCCCGGCGGGGGGGAAACTGGGGGCCGCGGGGCACCGAGCGGGACGGGCCGGGGTCCCCCCGCCGGGTCCCGGGGCCGCGGGGCGCGGCGCGGCTCTCCCGGGGCAAGGCACGGACCTGCCACCGACCCGCACAAGGGACCTAAAACCCCTCACCCCTGATGTCCTCCGCCTCCCCAGTGCTGCTGTCCCTCCTACCCGGCTCCTGTTTAAACCGCGGGAGGGGGTGAGGGGGGAGGAGAGGATAAATAATAATAATAATAATAATAATACATAGAATAAATAAACCAGGTGTTTTCATGGAATAAAGAGCGGAGAGAGGCGACTGTGCCCGTGCTGGAGCTCTGCGCAGCGGTGGGAGGAGAAGGCGCAGAGTCACGCTGGGGCTGGTGGCTGGCAGCATCCACGCACAGCCCCGCAAGCCCAGAGCTGCCCGGGGAAGCCGCCTTGGGAAATGAATACCTGCTTTGTTTGGACTTGGTCCGGCGGGGAAAGCGGCAGCACAAACTTTCTGCCTCATTTCAGCACTGCTGAAGCCTTTTTTGGGGTCTGCGGAATGAAACAGGTCTACCACTGAAACGTGATCACCCAGGAGTCAGGACGCCTCCTGAAAAAAAAAAAAAAAGAAGAAAAAAAAAAAAAAGGCAGAGGTTCCAAGTGTTGGCGGAGCTGCTGAACTGACATTTTCCGCGGACAAAAATATTTTTAACACCTACTGTTTTTAGAACAATGGATTGTACCAAGGGCAACTGTAAGAAATGAGCCTTGGCCAATGTCTTTTGATTTATAGCTTTACCAGAAAAGCATTCTCAACATACTATGAACAAACTAATAATGTGCATTTATAATTAATTTTCATTCCTATTATACATTATACCATGAAGTGGGGTGTCAACAATAATAAAGTAATGTGAGGATAAAGTAATCTCTTAAAAAAAAACCCTCAACAAAATAAATGTTTTAGATCATGAAAGATTTTTTTTTTTTTTTTAGATCATTTTAATTTCTGGATTTGTTTGTAGCCTTTGAATATACAAGTGCAAGCATGCATGAGTATTTTAATAAAGGCAATATGTAACTGTTATGTGATCCTCGTCTTTCAGTTTTATTTTCAAACATGTGATTTCCAATGTCACCCCTCTAATCAGAGAGAGTCATTTCAGCATTATGGCATTTGTGAACTGAAGAAGTGGTTTAAAGAGGGCAACTAGAAGCAATCTTCATTTTCCCAGTTATGGAGCGTCTGAGTGTGTGGTTACCATGTAATAAGATGTATTCAGGCAAGAAAATCCTGAAACATGATTGCACACAGTTGCTTAAGATTGTAATTAAGGATTCTTCTTTCCTTTGTCCTCCTTCCCCCAATCCCTAATTCATCTTTCACAAGTTAATCAAAATAAGACTCTTTGCACTGATCCTTAGAGGACAAGGTTCAAGGACAGATTATCTTTTTTTCATCATTAAATATCAGAAACACCTCTGCTTTATCTTCTTTCGAATTCATTCTGAGATGTAACCAGTACTGGGAAACTTCATCTTTTCCTACTTAATTCCATATCTTTGACTTCAATGGTGAAAATACAGTTTAAAAAAGAAAAAAACAGTTCAAACAGAGAAAAGAAAAAAAAAATCATTGTTTGGGAATGGGAAAAAAAAGAATCTACAAGGGGTCACAAGCTTCATAAACTTTACCTAACATCTTCAAACCTACTCTTTGCTCTTCGGGTTCAAAATAGCGGCTAAATAGTTTTACAATCACTTATAATCTCTTTAAAGGAAGAATTCTTTCTCATTAATTTTGATACTGATCCAGATATCACTAATGGAGAATTGGACTAGCCAATTATCACCCAATTAAAAAGCTTTCATGTGTAGACCTTCACAGAGTATTTCATGATGTTCTTACGAACTTAACAGACCTCTCTCAAGGATGTGCTTTATATTCCAAAAATCTATATTCTCTCAAGCAAAACCTTTCATTAAACTGTATGTCTGTGAAAACATTTGAACTTATTTTTACTGTGTTGAAAATAGGAGAGATATTTTTATCTGATTATTTTTCTAAATGCTTATGCTGTCATATCAAAATAAAATGTATTAAACCCTTTGACTTTCATGGGAGCAAAACAGCCCAGTGACTCCAAGCAAAAAGTGTGACTAAGCAGACCAATTTAATTTCATTGCACAGGCAGAATAAAATATAAAGAAGCAATTATTCTTAGTCACTTTTGGCAATCCACCATCTTTAGTAACATAAGCAAATGTATATTTTTTTAATACAATTTGTTCTTGACTATCTTGGTGGTGGGTTTTTGCCAATGAGTCAGTCCATTCCAATACATTGACTGGATCATTTTGGCTGTAATCCATACTTACAGTGCCATTGTATTTCCTTCTAATATGTTTTGTAGTGCATTTAGTCATCTTGAGAAGTACAGGTGTACCATTTCTGGAGGAAAGTCTATGGTTGGTAAAAACAAACATTGGACCAAGCTAGACTGTCTCTTAGGTAGGCCCTGTAAAGACTGACTACAAGCATCAAAGGGCGCATTGGTACTGACACCTTTCCCATCTTTTGAATTCTTTAAGTGTTGAGGATGCCTCTTCATGGTACGAGTTGTGATGCTGTTCCATATAGTGGATCCACAGGTAGGTTTAGGGCCACAAAACCTGCTCTGAAACATGCTCTTAAATGCTCCTTAGACAATGTGAGCTTTGGTGGTTACTGCTTAGGGAGCATTTTGACCTGAGGCAGAAAAGAGAAAAGCTGACCTCAATCCCCTGAGCCATTGACAGTCTCTCAGCGTTGACATTTTTACCTGTACACTCAAAGCGTACATCTTGAAAATGTCTGGTGGCTGCTACCTGGATGCTGGCAACTCATTGACTGCGTGGGCAGAAATAACTTCCATTATGCACTCAGCAGCAGCTTGCAGTGTTCCTTCGATGTGAGAATGTATTACGCTCCGAGGCAAAATGCTAACTTTTCCTTACTTTTCCTGAAAATTTATATGGCCATTAGGTTTTCACGAGGCAAGTAGGAGGGCTTTTTTAAAGGAAAACACTTCTTACCACAATGAGCACATAGTTGCCTTGTACAAGTACCACTGCCTCTGTAAATGACTCTTAGGTAAGGACTTCTGCTGTACAGAGGTATTATTTACAGGTGGCTATAATTCTGATGTGCATTTCTCACCTTCTGTATCACATGGGAAGTCACTGCCCATTGCTGCGGTTGCACTAGCTCTGATTCAAATCTAGAACTAGCATTGATTGTCTTCAGTCTTCTTTTTGTTCTCATTTCTACAAATAGCAGAAGGAAAAACAAAAGGCCTATTGAAATTTAAGACACTCACTGGCTTTAACAAGATGCTCAACACAGGAATGTCTCTGCCTTTCTGTGTCCTCCTGGTTACGGCTTAATTCCCCATTTAAACTGATTTTTGGAGGCAATTCCACTGTTGTCTGTATTCCAGGATTTTTTCCCACCCCCTGTGGAGCCACAGTAATTATGGGGACCTACCTAACAACCTCCAACCTATTTTTTAGAAGATATTTTGCAGAGTATCCTCTAAAGATTTGGCATCACAAGAGACATAATAATATGAAATAAATTGTAGCAAATAACAGTAGTGGTGATTCAACTGATGAAATTATGAGGCCTATTTATGTATTCACAACCACCCATTCCACTTAGGAAGTGTTACCTTATCAATTCAACATTACCACCATGGCTCCACCTGTCACTTTCTGGTTCCTCTGTATCTTCTCTTGAGATTCCACAGTCTCTTCATGACATATTGGGCCTGCGTATACTGGCAAATCTGGATAACTGATATATTTACAAGAATGGTATTCTTCTTCAGAAGTAAGTCTAGTTAATCATCTAAGGCAACGTAACCGTAGAAGTAATACAAAGTTACTGTTGCATAAGGTAATAAATGTGAATGTGGATAAAAATGGAGTTTATGTTGTCAGGAAGAACAGAGAAAAGCAACAGAGGGAATTGTAGGAAAAGAACTTCTGAGGTTAAGAAACTGTAGACAGAAAACAGGTTCATTTAATCATAAGGAGGCTGCAAAATTAAAAGAAAAAGATTCTGCCATTGAGGGTAATTTATTAGTCACACAGCAGTAAGATCAGCACAAGGAGAAATCAATTGAAAAACAACTGCATGGAAAGAATTTTAAAAATCTCTCAAGAAGATGGTGGCAAATGGCAGGTAGGCTGTCAGAAGACTGAAAAGAGAAATGGAGAATTTCATTATGGCCACACAGGAATGGGCTATTTGTACAAGCAAGGATAGATGGCTTAAAAAAGCCCTAAAACGAGAATGTAGGCTGTGTGGCCAGGCTCCAGATGCTATTCATCATATTATAAGTGGATGTACCAAGCTGGCCAGCACTCAGATAGAATACAGCAGGACAAAGCTGGCAGTGTTGTGCACTGATCACTCTGAGAGAAGTATAGAATACTGGGGGGGGGAGAAAAGAAATTATCATCAGCCAAACAAAGGTGCTGAATATAAAAGTGTTAATTAAAAACAAAACAAAACCCATGAAAACAACAACAACAACAAAAACCCAAACAAAAACAACCAACCCCCCCACCTAGGAATAAAAGCTAGGAAATTAGATATTATAGGACAAAAGCGAGGAAGAATGCTTTAAAAAGCCTTTTTGCTCTTTTTCATTCAAACAAAAATACTAGGAAAAGCACAATCAGAGCAGAAGAAAATCCAGTTTCTGAGAAGTGCAAACAAAGTGCCAACTACTTGTTTATCCTTGGACCTGCACTAACATTGCAATAGTACTGAGTAAGCTAAACAGTAGCTCCATAACAGATCTCACAGAGCTACATTTATGAGCATCTCTTGATGAACACAATAGTTCAAATTGTAAATAAATAAAATGACAAACACTTAGATCTTGGATTAATGCTTCATGCCAGCAAGATCCTGCTGATGGAGAAGCATCATCACCATTTTTATAATCAGGACTCCTCTCTTTTCCGATACATGCAGAAAAAAAATAGGTTAGATAAGTTTCAGCTGGATATTAAGCTCAATTCTGCAGGGCATTCACACTGTGGCACAACTAAGGTCAATTTTTCAGAAGAATTGCAATCTAGACTGAAAACATTTGTCTGATCCTATGAAAAGTTATACACAAGAAGCCCAATTGACTTCAGGGAGTTTTGCACGCTTCAGGGGGCTGCTACTGTGTAGCAGTCATCTGAAAATCTGCAGCTAAGTTACTTGTGAAAAATGCCAATATATACACAAATAAACCAGTAACTGCCCATACACAGCAGGATGTATCACTTCAGGTCAGAGTCTATACTCTGCATCAACTATACAAAATTAATGTGAATAACTCCTCCACTGATCTCTAAACCCAAACCAGATTTCAGTGTTCCAGTGTAATTTATACAAGTTTGAATACTTGGATGAACCAAATCAGAGATTACAGCTGCAATTTTAGAAGACTTTTCTGAATAATTAGCCCAAATTATGTATACTTCTGCAGCATGACTAGTATTCAAGACACTTATAACCTTTTCTGTGTGAGCACATTTGCTAAGTAAGCAAATTTTATTTATTTGTATGTTTTTCCCCTGACCACACAAANAAAAAAAAAAAAAAAAAAAAAGGCAAAACAACCCCAAAACAGTAAACATTTACAAAATACACAATCTGAGAATTATAAGCACAAGAAACACTACAAGCAAGGAGCATGCTGGTGACCCTTCTTTTTCACCTTCAGGCAATCAAACTTTTCATGTCTGAATGTTAACCCAAATGCTATACTCCTATACCTGAATATTTATGGAGAAAGAATTCTAAAATGGCATGTAAGCAGTTGTATAGGAAGCAGATGGAAATATTCAAATGAACTAGAGAAAAAATGTTACTATCATCATCTTAAGCTGTCCACTCTCACAATTACTTGGTGTGAATGCCAAAGGAGACATAATTTGATATGTCAATTTTCCACCCAGCTAATGTGTCCATCTTTTTTTTTTATTCCATAGGAATGACAATTCAGACATTGCTTTTATACTTAAAATGTTAAAAAGATTATAAGTCCCTTAATCCTATCCAGCTTCTACCTGTTCTTGGGGCAGATTCTGTATTCATTAAAATCAGTGGAAAACCATATTTTGATTCAATGAGAGAAGAATAAGTTTCATGAAAGTTCTAAGTCTTTGTCAGTTAGAAAAATAACTCAGATCATGGAGCACAGCACTTTGTCCCACTCCCACAGGAAGCAGTGGAAAACTTTGCCCATTTCTATGAAGATGCAGGTCCCAAGGCGCTACACCAATGGTTGAGCTGCAAGAATAAAAACAGAGGTTGATCAGCTCCTGTTTCTTCCTACTTCTACCCATGCCTGTATGTGTAAGGGGAAAAACAAGGCTGCGGGCAGGTGAAAGAAAACAGTAGTTCTCTGGAACCTGCTTCCTCCCATACTTAGCAGGTTAATGTCATAGCACCCTAGCATCAGAAGTAAGACCCATTCAATCCCCTTCACTCTGTTAGTGTATTTCCTCCAATCTGGCCTTTGGAGACATCAGGCACTGATCACCAGGATGCTGTGTCTATTTGTTCAGCAACGCTGACCTTAGTGTTACCAGTTCTACATGCCTTGGTTTTCTTGACAGCAGTACTGCTTTTGTTTTGTTTTGAGTCACTGAAGTTTCTCATACATATTTCTGTTGTGAACGGAACAAGACAGGGATATTTTTAGGTCAACCATGGGATACAGACAGAGCACAAGCACCCCAAACTCAGTGTGAAGTACCACCATACAGATAAATATTAGTAATTTGCTACACACATGCGTACAATACACACATAAGTCAGCTACTTTAAGTCATCTCTTGTTGTGGAGCTTGTGTTCATGCATAAATATTCATGTTGCTTTGAACTTAATGACCATAGCCTAATAAACCAAAATTCAGTAAAACTGGAGGCACCACAAGATTTCTTCTTGAGGATTCTGGCACTGTCTTCTGTGTCTAAAAGTTTGTACTTATATAAAGCTTTATTGCTACTCTGTGTAATTGAATAAGTCTGTAAGACTTCTTTTCAGTAGCTTTTATTTAATTTAGCGTGATTACCTTCAAAACAGTGGAAGGCTGATAAGAATAGCTTCACGTATGGGATGCAATATACATCCTCAGTCTCAAGGCCAACAAAAGAATAGGTGCCTTTTGAGCAGCAGATGCCTGCAGGAGGATAATATACCCACCAGTTACTCAGCTGCTTCATCTGTCATTTTTATGAAGGCATGTCATGGTTGGACAGAGCAAAATTGCCTGTGAAAAGCTATGTGAGGAAAAAAGGGAGAGAGAAACAGGTAAATGCCTCTTCCTAAGTGCTGGATGAAATTAATGTTTATGGCAGGGGGGAGAGCACACAGGAAAACAAACATAACAAATAACTTTACAAAATATATCTTCATAAAATATCAGTCATCGCAACAGTGCGAAAATGCTGCAGTCGCTCCACTGCTATTGCTAGTTGTTTTAAAAAGATAAATTAATGTGGAAATTAGAAAGTAACAGATGTGAAACAATCTTAAGCATAAATTCCTTCACACTTCTTATTAAGTGTGGTTAAGATTTCGGTTGTCAAACAGCCTTTGGTTCAGTGAATAAAAGCAAACAAGGGAAAATTTAACTGTGTGCCAGTGTTGTAAGCCCACTCAGCTCTGTAATTTGCTGAAGATTTGTTTTCTGACACTTTCACCAGAAAAGGGAGAGAGAAGGGGGGGAAAAAAGCGTTTCTCCAAAAGCATCCTGACCCATAAAAAGACCCAACTGTGTGTGTTGGGAAACATGTCCAAAGGCTTCTCTATTTAAGGCTTTTTTCTCTTTCAATAAAATGTCAGTACCTCTTTGAATAGATATTGTCCTTGGCCAAGACCCTGGTGAAAGGCAACAGATGTTGCTAAGATTGTACCCAGGCTATCCTCTATCCTGTTTCATTTCTGAAAGGGAAAAAGAGAGAAAGAGAGAAGAAAACTTGCTTTAAATCACTGGACCATTTTGTACTTCAGCAAATCTGTTTGCACATGCTCGACTGGCCTCGCAGAAAAGGCTGAGCCTTTTGCATTCAGCCTGAGGTCAGTCCTAATGCTCTGTTCAGTGGTCCACACTCCTTTCACATGGAGCAGCTGCCTCTGATTGCTAGAACAAATTGAGGTGATTCAGGCCACCAGCAGGGCCACGGTACAAGTGCTTTTCACCAGAAAGGGAGGGAAAACCTTAGAACAGGACCAACTGGGGCTGCCCACAATAAACCGTAGGATTAGATTTGATACACTCAATATTAAGACATGCTCTTGCTGAAAAGTAGGACATTGTGACATATACTACAAGACAGTTGGACTGAAAGAAGAGGGGAGAAAATGGTGTTTTAACATTTATTAAGTTACACCTAATTATTTAATTGGGGAGCATTTAAAATAGTAACACTGACAGTTCAGGCTTGGGAACATCTTGCTGTTTAACCCTTGGCAGAATATTCTTGATGTGTGATTCAAGATCAGCTGTGTCCCCTGCTGCCAATATTGTATGAAACATTGTCTGCAAGTTCTCTAAACTATTTTTGAGATCAATTTACAGAGAGGAATAATCGCCATCACCATTTCCTACCATATTATCAACCTCTTTCAATGACTGGAAGCTGCTACATAGCTGTTATCCAAGGGGAGAAAAAAAATAAGGAAATTAAAAGAAAAAAAGAAAGAGAAAAAAAAAAAAGGGATGAAGATTTGGTATTTACCTCTTTTTAAATTCTTTCTAATCTACCAAATGAGATAAGAGAACACAGCAGGCATTAGCAAGGAAAGATGAAGGCATAACCCTCCCCCTTTCCCTGGTGCAGCCAAGCTCCTGCAATTACTTGGTTCAGTCCCAGATATCAGATCACTGTATTTTCTGCTGTGTGAAGGATCAGACCAACAGCTCGCTGAGGCTGAGGCCAAACAAAACAATACAGTACTGCATTAAGCCACGATACCAAGCACTTACCACTTCAAAAGGAAGCACTCTTTGATGCCTCTGAAAGGAAAGCAAAATCTCTATGGATATATAGGTAATTTTACCAGACCGGTCAAAAAATAGATGTTTATGTTAATTCGTAAAACCATGGATTTGAGATCAGGGGAAATTAGGAATTACAGCTTTTACTCTAGCTCTGCATTTAGATGGAATGGCTGGGTATAACATGTGGCCTTTGAAGTATAGTTATCCGTGAGGTAGCTTAGTAAGCTGGAGAAGAAAGGAAAAAGATCTTACTATTTACTCAATTAGCATGTATAGAAAAGGAAGCTAAGGGAAAAGGTATGTAAAAATCTGCCTGTTGACTCAGAAACATTGAGATGTAGAAAAGAAAGTGTCCAAATGGTATGCTAGAATCTCTGATACATGACTTGACAAAAAAGAAAAAAAAATAATCTTTTAAATCCTTGAATTACAGACACAAAACTGAGGTACATGTCCATCTTTCTTTATCAGTATTTCATTCTATTACCTGTTACTGTTTTCACACAGAAAACAGAAAAAAAATGCTTTATGTCCCAAGAAAAGTTGCTAAAAAAAAGACCAGGAAGAGTTTGTATCTTCAACAGAAAATTCACTTCTTTTTATCTGTAAAAACAATAAGTAAATAAATATGTATATCATGAAATCTCCTTCATAGTGCTTCTTAAAGCTTTCTTTTCTTTAAGGCACTGGATATACTAAGTGTATGAGTTCTGAAGAGCTGCATCTGAAAACTCACTCCTGTTTGTAAGATGTGTGGTTTTCAGCTAGGCAAGGGGTGGAATTGTGTGTCTTGGTGTCACTGGCAACAAAGTCAGCTGAGACATTCCATTTCTCCTTCCTTCCTACCCCCAGGCTGCCGCTCACCGTCCCCGTCAGCTGGGGTGACATCACACGTGTGAAGCTACATTGTGAAATAGATCAGTTCAATGATTCAAGTCAAATCAAGAAACAAAAAAGAGAATTTTCTAATTTGTTTTATTTAACTCAGACTGCTTCCTTGCTCAACTTCACAGCACAATTCCGTATGCAACTATGCAGAACAAAAAATAGGGCGAAGAGGGGCAGAAGCAAGCAAAATAAACTCACACTTTAAGTTTCCTTCAGAAAAGAAAACTTAATCTTCTTTGGGAAGATCAATATAAAAGGTATTTGGGCACATCTGCTGGTATATTATCTGTTTTTTATCTCATTCCGCTAGTGGGGTATATGTTCTTCTTGCTGGTCTTTTCCCAAGCCTCTGCCAAGTCATAGTTTCCCAAAATATAGATATTGAATGAGAAAGGGGAAGGAATTGAACCTTACCAACTTCTTCACTGGCAAATTCTGGAGATGGAAATGGGCCCTTCTGGGATTAATCTGACAAGAAAGATCAGAGTCACTTCAGCATGCTTCTGCCTACACTTGCCAGATTTGTACAGCGTGTAAGCAGGAATGTATGATTGACATTATCAAACACTGCTGAGGAGACCAGTAGAAGGGGTATGGGCATTTGCCAGTTGTCACTGTGAGGTGATATGCACTTTAATAAGCTAGGCACCAGGGAACAGGAAGGGACTAAATTCATCCTTTGAAGGAAGTGCGTTCTCATTTGGGTTTCTACACAGTCTCTTCTTATGCATAAAAAAAAAATAAAATAATATTGAGTGTGTAAAACTTTTTGCCTGCCTTTTCTGGGTAGCAAATCCTATTAAAAAAAAATAATATCAGTTCCCATATATTCATTTTGATGGTACAAGTCTTAATATTCAGGTACGCACAGAGTTTTTGGTGATATCTAAAATAAAGTTATACATATATATATGTAGGCCTCAGCAGAATGTAGCCTCAAAACCAAATACTCAAGCCCTTAAAATTTAAGCAGATGGGCTACTGAAGAAAAGAAATTTTAAATACCTCACCATTAGAGAGAATTCATGATGGTTATTGCTATGCCATGCTTTAATAAATGTACTATCCATATCACATTAATTGTACTCCAGGCACTTTCAGTACTAATAGGAACAGGCAAGAACCGTATGGAGCTAAATCTGATCTCCTGTATATGTCTGGCTCCTAATTGGTATCACTGACCAAAGGTCCATGAGAATCTCTGATGAGTACAAAATGAAAAGCAAAAAAAACTACAAAGCTTATTGTTACAGAGATTTTTTCATTATTAAAGGTTTAGTACTACTTGGGATAGTTAACAAAATACATAATAGAAGCAGGCAATATAACTGATTTAGAATTTCAAGAGCCTTTTGAAAAATTTCTTCTTTTGAGGATATTAAGCAATGAGAGAGGATGATGCACAGTCATGCTATGGATTAAAAACTAATTACAAGACAGAAAACAGAGTAGGAATGTATTCCAGCTCACAACCAAGAAGTGAGTGTCTTTACACAGCAGTGCCAGAGCAAGCCTTATTTGCACCAAGCTGCATTCACTTCCCTCCAGTATCCTTACAGTTTAAAGGAAAAACAAGTCAAAACACTATTTCAAATATTTCTTCTTTCCTTTTCACTGGGACTGGGTCTACAGTGATGTTCTGGTCTGAAGGATACAGGGTGTTACAGTTTTGTCCTTGACTATGTTCTTGGAAGAAAGAAGGTATAAGGAAATTACCACCTCTGCGTGGCCTTTCTTTTTCAACCTGAAGCAAGCTGATGAAAAATGAAGGGAAGTTTTCAGCTCTGAAGTGGCTTCTTACTCCGCAGAGGCCACAGTTTTCATGGGGTGTATTTGGCATGCAGGATGATCACCTGCCTAATTTAGTGTTTACGTGAGGTGCCTACATTTGGTAGGTTGACAAACTCAGGCAAATTGAGGACCCTCAAGAAGACTGAACAGCAATTCAGAGATTTCGCCCACTATGAATGCAGGGGAACCCTTCAGGGCAAACTGTGCTCATTCTATCCATTTCTCGCTCTTCATGGGGCTCCCTTCAGTAATGATTATTTGCTAACCAGAACCTCTGGCACCCATTTGCATATGGCCATGCTGAAGGGATGGGTGAGCCTCGTAACACTGTGCCTGCTGCAGAGCACACCCCCGTGAGAACTCATTATCTCAGTTTAGTTCACAGGTCTCACTCTGTTGGGCCCTTGAGGCCACCAACTGCAGTTAGTCTCCTAATGAAGTTAGGAGCCTAAGGTAACTTACTTCTCTACAAAGTAAAAAGCCTTTTACTGCCCAGGAATCTACAGTCCTCCATCTTTTTTAACTTGAACAAAGCCTGATAAGAGATACAGTGAATATAGACTGAAATGCCAACAAATTAGGAACATAAACAAGGGTTTAGTATCAACTTTAGTTATATATTCACAGAGAAGGGGCTTCACTCGTTCCCATTTGCGCAATATTCTTTTAGCCTTTGGACAGTATCTGTAAGATCTATCAAAAAATTATCTAAATGAAACACAAACCAAAAGATTATGAAGGTGTTTTTTTGTTTTTTTTGTTTTTTTTGTTTTGTTTTGTTTTTTAAATTTTGGTTTAGTTTTAAACCAAGAATAAAAAAATATTTTATGAGTGAGAAGATTAGCATATACAGAACGTTAAACTGCACTATAATCCCAAGATAGTGCAATAAAACATCAGAGAAGTAAAATCAGAACATGGATGCAAATTAATAGACTGAAATGATGGACAATAGAGGTTATGATGGTTTTGGGGAATGAAAAGCAGCTAAGGGTTGGAGTTTGCTTGCACACACTGTTATTCCTTGAGCATCTCTCACATGATTATAAGAGTTATGGCAGCCCACTGATTCACTCAGTTACCTCCGTGTACAACTGCCAAAACCTTTTCTTCATCCACCTCTACCTGGAAAACTTTGCTTTTTTGCGCACAAGATATCAAGTATTAGATTTTTGTATAGTGAGATATATTGAAGTACTTCATGCTTGGGGACTGAATCTCTGCTTGCAACCAAAAGAATGCCAAAAGTGGGGACAGACTATATGATATCAAGGGCCTATGGAGAGCGCTCCAGGACTTCAAAGCATCTGACAGCAGACTCTGCTTAGGATACTTTGGATCTGAATCAGTGTTGCAATTCCTGTGTAATAATAGAATAAGGCAGTCATAGAACTAGTTGTTAACGTTTCAGGAACATTTCTAAGTGTATATAGTGTGAACATAGTGTCACTTCTTTACTTTCTAGAACAATCCAATGACAAACTCTTTCACCCAAGTTTTGCCCAAGAAGGAAGGCTGTATCAATTTAACAGTTCAAAATTATATACTTTGAAAGTGGGAAATAGCTAGAGGAGTTGCATATTATGGCAAAAATGTCTCCTTCTATGTAACAATGTGTTTCCTTAATGCACTTTATAAGCATGAAGTAATTAACACTTACTCAACAGAGTATACATTAACACTATTTTTCATGTGTTAAATCTTAACTCTTAATTGAACAGTCAAGACAAACCAATGCTAAAAATTCCTTATAAAACCTCATGTAATTTCTTCACCTTCCTTTTTGATGGAATATTATCACCAACATCTTGAAACAAAAGGATTTCACTGTTGTTGAATTTAAATGTAGTTCTTACCTGGCAGCCTAAATGGTACTCTCACCAGTTCTAAAATCTGACACTCTTTTTTTTTTTCTTTTTTCCTTTATCTTTCTTCTTCTTTTTCATTTATTATATTTTGATATTTTCCTATTCCATATTTATGTATGTATGTTTATGCATCTGTGTATGCATGTGCATATATATATATTTATGTGAACAGTCCCTTCACTACTTATTCAGACAAAAATCTCAATGAAGACAAGAAGAATTGTACTAGCCATAAAGTGAAGATTTAGGATACAGATGTCTCTCCAAGATAAAGTGGTGCATAAAGTAATATTCCCCAACTCCTCCAGGCTACTTAAGTTTGAAAATATGCCACTGGGTTGAATATCACAAAAGAAAAAAAAACAAACCAAAACCAACCCAAGAACAAGCTCCCTTCCAGTCCAGAAGTTTTCATTAATGTATTAATTTACATTCAGTGTATTTTGACTTCCCTCCATACCATATCTGGTGCTTCTTTTGGTGTTATTCAGGATAAAAATAAATAAGGGGGAGAAAAAAAACGAACCAAACCAAACCAAAAAAAGCCTTGTAGGATAACTTGAGAGTAAGACATCCTGAGAGCACACAATTCTTATAATACCTGAAATGCAATTTTGGACTACTTTTCCTATTTCCAGTTCAGAGTAAAACACTGTCCTCAGTTTGACTAGACTTCAAGTATAATTGTGATGCTTTTCCATTAAGAGACAGTTACAAAGGTGATATAACTACTTATATGGGTTGGAGTCTTCCAAGTCAGGTAGTATAACTACTTAGGGTGTTCAAAGGTTTTTACATTTGTTTCAAATCCCAAATTTATAGATAAATTCCTTTCAAAGACAAGTCCCACAAAAACCTACAATACAAGGTATATGAAGTATGGTACCAATGCATCAGCTGCTCTGATGGAGCAAAATAAATTTGATAAAGTTTTTCACTTTGTTGAATAGCTGACGGACATACAGGTTACCAGACCTTCTCATCAGACAGCGTAAGAACACTCACACAACTACTGCAGAAGAACTCTGGTATATATTCTCATCCAAAAGTGTTTGGTCCTTAGCAGTCCAATTATTTGGTCCAACAGCAGTCTTTATCTTTTGAAAAAAAAGTACAGAAGAAATTAAGTGATTACATCATAATGTAGAAGGAGAAACCTATCAAAAAGGAACAGGAATAAGCCATACTTTAAGCATACTACAATCACTTAAAAGTCCTAAAATGTAAAAAACAAACCTTGAAACCTTGTATATCCAATTAAATACATTTAAAATAAGTTTCAGGTTTATTTTCCTGAAATTTAACTCTGAATTTGGTTTTGGTCACCCAAGAAATATTTATGAACATCCTGAAGTCTTCTATATGGAAAGAGATTAAGAAGATTTCTTTGTATGAAGTAGAGGAAGAGGTAAAATGTTTCTAGAGTTTTTTAACTTCAATTGTTATTTTCCATTGATAAAAAAATCAACCTTAAGGGACCTAAAGAGCATTTTTTCTAGCTGTTTTATGTTCAGTAAATACAGCAATCTTAACACAGAAATGGTCCCAAATAACACACAAACTAAATTTATTCTTCAGAAATATCATGAATACACAGGGTTGCTTTGTCCCAAGCATGATCTCTAATTAGAGAGATTATGGCAAAGGGCATTCCACTACTGCTTGCTACAAGCCCCTTCAAAAGAAAATACATTTTAAAAGAGTATTTTTTCTCAAATGAAAAGAAGAAAGAGACTACAAAACTGATGTCTGGTGAGGTTACTACATTCCTAGAGACATGAAGGAATTGAGCTGGATATCAAATGCCCTCTATACTTTTGAAAATTGTAGTCATTTATCAGACACTGAAATCTATGAAAAGGAATTGAATGCACTCATCTAATTTGCTGTAATGTGGAATGAAGAAAGCATGAGTAAAAATGCATAATAATATATTTAAGGGATAAAAGAATATTTTAACAAAGTATACAAATAGCCAACAGAACTATGTGTTTGCAAGAAGAAAAACACTGATTAAAAAAAAAAAAAAGAAGAAATAAAAGAGAATCTGAGGGAATGCTTCTCTATTTATTATGTAGAAATAAAACTCCTTAGTATCTACTATGAATTTTTAATTCTCTGTGTATAAGTAATAGTCAAAGTAAACTGGGAAGACACTACACCTCTCGGCTTCGTGGCTGGCTAGAAAGCCCATTACAGCACACACCTGAAATTGTGTGCAATGATCATCATTACTAAAACTAATTTTAACTATGTGGAACACTGGGCTGATTTGTTAAACCTGAACATGTACTCTGTCCCTAGCAAAGCCATCCATACTCAGATGAGCTAGTTGACAGTAAAAATGCCAATACTGCAAGATTAGCAGGTTTGTAAAGATGCAGATGGTACTGTATTTAATAAAACAAAATACCTTGATCATTCTACCTTTAGTTCTTAAAGTAGATTCAATGTATCTGGGAGATATATCGCAAATGTTTCTATCAAAACCTAGACTGTAAATATGCACTGAAAATAAAGAGTGCAAGAATACGACAAATTCAGTTAGTTGTTTGGTTCATCTAATATTGACCAGTAGTTCTAAGACGTAATCAGATACCCAAATGTAAATTCACTTTTCAAATCAATTCGCTTAATTTGGAGGAAAAAATTAATCAAATTGATCTGCTGGGATATTACAAGCTAAATCAATAAAACCACACTATTTAGAATTACTGTATATGCTGAATCAACATAAGCCCTATGGAGATGAGTGTTAAAGGGTTAAATTAAAATATATTACATATAACAAAATTCATTCACTTATCTTCACATATAACTCCTCAAATGAATGAGTGATATGCAATTTGCATATTGAAACAACTGCAAATAAAGCTAGTCCTCTGAAATCATACTATTTTTAATTATAGAGTGTCTAAACTTAGACACTGAATGTTTTAAATTTTGCTGTATTTTAGTAAGTTAGCCTCTCTTTCTTGTCTGGAGAGATTCTCTACTTCACTCTGAATAGTTGTCCTTATAACTCATGAACAATCTCTCAAAATATAAAATGTTCTGCTGGGCAACGACCCCAGGTAAGGAAACACAACAATTGGAGGATCCAATGACTGATAGAACTGCGTTTCAAGTCATCTATGGGGTCAGTTGTCTGTGGCACAACAACAAAGATTGATATGGAGAAAACGTATTCTCCATTCAGCTCTCATTTGCTTGAGCCTGAGAATCAGGATTGCAGCTCCATAAATTTATTGAATCTCCTCTTTAAGAAGGATTGCATAAGCTGCATTTAACCTGGCCTTGGTTTTCTTTAGAGATTGCTCAATAACTTATTTGCCTTCCGCTTTTGTTTTGACCTCTATTTTTGTGTTGATTTGCGGGCATTCTGCTGACAAATTCGCAGTGACACTTGTTTGCAACAGCATGTGCCATATCTGAACTCAGTAGAGAGACTGCAAAATGCACAGGCCCAGGGCTGATATGCTTGCTCTGTCTAAGTGCATGTAATCTGCTTTGAAATAGATTTAAAGCCCTCCCCACAATTTTTTTGTGTGCCCTATCCAGGACCACACTGCTTATAGGAAATATTAACAGTCAGGCAACAAAAATTTCCCAAGAAATATTACTTTAGTCAGAATGTTATTTGCCTTAGTTTCTCCCATACCATCAAAAGAGATCCCATGGGAACCAGTGACATCACATCATTGGCGAGGAAAGCCCACTTGTGTTTCAGTAGTGATTTTTGCACTTCATGACGTTCCTCTGGCTTGTGGTGCCTTTAAACCAGTTTGGGCGCCCACTAGGCCTCATTCTTTTGGAAAGTTTTACCAAAGAGAAGTTGTAGGCAATTGTATCTAAAGAAGCCTGAGCATCTTCTTCCACATCATCAAAATCAAATCAGTTTTACCAGGTGTGTCTAGCACTGAGATATTGATGCAGAGTTGTTGGTCCCAGAGAAAGTATTTCAAACTATAAACGACATTCATCAAAAGCTTGTATCTTAGCAGCTTTGCTTAAAATCAAGCATGTACCTGAGGGGTTGTCTTCTCCTGGCTGTCAAACATCTTGTTATGTTTCTTCCTTAAAAATCTTTTCCTTTGAATATGTGATTAACCCCAGAAAACTTCATGCAGTGACTCTCTAAGTCACATCAATAGTAAAAGGATGACTGGCCTTTTTTACACAAGTGTTGCTTTTCAGATACAGTACTGATGGCTACAGGCTTGTCAGAGGGGACCCTCTTTAATAGTGATCTCCAGTCACTTAACGAGATACTTGAAATCAGTACTGCTTAAAAAACCCAACAAGTTTTGCTTAATATTAATTATGAATATTAGCATGATTTCATTCAGTAATTGCTCCCACATAAATAGAATTCAATTAGTTGTACTTGAAGCACATAAATTTTACAACAGAAATTACCTGCTTGTCTTAAGTAGGACCATGTGAACTATTTTGCCTCAGAGAATTGCTTTTCACAAGCTTTCTCTGAGCTGCAGATACATTTATAGTCTTCAGAAAACAGAAAGACACTTTCCACTTGTGTGAAACTTTCCATCTAAGGCTCAAAAAGCACTTCCTGACACTTTTATTAAATTTCACAATCTTTGCAATACAGAATAGTACCATTATGATCTCACAGATAGGGAAAATTAGGAAAACACCCTCAGATAACTTGTATGATAACAGAGGTTCTTAGGAGAAATATAGACTGAAGAACGGAGTAGATTATTAATATACACATTAGCTATGGGACCACACAAGCAGCTTTCCACTTAGTTATTAATAAAAATTAAAGGTTTTTTTTACATTTGTGGGGAAAATTCATATATATCTTGGAGCACACAAAAAATACCTGTCTGATACATCCTGGACCAAGTGTTACAGCTAATGCTACACAACACTTCCCTCTCCATCTTCCCAGATAGAGACACAGCAGTCAGGGTGGGGTCCCGGGGGGGCAGTGGACTATTGGGACTTCAGACCACTCACTTTAGATCCAAGAAAAGACCAGCTAGTGTACCAATCACTTCGTTGCTGTACTTTGTCAAACAACAGTAACCTTGTCACTTATAGCATGTTGTGGTCAAATTTTTCGGAAATTCAGTAAGAAACTGGAGGGAGAAAAGACATCTCAAGCTGCGTTTTCACTCATTGTGTTCACAGTGTTCAGAGGATTGCATGATGAGGCATAATGGATCAGTCAGAGCAGGTTAACACATGTGGCATAATCCAGACTATTTATCTAGTTGCATGGTTTTAAGTGTAAGCCGGGCCATTATTTTGAAATACATGTGTCCTAGATGGATGGATTAACAGATTGTGAAATGTCTTTTTTTTTTTATTTCATCTCAAGAAAGAAAAATATTGCAGTGAAGGCATTCCAAAGGAGGGAACTTTGGGCTAGCATTAGATTTCAAACATGGTGGTGTCTATTCAGGAAAATTCCAGTGAAGTCAATAACCTTATTCTGCTTTCATATAGTCTAATTAAGTCCAATATTATTCTTTACTTTCTCTGTTATCACCCCAAACAAAAGAAAGTTTAGAATATTTGACAGTGTTCTGTAAGAGAAAAATATATTCGATGTTTTTTTCCTACTACAGAAAAGATTAATTTGCATGCAATGCACTAGCACACTGTATTTTACATTCCCACTCAGAAATATACACATGTACTCACTCTCACAAGAGTATACAGTAGCTACAGTCAGATTTATGTCTCTGTGGAGCAATTTGAAAGAGTGTGATCCAGAAACTAAACTGAACATTAAGCCTGGAGGAGCTGTTAAGCAACAAGGCTTTGCTGATTAAAACATGAACTTTATTTTAGTTTATTTAATTCATTTTGCATTTGGCTGTTTTATGTTAATTAACTCTTATGCAATTTTTATTACATTTACTTTAGGCCCTAAAAGAATATTTCAAGTTGCTATTGACAATTGTTTATTGACTATCGAACCCATGTTGAATGTATTGCCACATTCAATTCCCAACACAATTACGAAAAAGCAGAGTTTCTCAGTGGTCAAAGACAAGGATGGGAAGTCAGGAGGTATAAATCTAAAAGAAAATCTGCAGTGTACTCACTGTGTAGGCTGGAAAGCTACAACTGCTTTAGACAGGGATCATGATGGATTTTTGGAAGAGAAACAACTCACAAACTTCCAGTGCGTGGAAGAAAAATACCTTGGAAGACCTAGTTAGAGTATGCTCAAGCCAATACTAGGCCCCAAAACTGAATTAATTCGAAAGACTGTGCTTTGTACTATAGTGGTGGATAGAGAGTTACCTGAAGGAAAATCCCACACTTGTATTTCAGTCTCCTCATTTGTATACAGTCATGGTTTCCTACATGTTTGAAGTGCTTCAGATGTTATAATGCCTTACGAAACAGATTTAGCTCTGGTATAAGCAAATACAGTTTGACTGGCAGTTGTGCTACAACACTGGGTAATCTTTTAAGTAATAAGTACTATCAGTAATGACGTTATTAAAAAGTATTATCTTAGCTTTTCAGTGCAAGACAGAGTGGAAAGATGATCTTGTTGTTACAGGACAGAAGTTGTGAGTTCAATATCCAGTATCCAGCTTTACTACACACTTCCTTGGTGAGCCAGGGACAGTGTCTCCATATTTCAGTCATTCTCCTTTTTGTAAAGCTACATACACTGTTGAGTTTAACTTTTTCTGATTCTATATTTAGCACCACCACAACAGGACAATTAAAAGGTATTTTAAGACATTAGCAGGGTTTGTTTTTTTTTTTTTTTCACTGCACTGCTATCCTCTGAAACACTCTATGCAGTCCAAGCACGGTTATCTGTGACTGTGTTTGCTTTTCCTCACTTTAGTTTTTAATATTTTGAAAAATGTAAAGCTGGCAACAATGATGTTCATTTATCCACAGACTAGGAGCATTAAGAAAGTGATGTGCATTGGACCATTTCACATCTGGAAATTTCTGCAAGGTAGTTCAGCTCTCCAGTGTCTTCTCTTCTAAAACCATGAACAGATAGCAACATTTGTTCTAATCATTTTTGCTGATTGGTATGCCTGATGATCAGGAAATGAGCTAAAATCAGCAGTTCATTTTGTAGGCCAAGGACTGCAAGTAGAAATATGTCCAGGCGGTCAGTTCTTCTAAAAAGAGTGAGGTGAAAGAGTCCTCTCTAGGGGCAGAAGGACTCGCAGCATTGGCAGATGGCTACTTTAGTCACAGGAAGTAACTCTAATTGGGAAGTTTGTAGAAAGCGAGCTAGTTGTGAGGTCAGTGAAGAATGGTGCCAGCCGTGGAATTAAACAACTGAGGAAATACAAAGGCTTTTATTACCTTGCTTTAGTCTTTTTGCTGAAAATAAGGTATGGTGTTCTTTTCTCCCTCCAGAAAATGATACTCTATTATAAACTGTCCCATCCACTGATGCTATGACAGAAGTGATAATAATTACTGAATTCATAAATGTGAGAGTTCTTCTAGAGTTATAGATTGATATAGTCATGAACAAGTAGGAAGATGAAGAGAAAAAAAAACTTATTTTTAAGGTCTTCTCTAAAGAGAAAGAGCAATACTCTATCTTGGATTTAGTGCTTGGACAACTGCATGCAGATCAGCTCCTTTGGCTAATTTAGAAAATGGCAGTTGTGTCGTAAAGACAATAGGGATTCTTTTGTTTATTTGTTTTCTGATCACTCTTCAGGATTAAGTCTGGGAATTATTGTTAGAAATGTCTGTGATACTTCCTCCCTTCTTCCCCATGTCTTCCTTTTTACGGAGTTGCTGAAATCAGGCCAACAGTTTTCCTTCCCACAGAAAAATATGAAAAGAAAAACAGTTCTATGGGAAGAAAGCTCTTCAAGGACCCCATGCAGAGCAATCACATTATGGCAGAAAACAGACTGCAGATCTGAGTGTAGGTAAAAGCATATACAAGTAGTTAAGTTCATGCACAGGGTGATTTTTTTTTTCGCTCAGCTACTGGCTTCTCTCCTATGTTTCTGATACACTGTCTTAACATGGATGAGGGATAATCTGAGGTCCATGCTCTCATTAGTGTTGTTAACTACACGAGGAAAAAAATGCTGTTTTGCGCTAAAATCATGCTAATCATTAAAAACATGTAAATTTTCTTTTAGGATCTCAAACTATTAAACTGAGAAATAGGACAAATATAATTTGTTAAAACATTACACTCAATAAAAATAGCAATAAAGTTAAATTACAACTTAATATAATGATCTGGTATGGCTTTCCTCATCTGACTATGCTGCACAAAGACCAAAGATAAACAGCATGTATTTTAGATGCTTGCAGTCTCTGGAAGAAAGGTCCTTTGCCAGTCTACAGTGGGGCTTTAAGTGTTTATTTTATGTGTGAGTGTAAATCCCCCCGGGAAAAAGCACTGGGGATGATGGAAGATTATAGGGTGTGATTTACTCACATCCATATCCTCAGAGACAAGATGACTTGAAATGGTCCCCTGTGTAATCTGATGTAGATTATTGTGGAAGTAATAAAAGTAATGAAAAATATCTACTGTTTCATATCTAGAAACTGTTCTTTCACACGTTTGAGAATCTCCTGGCCACCCTGAAGAGTCGTGCTTTTGATTACCCTGTTGTTTCCGACAACTCGTCCACGTTGTTGTTGTTGTGGCTATTTTCTTTTGGGTGTTTTTTGTTGTTGTTCTCTCTTTTTTTTTTTTTTTTTTTTTAAATTATGTGCACTTCTGCCCCACCCAGTGGCCATTACCTAAATTGCCAGCTCTGCTTGTTTTTAGAGGCGTTTTCCCCTCTCCGCCCCCGTCTGCAGGGTGGATCTGCCACTGAAAACTGAACAAAAGCAGCATCTGTCCCCTGTTGCTACCATGAGTATATTAGGCTATCATTATCTGCAATGACACTACCATCTGTAATGTGCTCTGGGGCAAACACAGGCACTGCCAGTAGCTTCGGCACCACAGGCAGATGCTTCATCATGCAAGAAGATACATGAAGGCAAAATATGCTATACATGAATCGAAGTACTTGAGAAGAGAGAGAGAAGGAGAGGAGAGGGCAGCCAGGAAATAAATGCCGTTCATGTGTCTCATCAACAAAGATGGAAACAAGGAAGCATAGGCTAGGTCAGGTGCATTACTCAATCTAGAGGAATAACAGGTATAAAAAAGAGACTCGTTTTATTGCACTACGACATCTAAGAGTCTATAACTTTTTATGGACTTTTATATCTTCCCTTTTTTCACAAGGAACTTACAAAAATTGGTTTCAAATTAAAGTAATAAATAGATGTTGTTTTTCTCAAAATTCCTGCCTTCACTCATTTGTAACAGAAAACAAAACACACACACACATGGATGGGAAATAAAGACAGAGAAAGGAGGGGTTTTTTTAACTTGTCGTGATTTTCTTCTCTCTAAATCACAGAACTTTTATGTAGAACTCTACCTTCCTCTCCCTGAACTGATTTCTCGATCATTAAGTTCTCAAGGAAACAGACCTCTCTTCCTGGACCTCATTGTCACATGTGAAGGCACAAGTGCAAAATAGAGAAAAACAAATATTTTCAGAAACCATAAGCATTCTGGCCAATACTTTTTTGTTTGGTTGGTTTTCTTACACTGTCTTTAGAGGTAGGAATACAAAACCCTGTATCTCCTAATTTGTCTACCTGCAAGACATACACGCAAAGAACAGAGTTCTGTTCTTGTTATAAACCAGGTGCTTACTGAATATGAGCATTATATTATATGTCTATTACAACACTAGCTAGGTGTCTTAGCCGAGATTGGGACTTCAGCATCATCTATTCTGTATTCATAGAGCAAAAGAGAGCCACTATCAATAAAAATGTCCTTTCCTTCCAGAATGAAATGTCTCTACAAAAGCTACTTCAGCACTCTGTCTGTAAGGATGTTAACAGCATCAATTTCCAGAAGTCCCCTAACGTATGAGTAGCTGTAGATCTGTATTTTGGTGTCATTTCTTCCCCACTCTCTTTCTCCCTTCCCCCATGCACAGTTTCAGGAATTTACTCGGTACCTTCCAGAAATGGACTGCATTGCTGCAGGCGAAATTCATCTCCTGAAATATACAAAATGCATACCCTCTCACACAACTGTATGCAGCACATGTATATATTAGTAACATTTCCCTCACTGTTTCATTTACTTCATCAAAAAGCTGGTCATTAAGGCCTGCACTGTTTTCACAGGAGTAGAGATATTTTTCTATAAATATGTTGAATTGCACAACCAGCTTTAATCACAATTAGGTATGGAAGCGAGGACTGTCATAATTCCGTGTCACAATGTATAGACGAGGACTGAGGGATTCTGGCTTCCTGATCCACAAATTTTTGTACATCACCCTCCAGTCACTCTTTTATTGCACTACAAGGACGCCGTCTCGTTGCGGGAGAGGAGGAGGTATCAAACGATGCCTTTGTATTAAGTGGTCCGACACTGCCTCTATCAAGATTAAGTAGGTCATTTGTACCACACACTGTATTTTGCAGTAGGAGTTTGAAGTTTAACAGACAAGCAGCCATCCGGACCGCAGCTCTGATCACACTGTGTGTGAGATACTATTTTTCTCTGAAACTCCCGTTCCAAATAAACACAAAGTATCTTTAACATGCCTGGAGAGAAAACGGTGCTTTCACTGTTTTCTCATATGGTAAAGGTTTTGTAAGCATTGTTTACACATCATCACAAGAAGTCTGTGATGATTTTCTGGGCGTTTGTACAGGCTTTTTATAGTTTTCTATACTTTGTTGCTCCTCTTCTAAGAAGTGCCTGTTTAAAAACACAGTACCGAAGAGTTAAACCAGTTCAAGCTATTCTAAACTTGCCATATTTGTCTAGGGGGAGTTTCAGGGGGTTTGTCAATTGTAATTAGAAATGGCACAATGATTGTGCACAATGTAGCAGATTATCAGGGCTACTTGTTAAATTATAAAAGGCTGGCTAAGCTTCAGAGTGAAGCTAGTGTCCAAATTAACAAATTTGATAGTTTAGAGTTTATGCTTACAAAAATAATTGCTTTTTCTTCCTTTCTTTTGCAGATTATGTTCTTTATCTGAGAAAAAATACCAAGCCTATAGATCTCTAGCTAATTTATGTGAATTAAACCTGGGTTTGCAACAATACAACCAAGTAAAATGTCATGCCCTTTCATATGCCTTATCTATTTTTAACATTTTTTTACTTTTATGTTAAATTCATAATATACCCTTTGCTGGAGTATCGCATGTTTTCACCTCAGAAGGTCATTTATTGTGAGTTCTGAGAACAAATGTTGAACTAAAGAAAAAAATAGATATCTGCAAGAGGTGATATGCATGGATGGAAAGAAAGGGAGGAATAGTCCACCATATACCTTGACCATTAGGACTGTCTGACATGAAAGACATCTCCCCCTGCTCCAGCACCGAGGCAGAACCCATGTCTCCCTGTACCAATGTGGCCTGCAGAAAACTAACCTGGTACTGGACAAACATGAAGCTGAAGCATGGGCTCCTGCATTATCCGCCATCATCCTTGGATGATCTGTGGTGGTGTCTGATTTTGACTTGTGGGACAACCTTGATTTCACACCAAAGGCAATATGCTGATTTTCTTGCCCGTAGAGTTAACTCTGGAGGCAACACAAAATCTTTGTGAAAGATAAGGAAAAGAAAGTTGAGGATCATACTCTCCAGTTGTACAAGTCTCAAACAATAATTCATAAATCCATAACACTGCTGATAGTCACTGGAAAGTTATAACATTTTTCCTCTTTTAGTCTCCAAGTATTATCTTATATTCAAAAACAGTTAAGAACACATTGAATAGGAAGCAAAGTATTTGATTTTCAAAAAAGCAAAATACACTTCAGGGAAATGTATCACCCGTGAATAATCTGAAGCTTGACCAGAAGTAGTTTTTAAGGTGTTGTAAGCAATCATACCTATTCTGCATCTTGGATTCAATGATTTATTTTTTATTTCTAAATCAAAGGTCTTCCTAGTTGCATAATTGCATGTAACCTCAAGCTCAATAGACTGTACTATTAAAAAAAATTAAAAAGGGAAAGAAAAAAGTTCAAGTCCTATACTGTGAAGCAGAGACAGGTGAACCCATGTCTCTCTGATTCCACAAAAAAAATTTCCAGAAGACTCCTGCATAGAAATACCCACCTGAAAACTTTTAAGGGATAAAGTAGGAACAGGAGTAAAAATCAAAATCCTCTGTATCAAGTCCAGCCTCTCTATTGATTATCTGATTTGCATTGACACCTGTGGGGCACCATAAAGACTGCTTGAGAACATACCAAACCTGATACACTGCAGGATAGATCTTCACTCTTTGCAGTCATGTAGTCATCTCCCACCTATCACGTGATCAACAACCAGATGGTTTGCTGAGGGCAGATGATTCCCAGTACATGTCAAGGGATGGTAAAGAGGTTTCTCCTTCTTCACGTCTTCTTGCTCATCCCTCTCTTTCCTCCTTTCCTCCCTCCTTCTTCTCTCCTGCTCTTTCTCATATACTATGGTGACTGTCAAAACAGCATATCTGCACTAATATATTCCATCTAGAAATAATCTCTTCTAAAGTAAAGTACCTTATTAAAGAGTAAACCTGTATAATGATTAATTTCATTAGGCAACATTCTTCCCTGAAGGCTCCTGTTTGTAATAAAATCTTCAGACAATCTCTACCTAGGGAAGTAATATGTCTGCTAAGAGCATTGCAAAATAATTATCAAATGACAAAATACGGCATACCAAACTTTTTAGATAATTGAGTAATAGTACTCTAAGCGTCCCCCCCCCCCTTTTTTTTTTGGTACATTCAAGCTGTTTACATTGCATAGTGCAAAATGACCATTAACTTAACTAAAACTTTACAATACCAAGGCATTCTCACTAGAGCACACTGATAACATGCAGAACAGACACAGTGAACTAGAGAATACTTAATTTTAAAAGATTGCCACATGTTATGTATTCCAGAAATTACTATCTTCAGTGGCCGTATTAATTTACAGTGTCTCTGTATGCCACATTAATTTAGTGAAATCCTAACTGTTTTGTTTACAAATTTTCTCAAATGTAAGTAATGTGGAAATTGCCAAACACACACACACACACACAAAAGGTTTTTCTTAAAAACCTCACTTAGAGACCTGAACAAAGCCATTTGTGGAATCTGTAATAAGGAGCTTGTTTATACATGTTTATTGCCTGAAAACATCTTAATGCCAAGACTCAAGAACGACTTGTTTCAAATTAGAGTAACCTTCATTTTGGAGCAAGGGCTTAAGCTTACAGTGGACAATGTGTCTTTTTCTTTTCTCTACACAGACAGCTATCTTGTATTGAAATAAGCTGTACTGAAGAGGCCTTGCTCTGAAGGAATAAAGAATGTCTGCATTGTGTACACATTCTTGTGCTGAATATTTACATTTGCCTACAAGAGTTTAGACCAGTAAATAGGGATTATGCTGTGGATCTGCCCTTACAAAAGTTTGGTTACTGTGTGAAAAAGCTAGCTTCCTCTATCGCTTCCTCTATTGCTGATTTTCTTTTCATCCCTCAAGAATTCAGAGATAAAACATATTTTGAACCCTTTTTAGACAAAGTTGCCTCATGCCCTCAATTCATCCTGTATCTCAACCTCTGCGGTTTGCTAGTTTGCTCTAATTTATTTAAATGTAAGCATCTTTCAGTATAGTTTGGTTCTATATTAAAATGATTGCAAAGATATACAATTTTCAGAATAGTGTATTAGCTCAGACTACAGAACGGGCATTCTAGGAGAAAAATTCTGATTATTCAGCAATGCAACTCATACTGTGAGTGTTCTACACAGGTCAGATGATGTCATCCCAATTGCCCAATTGTGACTGTCTGAGCTAAGAGTTGAGAAAAACATAGAAGATAAGCAGGAGGAAAGCCTGTCTATTATTATATGATTTTTCCAAATCTCTGGTTTGTTTGTTTTAAATACAATTGTTATCCACTTCGGGAAATTACTGGTGTCCTTCGATTTTTGCATGCTTTTGAGGAAACAGGGTTCTTTTTTTCTCAGTCTGTAGTTATTTTATTTTTAGCATTTGTAAAATTGCAAAGTATTGGCAAGTTTATTGTCTATTACATGCCACACAATTTATTCAGTAATTAAAATGCAGTGATTGTCAGTATGAGTTCAATATTTGATCAGAGTTGTTACATGTTGATATCACAGACAATTTGAAATTACACTTTCCTTACCATGGGATGGCGTGGCCCGATTCATATCCCGTGCAGAGCAATGCATTAACCACCACTGACACACTCATTAACTCATGGCCCTTTTCTTTCGAGCTATATTTGGTATGCTGTGTAGAATCATCTTTCATGCATACTTGCACCATTCTGTGTAGGTACATTTGCCTTTTACCTTTCGTTCCCCCTTTCTCAGCATCGCCAAATGATGGGGCTCAATTAAAAACATTTCAATGAAGAATACATTTATCATTCCTTAGGACTGTCTCAAGCACCTGAGATTTCCAGGTGATTTCTGTAGTCTTTGCATGGACACAGAGCGACTTTGTCTCTAGGTTCAGAAAAGAGCTCAGGTTTGCTCCTGCCATTGGGGTAGATACAGTGTTTAAGTGCTATGGTAATTTATTTCCTCATTTTTAGCATATAGCAGAGTATTCCAATCAGACGGTGAGTACCAAAACTAAAAGCTTTCCCTAATCTGTTTCAGGTCCTATTTCCTGCTGTGAAAGTGCGTCTTCCACTGTATCCTGCCCAGGGTTTCAGACGTCTGCCAGTTCCTGGTGATGATCTGACTCCAGCCCAGGCCAGCCCTCTGGGATGGGGGCCCCCCGGAATCATAGGCTGGACTCGTCGACGCCACATCAGCACCAGCTTCATCAGCACAGTGAAGCTACAGCCTTTCTTGGGCTTCTGGTCAAAACTGAATCACAGCAGCCTGGGGAAGGAGAGAAGGTGGCCTTTCAAGCAGGTCTTTTTCCTAACTTTCTAAGGAGTAACAGGCAGTTACAATGACTTTTGTTAAAACTGTACTTTAAGCTGATGCCAGTGAGTTGTACCATGTAAAGGCACTGTGCGCTGATTTAGGTACTTGGCATTTGCCAGCTGCATCTTGAAAATAAAGCATATTGCAATAGTCTGCATCGAGTATGGAAGGGGGAAACTCTGGTGCTAGAACGTCAGTTCTGCCACACATAGCCACACTGCATCCTCCGAACCCACACTTATTGTGCTCTCCCTGCCCAGTCACCCTCCTCTCTGCTCCACTAAATTGAATTTCAGCCTATTAAGCTCAAGAGTCGAGCAAAAGAGCTTTAAAGAAAGTTACTTAATATTAATTTGAATGCCAAAGTATTCCATTAAAGGGAAAAAAAATTCAATAATGTTAAGATGTGCAATATTTTACATAATAAGGGCTGGAGGAATAATGAAAAAAATGTTCAATATCTTATTCTGAAAAACTGTAAAATCTATCAAATTAATTGTTTGGTAAATACATTCATAAATTTTCTAACCAAGCCCACAGTACAAAAAATAATGTATACAGGATATTTTTAAATACTATATACAAAACATAAGAAAATATATTACATTTATAATTTGATGAACGCTACAATGAGACATCAACAGAAGCTATTGTTTCGCGTGCACGTTGAGAGGTATAGTGTATGAATGTGCTGTTACCAATTAGATTTCCAAGGTTAGTGTAGAGTTTATCTCTTTCTCTGGATACTAAGTGAGCTTTAGAAACTGTTTGATGTTCAAGATATTTTAAAAGGAGATTATTTATTTAATTTTCTTTGAACTTGATGAATTCTGGCATGTTTAAAAAATCCTTCAGTAAACTCTATTTAGTGATGATAAATTTACCCCATAAAAATGATTAAATCTTTTTTCTTGCTGCTGCACTTTTGAAAATGAAAGCTTGCTCATATGAAAGTTCATAAAATTACATGATATGTGATTAAAGTATGGTCAGGATTGCTTGGATTCTTTGTAGTTGATATTAACATGTAATGTCCACTCTTCCCCATGTTGGATGCTGTTTATTTGATAAGCTTAAGACCTAGCAAGTACATTCACCATACAAATATATGTGAAATTCAACAGCCAAATTCTCCACTAAAGCACCCTCTCTAGTTTCCATCATGTTATACCAGAAGAAAATCAGACTTTTTAAGTGTGGTGTAACTAATGTTGGATTCGGTGAGATCAAGGGCAGAAATCCCTGAATGTGATCCAAAGAAATCTGTGGTGTTTCTTCTCATCAACACCTTTCTTGGAGCCATAGAGACTTCAGAGCATCACTTAATTGTAATCTGGGAATAAATCTGACTCTTTGAGTGATGGAGAAGAATGGTGTGCAATCAGACAGTATGAAGTGGGGAAGATGGATTTATTTCAGTAGACTTGGATGCAGTATTCAATGGTCTAAGGCCTTTTTTGTGTGTTACAAACAAGTGGACAGCCTCCTTGTGATTATTCTTGAAATAGAAAGCAACATTTGTTCCAAAATCATACAGTTTTCCAAAATACCTACCTGTATCATGGAATAGTTGAGGATGGAATCCCAGCCTGGTGGTTAGTTGTTTGGCTGGTATTGTATTCTGTAGCACTGAATCTTTGTAAAGACAAGTTTACGAGTAAAACTGCTGGAGAAGTAGGTTGTTTTCTATGTAAAATATTTCAATTACAGAATCACTGATTTTTTTTTATTAATAGTTTCAACTTTTAGCAAATAGATATATTTTTCCCCTAGGAGCTGAAAATTCAGTACATTAAAAAAATAGTCATGTTACATGCTGGCCAAAAGTGCATCAAGGGGAAAAATCTCTGCTAATGAACCAAACCTACTGAGAGTAGTGGCATGAGACTTTTGAATGCCCATGGGGCTTTATTATCAGCAGATGCGAATAAAAATATTTCAGCTGAGTATTTTTGACATTCAGGTGTTTTGTTTTTGTTGAATAGATGTATTTTTTCTGTGTAGGGCAGACAAGTCTTTCTAATTTAATTTCATTTTTTGTCAAAATCTATTAAATATGTTTTGATAAAATATTTTTGATAAAGTATTTGTGAATAAGCATTTCTTTCTTCTTCTCTGTACCCTACCTCAAAACCAAGACTTATTTCATTACCATTGGATTTACTTTGCTTCCTCACTCTCACAGAGAGAGAGTGTTCTTGAGAGAGAGGATCTTTTCAAACACTGCATGCACTTTGATATTAACAAAAATAGTAAGAAAACAGCATAAAAACAAAAATGTAATTGCTTTTGCTGCCTGACTGATTGCTTCCACAATACAATTAAGCAAAAGGGAAAAATTATTGCATCTTTGGCAGTTAATTCAGGGTGTAGCACGCCACTAATCCTCAGAGGACTTAATTTTCTGCCAAAACCAAACAAAGTGTATTAAAAATATATCTGATCACCAGAAGAGAAAAAGACAATTCAAACAAAGAAGATAAATAAGCTACACCTCATAAATCAGTGTCAGACCACAAACAGTTTTAACTAAAGCCACCCCTGCCTTGAATTGAAGTGCTTTACTTACAGAAAACATTTTTGCCTTCAACAGAGGGTTGTTTTTCTGCTAACAAACCCATCATTAAATCATGCCATAACACATTATTTATTTATTTCTGTGGAAGAATAGCTTCAATGGATCCAAGTGTTTAATCTTGCTGCAAAAAGAGTGGTTTTAGAAACCATTGGTTTTATAAAATAGGTAAACACATCTGTATGAATAAATGCATCTGTATATTTTCATATGTTTATATATATATACACAGGTATGTGTATACACATACATACATATATATATACAAAAAACTCATTTGGCTCATGTCAATCTACTCTTACCCCTTAGGTGGCAACAGTTTTATTCACCTATGAAAGCAATATTGCTTAGATGCATTCTATAGTGATTTCACTCACTATCCAAACACTGTCTAATACATCTTTTGAGACACAGCAAACTGACATTTCCCTCATAAATGATCTCCAGTTTATTATGAGGTCATAAAATGATCAAATAAAAGCACCCCTGAATCTTTGATACAGAGCTGGTTGCTTATTTATGCTGCACAGTTAGAGAAAACAGCATCAGAGGATTGTGATATTTTAATGGACTAACCACTTCAGTTACTTTCCTTGTCTTTAAATTAGGCAGTCTGTTTCAGTAGCACATGACTAAGGTTTGTGTTGTCTATGAAGGAGATATTTTCCTTTTCATTTTTTAAATTTTGTTTTAATTTTTTAGAAATCTATGTACAGCATGATACTTCACTTTAACAAATCTGCTTAATAGTGGTAGTATCATGGAATCACGGAATTTTCAGAGTTGGAAGGGACCTCTAGAGATCATCTAGTCCAACTCCCCTGCCAAAGCAGGATTGCCTAGAGCACATTACTCAGGACTGCATCCAGGCGGGTCTTGAAAATCTCCAGAGAAGGGGACTCCACAACCTCCCTGGGCAGCCTGTGCCAGTGCTCTGTCACCCTCACCGTAAAGAAGTTTTTCCGTGTGTTGGAACGGAACTTCCTATGTTCCAACTTGTGCCCATAGTTGTAGTAGTAGCAGTAGAAGAAGAAGTAGTAATAATAGTAACAAGAGTAATTGTAAAACCCTGTAAAACCATTTTTCTATCAAGGTACTAGGATTCTCTTGAAAAATTAACTAATTCTCACAAAAAAACACAGAGAAAGAAAAAAAAAAGAAACAAAACCAAAACCCAACAACCAAAACCAAAACCCAACAACCAAAAAACAAACCCTGAATCAAAAATACAGCCAAGAATGAACTCAGGAACCCTCTTGTTCTTTAGGTCACCTGCCCTAACCAAACTGCACTTCCCTTTCCTAGTGTGCTGTCATATACCAAAGAAATTTAGTGACAGTCATTAGGATGAGAAACCAAGCCCTGCTTCCTCCAGGTGGCAGAGGTGAAATCAAATTGGCATTTCAGTATGCTCAGAGAAATAAAACCTTTGTGAGTGTTCTGGTATTTTTTTCCATATCTTATCCTCTTATTCTTTTAAAGAAAAGACAATTTTAAGCCCACTGACAATTACAGCTGAGGAAAATATTGTGCACTTCTGCAGGTAAAGCCCCAGCACTGCAAGTGCGAGTGCAGTGGGAAACGTCCCAAACCATAAGTGAAGCAAAAATGTAATTATTGTTTGGTTTCAACCTTTATTTATTTATAGCCAATGTAGGCTTTTGAAAGAATGTGCTTTGCACATTCATTTATTTAGCTAATTGGTAGTTACTTCTAGAGGTCAGGTAGCAGATGTTTGAGCAATTGATAAAGGCATTATAACTGCCTCACCTGTTCCATCCTGCATTTCCTCTGGTAAAGGAGAAATGCATCTCTGTAGTAACTGTGTCATGCTCCTAGTCTCTTCTTAATAAGAAAATTACTCATAGCTCACCTTATTCTTGAACTATAATAATGACTAGTAATAGGTCAAATCTTTTTCTCAGTTCTCTACTCTGATTCAGTTGGAGAGAAGATCTGAACATACAACTGCAATCTGCTGTGTGAGGATCCTCCTTAACCCAGCAAAAGAAAATGGTATGTTGCAGGATCTTAATCTCTCCTCTTGAACACATTCTGTAAGAAATAGAAACTAAGATAGAGCATGAATAGAAAATGTATCCAGCTGCCTTCTTTTCTTTCATTTCTTTTTCTTTCAATTTGTGTTTATTATCCAAAGAAAAAATGTCTAAGCTTTGATCGTACCTAATAATCCCCCAAAAAATAGTTCTATATAAAAGTTGATCTCAATGACAAAAGAATTTTGATGCAGTTGCCAAATAAAAGAACTCTTTTATCAGAACTTTGCCCTTTACAAAACCAATAATATTAATAAAAGACTTAATTGATATTTAATATATTTTATTTTGAGAATTTATGCAAAGTCATCAGTGATTTCCTTCAAAATTTCCAACATAAAATTTCAGGTAATAAGACTGTCCATGCCCCTACTTAAAAGAAAAAAAATACCAGAACACTGGTACATATATCATAAATATATGTTCCTGTCATCCAATATGCTGATGAATTGCAAAAAAGAAAAAAGTAGCTGGACATAACAAATGATAGTAGGAGGTAGCAGCAAAAAAGGTAGGATAGGAATTAAACAAATGAGCCTAAGACATGCTAATTCGTAATTATATGTGGACATTTGAATCTAGGGATGAACTACAACACACACGTGTACAAATAGGGTCAAACTGAGAAAAACAAATCTGTAATTGAGCAAGCAGTTAAAGATAAGTATAGATAAGGAATAGCTAGGATAGCATAGGAATAGATGGGATGGATAATGAATCCAACTTCTTGTACTGAATAATACTGAAATGTTACCATGAAATAATCTTTTTATCTTGGCATCTTTTTCTCCCCTTCTTTGTCAAATAAAACATACATGGAAATATAATAATGACAGCTACCTAAGAGAATAGCTACTAAAAATAATAAAGCTTTTAAACACACCAGTGGGAGGTGACTTGCTGAATACATATTTTCTATGTAAAAAGGATAAGTTAACGTCACAGAACCAGCTTAACAAATATATATATTTTTACCTGTCTTCCTGAAAAAAAGAAAGAAAAAAAGAAAAAAAAAGATAAAGGTTAAAAAATACTTAAACTTGCTTTTCTATTTGTATTTGTGTTTGTATTTTAAACAATCTAAGTGTACTAGAATTTGCAGTGTAACCCTGAATAGCTGGAATTCCCCACTGAAGGCACATGGAAACATTAGAAAGCTGAAAGAAGCCTCACAATTTTCAAAACTGGGATAATTTTAAATATTTCAGCACCTACACAGGTGTCATCTCTAAGGCACTGACATGATAAATTATCACTGGACAATGACGGAAAGTCTAACATACACCAGCAGAATATATCAGCAATTTGTACATGGGGACCGTGATTTTCTATAGGATGGAGACAGGATAGAAAAGGATCATGAAGACATTTGTAGTAACATACAATACTGGTACTTCATAGACCGAACATTCTCAATATGCACACACACAAACACACAGTCAGACCCAGCAGCCCCAGTGAGCTTCAGATCCAAATTTTCTCTAAGTCTACGAACCTTTGATCAAGACTTTTGGTGAGGATCACTCTCTAACAATGTATAAAAGAAGACTGTGCTTGAAAGGTTTTTCTAGTAACCATACATGGGGGAATTCAGTGTATTTTTTTTTTCAAACGCGCATGTGTGTCTATGTTGGTATTCATTCTGATTTTGCAAAACCCACCACATTTTACAGTCTGAAAATGAACACAAAACTATTTGCATAACATCTGCACTGCTTGGAGGGTTGGAATACTACAGCAATTATATCTGTGCTCTATAACATTCACTTGCAATTCAGGCAACTACTATAGTTGAGCTATCTTAATGTTTAGTTAAGAGAGATTTATTTTTATTTTCCCTTTATCATTAATGTTGTAGCAGAAACCATTTCATAAACTTTTATTTTTAAGCATGTAGCTATAAAAATATTTTCCACATATATTTTTAGAGTGAAAAAAACCTCAAAAGATACCAATTTAATCTGTTTAATACGTGACTGTTTGCATCTATAGTGTGTTTTCTAATTTGACTGATTTTACACAGCTGTCATTCTACAGCCTATAATCTGTATGCACGCGATACAAACATAACCTTTAATGAACAATATTCACATGCAAAAGTTGCTAATATAATGCTAGCATAGCAGCACCTGCCAACACCTCTACAATTAGAAGTCTGTGTCAGCATTTCAATTATAAAGCACCTCCTAATTTAGAGGATTATAACTTGACAGTAAAAATTCATTCTGTGTTGCAACTTGACACGTAAGGTCTCAGTTCAAAGCATTTTTATTAATACAGGTTTAAATTGGTTTAGATATTATGAAGTTATAGGAGACTACAGTGAAAAAGGAAGACACTTTGTGGATGTCTTTTCATCACTACTGTAGCTCAAATGCTTTGAAAAGGAAATCCACAAATGTTACAGTTGTTTATGTGTAATTAGGATCAGTGACTGATTTTTTTTTTTGCTATTAAAGTAGCAATAAGATCTAAGCTTCAAAACTCCCCAGTGTTACATTTGTTTTTCTATTGGTTTTGGTATGCATATTTGTCATTAATGTTGAGTACAATACATTGATTGTTTAGTATATTCATTTTTAAATGCACCAATTCACTGCTAAAACAGACCATGGCAGTACATGTGTGAACCTGTGGACTAAAGGTCTCTCCGTAATGACATATCACTTACCGATAGTATATCCATGAATTACAAACTTCCCAAGTATGTATTGAACAATTGTTCCAGCTGAGAAATTACCATCTACTGTGTCAATAATCTACTTATCAAAGTTGCTTATTGCTTTGCAATGACACAGTAACTGCTAACTACTGCTCAGATATAGCACTATCTATTGTGGAAAGGAAATAATTTTCAGATTGTGACAGGGTTAGGATCCACTGAGGGAGATAAATGATAGGGATTTTATTCTATTCTTAGAGGGGTGGTTGTAAGAGGAACAAAAATATCAATAACAACTAGATCTGTTCTGTGACCTTGCAGAGAATATTCCCCTCCACCACTATTTCTAGCCCTTTCATGCTGTTTTCAAAGCCCAAAAGGACTGCAAAGCATTATGAGGAATTCCTAGAGTTCAACACTTACATAGAATGATGTGCAAAAGTTCGCACTGCCTTCTTTTGTTGCCTGATGGAAAAAAAACATCTGTGCTTGACAGGGAAAATAAAGAGTATCACCTCTGAGCAAGGCCAGAATATATTGGGCAACCTGAGGTGCCATAGGAAGGGTAGCTTGCAAACCGCAGCTGCAGGGGGAGTTTCTCAGTAGTAGCCAGATGTCAGCTTATGGGGTCAGAGCTTCATGCAGAGCTGCTCTTCATCTTGGGCATGTGTCCTGGTTTCAGCTGGGATACAGTTAATTTTCTTTCTAGTGGTTGCTGTGTTTCAGATTTAGTATGAAAGGAATGTCAATAATGCATATTGTTTTATTTGTTGCTAGCTGAAGTTTACACTATTCAAGGGCTTTTTTCAGCTTCCCATAGAAGCTGAAAAGGAACATAGACAGAACAATGGGATGGCCAGTGGAATATTCCATACCATAGACATCACGCTCAGTATATAAATGGGGGTTGGCTGTGGGGCAGGAATCCACAATCACTGCTCAGGACGGGCTGGGCAATCAATTCACTGGCTCGTGAGAGTGCCTTGTGTTTTATTATTTTATCTTGTATATTTTCCTACCATTATTACTATTATTACTGTTATTCTCATTTTTCTGTTATTCTATTGAACTGTCTTTATCTCAACCCACAAGTGTTTGGTTTTTTTTCTTTTCCTTTCCCCTCCTTTTCTCCCTCTTCTCCCTACCCTTTTGTAAGGATGGGGGAGAACTGCGCAAGCAGCTGCGTGGTCCTAGCTGCCAGCTGGGATTAAACCACAACAGCGTGTTACTTCATGAACATATCCATGTCACATCTACTCCATGGCAGAATATGGGCCAAGTGAACCCACATCTGCCTGCAAAAGACTGTGCAATCAAAAAGACATTTCCTGAAATTGTTTTCCAAGGAATATGTCAAATCTGTGCAGTTTACAACCACGTTAGCCCTCTTGTGAGCAAGGCAGCTCTTTCCCTGCTGAGAGACATGTCTGGGCCTTTGCTCACACAGATGGAAACATTTGTGTCATGATTTCAGCAGCACGTGTCAGAGCTCCAGTCTTGCGAGCAGATGAGGTAGCTTGCATTGTTTTCCCAGCAGCAGGTCCCGGGGATTCAAGGGGTCTCCAAATACATTATGGTGTCTTGTACTATTCCCTTTAAATTTAGAAAAAAAAAATTATCTACAAGCTTATTTTGCTATTGGGCAATGTCATAAGTGGTTTGTAAACTGGAAGTAAATATTAATAAAGCTATTACAAGCAAGGGAAACCTATTTGCTGGGGGAAAAATCTTGTCAAAAAGAGGCAAGGAGGATGTGAATGAAGAAGATGGGCTTCCTTTATAATCCTTCACTTCCATGTACTACTATCACCTCTGAACTGCTTTTGGCTTCAAATGATGTCAGTCACACTAGTACATGAATCATATATCCTCCTATGTCAATCTTCAGTGCTCATTATTTTACAGGAGGCTTTTAATTGGTAGCTGTTTTCACTATTATTTCTCACAGTGGCTTAAATTACCAGAAGTCTAGATACTGTAAGTGCCCTTCACTGTAATTTAGTGAAGTCATCATGTTTTCCACCATCTTTAAGAGGTCATAACTACACAACATAGCTCAGAAGAAGTGTAGGCTGCAAGTTATGTGATTTGTACACAATTTGGCCAACATCATATCACACACTATTTCTTCTGCTGCTCTGTTGTCTCATTTAGAAGGCCTTGTAACAACAACAACAACAACAAAAAAAAGGCCTGGTCCTCCGTACTGTGTTAAAGACACAAGATTTTACTTCAGTCTTTCTAGAAAGGTACAGGTTTTACTTTCTTAATTAATCTTCTTGACTCAACTTATTGAGGCTAATGGTCAGAAGGTATGCTTGAAACAAATGTGAACTATTTGATAGCTGTGTAAAGGTGTCCTAATCTGGATCCTTTCTTATGCATATAAAGAAAGACCAAAACATACCATTACTCATTAAGATTAACTTAACTCGTGCAACCCATGTTTTGTATCTCTTATTGAAACCTGAACATTTTTCTACCTTTTCTGCAGATCATGACATTCAAACATATGAGACGATGACAGTTCATTAGTACTTCATAAACACAGTAAAGTTTATACTCTGAAAGTTTAGACCTGCATCTTCTACAAACATTAAAATAAATACTTCTGTTATCTGTTCAATACAATAAAAAACAACTTTGCAGCACCCTCTAGTGACACATTACCAAATCAGAATGTTCTGGAAAATGAAGCAACCAGGGAGACAACCTCGATCTGAAGAAAACCACTTTGACATTGCCATGATGGCAGAAGGTGTTCACTTTCATTGTTCCAGTCTTGTAAGGTGAATGACAAAGACCTGATTTCTCCAGGGCTCTTATAAACAAAAACACATTTCCTTGACCTTAAATCATTCCAGTAGAAGAACTTGATTTATTTTGTATTTGAAGCCATTCTGTTAATATAAAATGAAATATTTTTTATAACTGTTAAGACCCTAAAATGACACCTCTGAAATTCCTAAATCCTCTTTATTGCTTATGACTTGGATCTATCACTGTTCAGTGCTTCCTGTGTCAGCATGTTCCCGCAGCATGAAGTTGTGACAGCAGACACCTGACAGCTGAAAGATTTGCTTCACTGTGTGCAAGTATTTGAGCATGACTTTTGGAGTTTAGTATAATTTGATTCCTAAGCATTTAAACTCTGCTTAAGATCAACTCATAACCCAAGGTTATGAATAATTTTTCTCCCCTTATAACCACTATAGCACACTTGCTAATACAACACCATGGATGTGTGTGTAAAAATTAGGCTTTATAACTAATTTATGTCCAAAATCATGATAATCTAGTTTAGGAAACAGTAACACTGCTTATAGAAGGGCAAAGTTATCTAGCAAGGTATTGGTGGGTTTCGGTGGTTTTGTTACTGCATTAATGTCCATGTTCCTATAAATGGAAATGATGCACATAAAAGACTCATCTGTTTAACAGGATAGCTCTGGATTTACCACATTGAGTAAATCAAAGTTTGGGTTATGGAGTTTTGCATTTTTTTTTTCTCACTAGTAAAATAACGTACACCTCTAATGAATTAATAACAACCATAACTTTTTTTTTTTGGTGATTCTTGGCCTTTGGAATTAAACTGCTTATAAATACAGACATACAACTACTCATTCTGTGAAGTGATGCTTTGTCATGTGAGATATGACACTTCTTTCTTTCCTTGATCTGCATATATAATACCCAAAGAGCTGCAATTTTTGTATAATGATTTAGCTGAGATCTTAAGGGGATGTGATATTTTGAGTTGTTCTGCTGCATTTAGAAGTGTGCCACTCTAGCTTGTAGTGGAAAGTTGGTAATATAGTTTTCTCAGAAAAGGAAACATTATTGCCTTCTTTCACCGTCTCAGCTCTCTCCTGTAAAATTAAGGTTGCCATACTGTTACATACACAGATAAAAATGGCAACTTAGGATAATGACAACTTATTTGCTGTCGATACATACTGTGAAATTTAAGATCTTCCTGTCTTCTTTCATCTGCTCGTAAATGCTGAATATTTTCTTCTGTCCCTTCCCTTTCCCAATCTGATCACAAAACAATTCTAAGAAAAGTTTTCTTTGTAAAGGTTCTTTGAATTCAACATATCTTGCACTACATCCATTGTTTACATAAGCAATTATCAGTTAGAACAATAAATCATAGACCTTCTTACAGAAACGTATTTTCAAGGTGCCATGGTTTATTCATTATCCCCTGCACCCTCACAGCCAGTTTAAAACCATCTTCAGTACTTACTGTTGCTGCCTGTTTTTGAAGTGTACAGAAATAAAAGGTATGTACAGAAAATGAACATCTCTTCTTTTAATGTAAACACCTAGGGTTTAAAACATTAGTGTTGTACAGAAAACTTGCACAAAAACATAATAAAAAGACCATTTCGTTGAATAGCTAATAGCTGTCGTATATAGTATATCGTTAATTGTAACTTTCTTGGGGAAAAATCACTAAAAAATAAAAAAGCAGAAAAGCATTATTATTTCATACATTTATCAAGACCTTAGAAAAAATGGTATATAATATATATGCGCAACATGTAAAAGAAACAGAGCTATTTTTTCAGGAAAAAAAGAAATACTATTTTTTCCAACAGAATATATTTTCCCTTTGAGAGCCTAGAAATAAAGTAAAAGGCCTGCTTAAATCCCTGTCACTTCAAGTCTTGTTGCAAATACTACACATTGACTGTGCTAGGAACTGATTTCTGTACCCAAAATCAAACTTAAGACCATTTGTCATGTAAAACAAAGTGATTGTTACAAAAAAATGTTATGGAAATAGCAGTAAAAAATACATGAAGATCAGCTATAAATATCTAATGCAAATCTCTGTCCCCTTTATGGCCCAATACAAGAGTGGTACCTTTGATGCCATGACCACACCAGCTCTCTACACATCTCCACTTGTTTTGTAGTTGGCTAAATTTCTCCTTGCTTTTCCTATTGTATTGTTCTCTCTCTTGATTAAGTTCACACTGTAAAGGAAGTGGCTAGACCTAACTCCAAAAGACATTTATTCACTACATAGAGTCAACCACTACAGAATCAACCACATCATATGTGTAGGAATGAAAGTTTACCTGAAACTTTAAAATTCTTTAATATATTGATGGACATACTACCTTATCTATTCTGTAGAGTCATTATTATACCACAACCTGTTTCCATCAAAGAAATTATTTCTCACTTCTGATAATTGACCTCAAGAAGCTTCTTCTCATCCACCTGCAGCTTATTCCTGGATGATGAAAAAAGAAGGCATCCTAATCCATCTCTTTCCTTAATTTCCTCCTCCATTAAAAGAATAATTTTTCTAGATGTTTCCATAAACTCATTGAGATGTCTGAATGTTGTTAAATTAGCTTGCCTAAAGAACATCCTATATTCTTACAGGCACACACGGATCCAAATTTTGTTAGTTTTAAATGCCTCATCCACAAATGGTTAAGAGCATGCCAATCAAAAATTCCATCCCAGGAATTTTGCAAAGATCAGACCTCATCAAAGATCATGCTAAAGATCACATTCAATGCTAATTCATTATCACAGATTCCTTAAGTCTTCCATTACAATATGAATGTCATGTCAAGACCGTATATTTTACTGCTTTGAAAAGGATAAATTTAAATTTTATTTCCATGTCTTCAGAGAAGACTACTGAGATAGAAATATTTGCTTCATGTTAAAACTGTATGTTTGTCTTATTAGGCTACATATTGATTGTCCTCTACTATGACTGCAGCATAGTTAGTCTCCATACATCTATCAGAGGTAGGACTTTATAAATTATAAACAGGAAGAAGTAGTACAATACATTTCATTCCATTTCACTTAATCTCCACTCTTGAAGAAATTACAGAAGTCACCAAAGAATACAATAAAGTGGTAATGTCTGACAAATTCTTTCTTTCTGGCTAACAATTCAGTGGGTATCTTGTTATTACTTAGTGTTACTTTGTTCCCAAGCACACAGATGGTTTCTTAAATTTCTTCGGAGTTTGAGTCTCTGAAGAAATCCATACACTATGGTTGATATTCTCTATTCAGTAAAGTATTACTTTTATACATTGATCTGAAATTCTTAGTACTCACATCCTGTTCTGTGCTTTTAGGAAATGCAAAAATACCATTTTCTGTGTTGTGTTATGTCATACAGGTGTTATCATTTTTTTCAGCATGAGGTTGAAGTTGTTCTACGAGACATGATCTGACCCATGAATATGTTTCTAGTTGCCTGTGATCCCTGATCATTTTTCATCAATTGTCACTAAACAGTCCAAAGCGTCTTGTTTTGGTGTTTTTTCTTAATTATTATTTATTTTGGTTTGTTTTGTTTCTGGTGTTCAAGTTCCTAAAATTACCTTTACTGCACTTGTGAGAGTTTTTCTCTTCATATCATCGTTTTCCACATTCTTCGCAAAACAATATCTCAAAGCCTCATGTCTGCTCCAAACACCAGGGATCCCTTTCCATATTTAGTATTGCTCAAAAATTCTGTAGTGTGTCTGTGCACTATTAGTTTAATTCAGTTATGTATTGAAATATTTTTAAAAGGTTGTTACTGATTCCACTACCATTTTTCTGTATAGTAGGTTTCTACTCTTTCTACCTTGGGTTTTCCCCCGGCTTTGCATTGTAGGCAGTCAAAAGAACATTTTTTATGTTCTTTGGGAGTCTATACTCTATTTATTCGAGTTTTTAATAACACATTTTTCCATCTTTTGTTTACTTTTTGTGAGCATAACTCTTGATATAGCCAGTTTTGTGCCACTTCTCTTTTACTCTTGTATCATAGATTAGCTCAATGGTAGAAGTTAAGTCAACAGTTGCTGATAATGTGATGTCACTTCTGATAAAGTGCTTTCCCATTTCAAGCTTTGTAGCATCTCCCTCGTGCTGTATAAAAACAGTCTGGTTATTTTTAAAGATACCAAATTCACACTGTTTTATAAAGGAATAGAAGTACAAAGATTGATTTCCTGCCTTTATTTTTGTATAAAATTTATGAAAATACCATATCCAACCACTTGCTGAACCCTGTTGGGTATTCCATAACCAAACTGGATGGATATACTTCTAAAGTACTATTAAAGATATAAAGTACCCTTGTTTGTGTGAAGGTTTTACTGAATTCACAGAGGAGTTATTCTTGGCATAAATGCACTTAATTTACCCTTGTATATCTAATTCTGGCATGAGTTCAGGCATAAAGAAAGCACAGTGTGATGCAGTCCCAATTAATATCATAATGTCTTTGGCCATAGCCATAAAGAAACTGTCACTTCTCACTTGCCTTGTAGTGAAAACATACCACTCACCAGTATATCATGCCCTGTACTCTACAGAATGTAGTTACAGTACGTGTCTTAGAAAAAGCAAAACTGTCTGATGGGTATACATTCCTTTATCATTCCCAAGTGGTTACACTTCAATAGAGCAAAACCTGTGATGAGCAAAACCAATGAACAATATTATTGATCATCTTAGTGGCTAGATTTGATAACACTAAATACAAGTGATGATCCGAGGGCTGGAGCACCTCTCCTATGAGGAGAGGCTGAAAGAGTTGGGGCTGTTCAGCCTGGAGAAGAGAAGGCTGCGGGGAGATCTTATTGCGGCCTTCCAGTACCTAAAGGGGGCCTACAGGAGAGCTGGGGAAGGACTTTTTACTAGAGCATGTAGTGATAGGACGAGGGGGAATGGCTTCAAACTGGAAGAGGGCAGGTTTAGATTGAACATTAGGAAGAAGTTTTTCACTTTGAGGGTGGTGAGGCACTGGAACAGGTTGCCCAGAGAGGTTGTTGAGGCCCCATCCCTGGAGGTGTTCAAGGCCAGGCTGGACGTGGCCTTGGGCAACCTGGTCTAGTGGGAGATATCCCTGCCTATAGCAGCGGGGTTGGAACTCGATGATCTTCAAGGTCCTTTCCAACCTAAACCATTCTATGATTCTATGATTCTATAAGTACCAACCCATATTATTATTGTGATATTTAGAGAGGAAAATTTTACATTACATGGAATACATTTATAAGAAACTTCTGTCTCACATCTTGAAACTTGAGGTGAAGCCATTAGAACTCAACAAGAACCTACCTAAAATCCCAGAGAAAAAAAAAAGAAAGTATGGAAAAATGGATTTAGACTACCAAAAAACGCTGAAAATGCTCCATGGCTGGCTTCTGTACAGTTCAGAAAACAAAAGGAACAGAGGCCTTCATCACAGATATGGGTGACATACCAGCAGACATGTATGGGTGACATTGTAGTGGGTGTCTGCTATAGGCCACCTGATCAGCAAGAACAGGTGGATGAGGCCTTCCAGCAAGTTTTCTTATGTTACAAAACTGGGAGTAACGACTGACACACCAGAAGGTTATGCTGCTTTCCAGAGGGACCTCAACAGGTTGGAGAAACGAGATGACAGGAACCTCATGAAGTTCAACAAGGGAAAGTGCAAAGTCCTGCACCTGGGGAAGAAGAACCCCCCACACCACTATATGCTGGGGGTCACCCAGGAAAACAGTTTTGCAGAAAAGGACTCGGGGGTCCTGGTGGACACCAAGTTGAACGTGAGCCAGCAATGTGCCCTTCCTGCAAAGAAGTTGAGTGGTATTCTGGACTGCATTAGGCAAAGTATTGCCAGCAGGTCAGGGAATGTGATCCTTCCCTTCTACTCAGCTCTGGTGATGCCACACCTGGAACGCTGCACGCAGTCATTCAGTCTTGGGTTCCCCGGTACAAGACAGACATGGACATACTGGAGCGACTCCAGCAATAGACCACAAAGACGATGACAGGACTGAAGCATCTCTCCTTTGAGGAAAGGTGGAGGGAGTTGGGACTGTTTAGTCTGGAGAAGAAAAGGCTCAGAGGGGGGATCTTACGAATGTATATAAATACCTGAAGGGAGGCTGCAAGGAGGACCGAGCCAGGCTCTTTTCAGTGGTGCCCAGTGACAGGACTGGAGGCAATTTGCACACACTGAAACGCAGGAGGTTCTGTCTGAACATTGGGAAACAATTTTTCACTATGAGGGTGACTGAGTGTCGTGGTTTAACCCCAGCTGGCAGCTAAGCACTGCACAGCCACTCGCTTTCTCACCCGCGGTGGGATGGGGGAGATANGATAGGGGAGATAATCAGAACAGTAAAAGTGATAAAAAATCATGGGTTGAGATAAAGACAGTTTAATAGATAAAGTGAAAGCTGCACATGCAAGCAAAGCAAAACAAGGAGTTCATTCACTGCTTCCAATCAGCAGACAAGTGTTCAGCCATCTCCAGGAAAGCAGGGCTCCTTCACACGTACGGTCACTTGGGAAGACAAACGCCATAACTCTGAACGTTTCCCCCTTCCTTCCTCTTACCCCAGCTTTATATGCTGAACATGATGTCATGAACTTGACCCCCTTTGGCCAGTTGGAGTCAGCTGTCCTTGCTGTGTCTCCTCCCAACTTCTTGTGCACCCCCAGCCTACTTGCTGGAGGGGCGTTGTGAGGATCAGAAAAGGCCTCGACTCTCTATAAGCACTGCTCAGCAATAACTATAACATCCCTGTATATTTAACTGCTGTAGGTGAACCTGCTCTGGCAGCGGGGTTGAACTAGATGATCTCCAGAGGTCACTTCCAACCCTGACCATTCTGTGATTCTATATTATCAACACTGTTTCCAGTACAAATCCAAAACATAGCACCATACTAGCTACTTTGAAAAAAAAACCACAACAAACAAACCTCTATCCCAGCCAAAACTACCACACTGAGCACTGGCACAGGTTGCCCAGAGAGGTTGTGGAGTCTCCCACTTTGGAAATATTCAAAAGTCAGGTGGACATATTCCAGGGCAACCAGCTCTGGGTGACCTGCTTGAACAGAGGCATTGGACAAGATAACCTCCAGACGTCCCTCCAAACCTCAACTATTCTGTGGTTCTGTGATTCTATGACCACTGCAGAGAGGCATGTATCCTTCCATGAATCTAACCTCCAGTTAAAACTTGTGTTAGTCAATTGTCAGTGTAAGCTACCAGAATTCAAACTACAACTTCTCATTAATGACGCAATACTGGGCACATTTTAGTATTTGATGAAACTGTCATTTATATAGGACATAGTAAATTACTTCAAGGTGAAAATGAGGCAAAAAGAAAGTATATAAGAATATATACCCTTTAGAATATATACACTTTAACTGTTGATGGATAATAGAGCTTCAAAAATATCTTTTATAATTCTTTGATATGAAATGAACAGTGATGATAGAGTATAAACTTTGTATTTAGAGGTACTAAATGTTTAAATTACTGAAAATAACTTATTTCTTTTATTTTATATGATACAAATGCAATATCTTATCAATTTGCCAATGATAACAAGACTTTACTAACTGTTATGCTTTTTTTGTTTTATCCATGGTCTCATTTATGGACCAGGAACCCAACACGAGGCACTTACAAACTTGCAACAAAAATCCCAGACATTTAATTTGAGCCTTAAATTCTTTATTTTTTTTGTTGTTATTTGTTCTCATTTAAAGTTCTAAATTATGCCAGTTTAGAAATATACATAATCAGGATTTTCTCATTATTTATTTTTATTGTCATCATCTCTGGTAAACTAGAAATTGGATTAAAGTCTGCAGAGATTTTTGCTTTGCCTTTCTTAGATCACTCTGTGTTTTGGCTGACTTGTATTTTTTTCTGCATCAAAGGGAGGGAAAAAGAAGAAATATGTACTCACTGCTTCCATATAACTTATGCATAAGGAAAGGAAATACTTGAATAACAAGCATTCGCAGCATCCTATTCTTCCACTGAATTGTTACTGATGCATCCCCAAAGACTCCACAGTGTGGTCTGATTTAAAATGTACTTTGAAGCAGCTACAAGCTTGTCTTGAGCTAATTATCGAGTAACAACACACTACCATACTTGACAAGTTGCACTATTTCTAAGTAAAGTCAGTCTCACTCTTCTGTTTTGTTATGCTTTTTGATGGTAAAACTAATCCTGACCTTAAGGCATGTGTATAAATCTCACGTCCAACAGCTTGCTGAAGCAGCTTCTGGAAAGACACCCAGCCATTTATCATCTTCATAGTTGATAATATCTCCTGTGAAATGATATCAATTAAAGACAGGTAAATAGAACAGTGTGGTGAGAAAGCCTTTTAGCATTTCAGCACAGTTAAGAAATTGGGAGGAGAAGGAAAATACTAAAGGAAAGTCTGAACAACATGTCTGTACTTGCAGAAAGACGAGTTAAAATATTGTAAAATTTAAAGAAACTCTGGTTAGTACAGATGAGAGTCAGATTTGCATGTCCATTTGTTTTAGTGGGGTTAGTACATGAAATAAGTTTTCACTCAGGAAGAATGAAGGTTGATAGTGACAAATACCCAGTTAAGGGCTGTAAATAACTATGACTTATGTCTCACTCTCTCTGCTGTATGAGCACATCCCTCCTACATCCTCCTTTTGGATAGATCCTACAGGATATATCTTTTGGGCTTTGGGGGCGAATATACTTTTCACTTTTCTTCCTGGAGTTTCTTCCTCTTCTGTTTCCAAACAGCAGAAAAACTCTGTTTCCCTTAGCGAAGAGGGGTTCTCCAGCCCCCTTTTCCATGAAGTTATTCAGCAATTTGTTTAACATAAGGTTTATTCACAGACTTCGAGGTCTAGGATTGCAGGTACCAGATACTGAATGCTGGGGCACTAGAATTAATTACAGGTCACTTCAAAGTAACGCTCCAATCAAATTCATGGAACTGCTTCTAGGTACTTCAGCAATTTTTATCATATCTGTAAAATACTGAGGCTAATTTTGATGCAGCTCAAGCACTCGAATGCATTTTATTCTTTGCCTTCATCACAGTACATAATATACAAAAGTGTAAGGTCTCATTTAACAATTTGTCTTTCAAAACTTAGTCTTTATGAGGAGGCTACTAGACTTCTGCCTTAATTTATCATTGTCTAAATGAATGTAATGTAACCTAAAAAGAGTATAAAAGTTTTAGGAGCTCCTAGCAAGCTGAAGATGCAGAGTCGGACTATATTGATCTAGGCTTTACAGAACCTGGTGAAGAGATTACTTTCAGCAGAGAAGAATATTAGAAATTTTAAACAACATAGATTAAAATTTATCCTTTCTAGGCTTGTGCTTCCAATGCTGCTGAAAAAAACTTAACCAGAAATACGGAGTTGTTTCAGCTGTTTTCTTTAACCAAATGCACCTGTGAGATTACATTTCCCTAATTCTCACAGCTGGCATTAAAATGGATTGTGTTAGCTAGCCAGAGATTTAAAAGTAGCCTTTCAAGTTCACCTTTAAGAAGCTGTATTAGCTTTGTGAGTAGCCTGTTTAGTAATGCAGCATACAGCATACCTGGCTTTAGACAGGACTAGAGATCAAATCTAACCTCATAAATCTCCTACTTCATGACTACAGGAAGCTGTCAAAAACTAGATGTTGTTTCATTCTCCAGGGGCTGGTGTACTGCTCTGGATCTCTCTTAAGTGCCCTCTAACAGCTGATCACCAAAATGTGTAATAGCCTTGGGAAGGACTACACTACCCTTTTGACCCCAGAGGTAATATTTTGATAGGGCTTGACCTTAATAAGACTGCCAACATAAAAGCCTAACAGTAAGAGTAGAGAAAAACCTCTTCTGAATAACAAATAGGTGAAGAAAACATTTTCTGCACACTCCATAAATTATTACATTTACCTCTGGCAAGTACATTTAGAGAAAATCGTGTTCTGAATCACATTTTCGAATAGTCAGATTCAACACCAGTTGCTAACCCAAAAAGACTAGCTTGCAAACAGATGCTGGGCAAAATTCTACCACTTTCACTCAATTTGATCATTATTTGACAAAAAAATCCTACTGAACACAAATGGCTGGGCCTTTCCCCCTTTCTGATTTATTCTTTTACATTTATTCTGCTGTTTAACTAATTTCATTCTAATTTAGGGCAAAGGACAAGAATTTCACATGTCTTAGGGTTTCAGATGTCTTGGGGTTCTTTGTTGTACGATAATGAAAGAGAACAAACAACCTTTACCACTTTTACTGGCAATAGATTCTTAATCAGTATTTGTAACCCTATTACTTGACTACTACAAGTAAAATCTGGCAAATCACTTTCTTCTTCCGTTCCCCTTACAGCCATGTGTCACAAATACTGTATTCTTTTATTTGAGCCTTACCACTAATACGGTTCCCTGCTGTACCTTGTGGGAAAGCGTTGTCATCTGGGCCACTGGGTCCATGATGAGCTTAATTTCTGTAGGATGCCAGAGAAGTTAAACGGTTTACATAGTGTGAAGAAACAATTAAGCTGCCTAAAAGCTACATGATGCATAGCAAAATAATAGGTAAGAGGAGGACAGAAGCTTCAGAGTGAGCTAGATTTGCTGTCCAGACAAGCAATTTGGAGTGGCTGAAGTGATGATGAAGGGCACATTGGCGTAAAATTTCACTGTAGCAAAACCTTTTCAGCAATGACATTGTCATGCTGTTTTTTCAGTGCTGATTTTTTTTTACATCATCATCACTGTAGTCTAAAAGCACTTTCATGTATATAAGTAAATATTATTTCATGCATATTTACCTCATTTTGTTATGTAGGAGTTTGTAAACTAAATGCAGATTTCACTCTAGATGAAAAAGTTCAGGGAAATTTCTTGGACTTTGCAACCTGTGGGGAACACAGCTTGAGAGGCTGAGTGTCCTTGACAACAACTGAGACACTTTCTGCAAAGTCTGTCCCTGATTTAAGAGTAGTGTTTTCTTTTCCCACTAAAAGTCGTGATGCAAAAGCCACAAAGATGAGCTCCAGCTACTTTGACAGCTGTTGAGAGTGGTCTTATGAGTAAGTTCCATCAAAACTTACATAACTGGTAGGAGTGGAAATTAGATTTTGAATAAATGCTAGTTGTTAAAAGTTCCACAATTATTTTAAGAGGCTGAATATATTTTCTCTTCACTGAAACAACAACACTGCCTGTAAATTGTTTATGGATTACATTAAAGCTCATAAATTAAATCTGCTAATTTTTTCATGAGAACAATTTTCAGGCCATGGTATGCTTGTGACCCTTTAGATAAGAATTGTGTTTGTTCTGTTTATTTGTCATTAAAATCATAAGCAAAAGAATAGTGAAATGTCTGAATAATCCTTTTTGTGGCTGAAACATAAATCTAAATTTTCAGAGCTTTTACTGATTCCAGTTCCATAATATCTGAGTGTTTCCCAGGCTAATTAGATTAGCATAGCAAGGCTCCTAATGGAATCTTTAGCTCTGCTCCCTCAGTCATCGTGTGAAACTAATTGGGGAAGGTTTGTTTGTTTATGTTTGTAGTGAAAATGGTAGCTGCTATTGTGAATGTCATTCTAATTATGGTGGAAAAGATCTGCTAGAGAGGATGTACGGAGATGTGGGCAGACTTTGAATTATTCTAGTCTTCCCTGAAAACTCATTCTACACCAAGATCTTTCTCACCTACTATTCAGCTGTCATAAATGTATCTCTCTTCTACTGTGATCTGGGGTATCAATACCGAAGACAGCATGTTTCCTAATAAAGACTCTGAAAAAAGAAGCAAGATTTAGAAGTCTTTTGGAAGTTCATTTCTAGTAGGGAATCAGGCTTTGTTTGCTTATGACAACCTACACCTGTACAAGCAGGGTCTTGAGACGATAGGAAAACAATGTACAACTTTCATTTTACAATATTAAAAACAATAGTAACTGGATTCTGGTGCATATATCATTGTGCACAGATCTTCATCAGATGCAAAGAATATTGTAGAAAACAGTCAAGTCATCCTGGAAATCAAAGATGTCATTTATCACGTTGTTCAATGAGAAGCAAAAATAACAAAACTTAGTTTCCATGTGTTTGTACCCTTTCAGTCCTGGTTCTTCACTGTGACATGTTCATCTGAGAAGAAATACTTCTGAAAGGTTCACTATGGACCTACATCTGCATGGATTGATTGGCCAATGCACGTACATTTGTTAGCAATCTGGCTACTACCAAATGGAAGATATGAGGCTGAGGTCTTCCTAGGTTTTTTTTCTCAGTAGGTGTGCTAATTTCATTCTTTTATGCATACTTAACAAATAGTTTATTGGACATAATGGTCTTTTTATCCCTCTTTCAAATCTGTTTAGAATTGATGAAAGGGCTTCCAAGTAGTTCTGGAGAAAAGTGACTGACAGACAAGGAAAAAGACAAATGAGAATGGACAAAAACCAGGCAAATAGATCACATAATTGCATAAGACTTATTTCCATAGGAAACCAGGCCAAAAAAAAAAGAACCTATTTCTACTCAAAGCTAATGCTATCTCAGCATCACAGCTTGATAACAAAGCAACTTCTGAAGCCATGCATCTCTTTGATGAAAAGGAGCTGCCACTTCCAGTGGAAGTATGTGACACTGCTTTGGAGAGTTAAGTCAGACTATATGAGAGACACCTGCTCTTCACAGAAGAATTTTGCCTGAAACATCCTGGCAATTTGGTATGGATGTTGGCTGTTAAAATTGCTGATATATGCACAATCTGTTAAAAAAAAAAAAAGGTTTTTTTTTATTTTATGCAGATGAAGAGCAGGCTATTTCTTTAAAATCAGTCAGTAATAGTTGCTTATAACTATACAGCATATTTGAAGGTATCTGAGAAGATGGGTATTATTATTCAATTTTACGGTTTAGAGAACTAAGACAGAGAGAAGTGAAATGGCTTAGGTAGTGGTCATCTGAAAAGGCACTGTGGGAGAGTCTGCATGTCCTCCTGGAAGGACAGCCTGTTCATTAACACAGGGCTACTGAATTCTGTAATATCATCTGATCATTTAGATTACTCTAGGAAAACAATATCTCTCCATTAGCCTGGTAATCCTGTGTGGATGGAACAAACAAGAAGGACCAAGGATAACTTCATCCCTGTGGGGAAGACCAGAAGCAGCATCTGTGGGTGTTTGGACCACATCATAACAATAGGGAAAAAGCATTCAAATTCATAGGCTCCTGCCACACACTTGACTTCCATAGAGGGTCATAACCCCATGGAGACCTCTCTGTCAGAACCGTGAATAACTTGATAAGTCAAACAATAGACAGCATTACAGGGGAGAAGTAACAAAACCTATCCCTTGGGATTGGGGATGTGTGTGTGTGCATGTGCTCATGTATGTGTGTGCATGCATGTCTAGATGTCAATGGGTAAAACCTCATATACAAATCCGAAAGTAACAGATATACTTACTGTGTAAACCAGCCCTTGCTCTGATATGTGATTCTGCCATGTTTCCATTGCCTTTACCCACTGCTGTTGTGAATGATACTTTTGTCTATGTCTTCTTAGTTACATATTAAGATCTTTTGAGGAATTACTTTTTCAGGTAGCACCTATATAGTGAGAGAAGCTTGCAGGAAGCTACAGGGTTAGATCTGGAGACTATGTGCAGCATGTCAGGAGCTGGGATTCTGGGGCTCATGCGAACACTGAGAGGAGTGAACAGGGAGCAGGCATCCCAAGGACCAAAAAAGACTGAGGAGCACTTTTTCTAATTAGAAAGTCACCGACTCAACCATGCATGAGCCAGGAAGCAACTATTAACTTCAGGGTTATAATTAACAGTGGGAGGCTTGTTTGTACCTGTATATATATGTTTGCATTTATGTCTGTGTCAGTTTTTTGCTGATTCAGGGACCGAGTTATAGCAACCATTAAAATTCAATATGGCTTCTGTTATCGGAAATGTTTGGCACAAATATCTTCAGTGTTGCCACATCTCTTGATACCTCTTCAGATCTATAACAAACATGGGCAAAAGAAAGCCCTCCAAGAGGGATTTCTCCTTGTCATTATCACTAGAAGAGAGGGGCTGTGGGTTTGGCAGATTTTTTGTTTGTTTTGTATAAAAATGGGATAAATTACAAAAATTTCTGCTCCTTATAAATCTTCTTTCACATCAAAACATACGAGGTTTTTTTACTTCTCTCAAACCACAACCCATATGCCAGTTAACCATAAGAAGTTATTTTGAAATAATCAGTTTTTTAGTGAACTGAGAGTATTGAGACACTTCCTTAGTTATCTGTTTTCCAAATATTTATAACACAGTTTTAATATCATAAACTATAATTAGTAAATCCTTCAGGTAATGATCAGCTTTGAAGATTTTTCACTAGACCTGTAATGTGGAAGACTTNAAAAAAAAAAAAAAAACAAAAAAACCCCAAGAAAGGACTCAGCAGTCTAGAAGCAAAGATGGTTCCTTTATCTCTCCTGCAATGTCAAGACCAATCACACAAATTATTATGTGATAATATATATCAACAAGCAAGGGGACATCAGAAGAAATGAGATGATCAAAGAATGTAAATGTTTCTTCTCACAGCTAAAGAGAATTCTGCAAGGTGGCTCACACTTGCAAAGAGGCAAAATGCCATCACAAGATGTGCAGAATACAATTACACATGTAGTCATGGTGGCATATTATGAAGATATACCACTTATAAAGTAAGGTGAGACCTAGAGGTACCTAATGGTTTTAGCAGTCTTACAGAGTACCTAAATCATTACCCCTGGAAGGTGTTTATTTTCACAGAGCAAAGCGAGTTGCATAGAGGTGTCTGAGGATGATAGAAAAACGTACAGTAAGTGGAGAGGAAAGGATGTAATTACACATTCATCCACTGTATAATTTCAGTGTGTGTCAGCATCTTGAATGTTATATGCAGTTCTGGTCCCTTCATCTCACAAAGAATATAGCATAATAGGAAAAAGTTCAGAGACAGCAACAAGAAAGATAAAAGGTATGGAACAACTTCTCAACAAGCAAAGATTGAATAGACTAAGTCTTCTCAGGCAGGGGAAGAAATGACTGAGAGGTTGTATGATGGAGCTGTATAAATATTGTGACTGGCATAGAGTCAATTTTTTGTTCTGTCTTACAAAAAGAACTGGAGGCCATAATGAAACTAGCAAGTGCTATTTTTGAAACAAAGAAACAACCAAGAAAAATATTCACACAATGTGTAGGTTGAAATTTCACAGTTAGCCACGGGATATTTGAGATGTTAAAAATTTGTGTAGGTCCAGAAAAGGACTGGGCAAGCTTATGGAAGAAAACGTGATCCTTTGGACCAGGAAAGCCAAGAGCTACAGGCTGCTGGATATCTGTAATCAGGAAAATATTTTTTCTCTATATGCTTGTCCTTCCCTTTTGCTCTTCTGTGGGCAACTGGTGATGGTGCTAGTTGGAGACAGAACTCTGCATTTTGCTCACTGGCTCCATGCAGCCACTCCTACACCCTCGATCAGTTTGCACCCTTGGCATTCTGTGCCGAGTTCTCTGACTTAACCTGCAGCTAACAAATGCATCGGACTAGGTGAAGATGCAGTCATAAACGACTCACCTTAGAACTATTCTTCCCACCCAAAGGTAAGCCCGATAATGTTGGAAAATGCAGTTGTCTTTACCCATTTCTGACATGACAATGAAGTAATAATGCGTATTCCTTAAAGTTCAATGAAATGCCAACAGCAATAAGATCATTTTAAAGGTATATGGAGCCAAATTTTGCTTCACTTCCCAGTCAGCATGATGCAGCAGAATGCAGCAGGGCAGAAAAAGGCTTAGGGTTTTTTTTCTGTTATTACTTCACACACCACTAAATACGTATTTATCAAATGTTTTGTTTCCTAACTTCATGTTTTCTCTGCCAAGGCTAAAGCATGCAGATGAAAAATATGTCATGAAAATTACAAATGGGTGTATAGGCTATGGGGAAATGATGTATGTAATGAATTAAATCTGCAGATTAGATAGAGAATACTAATGTGTTTAAACAATATCAGATCAGGGTACTCAGATTCACCAGAATCACTGAGCCAGAGCAGGCAAGTTTGTGCTCTCTCATTCTTTCTCTCTCTCTCTTTCTTCTTCCTCTGCAGCCTGAACAGATTAATTGCTGGTTCAGTGCAAGGTTAATAATCACTACCAACTGCCAGATTCACTTAAGAGTTTACAGAAGAGATATTAACAACACACTGATATTGCAAAGCCTGGGACTTCTGAGAAGTCATCTCTGCCAGGAAAAGAGAGAACTGAGACTCAGAGTATTTTACACAGACAGATTCAGATCTACACTACTATTTAGTAAGTTTACAAAAAAAAAAAAAAGAAAAAGGTTAAAAATGATGCCCCTTCCCTGTCCTAATGTAACTGAGCACAGAAAACGAGTTTAGCAAGAAAGGAGACTGGAAGGGTGACACAGAGATTTCATTCTGTATTCTAAAATATTTTAGTGAAGGTATTAAAAGTGGTTAATTTTGTGGAGGAGCGTGAATTAGGAAAATCATAGGGATCAAGTCACAGCAAAAAAATCGGTGTGTGTTTGTGTGTATGTGTTGGAGTAGGGGGCAGAAGGATAAGGGATATTAGGGACTGTTGGACTTCCAGAGACGAAACATCCTAAAGAATAATACAGCAGTAAATCAGGCCTAAGATGCACTTTTTAATAGCTAAAACGCTATTTTGTTTTCTTGTTCAGGAAGTAATGTAGCCCATCCTTTAAAATAATTAATTGAGAATCTGACAGTTCCAAGGATGTCTTGCAGTGATTAAGACAGATCTGAGCTTCTTCCAGACACATATCAGGGAATCTGAAATGATTCACTGAAGGCAAAAACAAACAAATAAACCTTATTGTCTTCTCACTGATGCACTCCTGCTTACCATAACAACTGCTGAGGTGATGAAGGTGGATACACCTTTGAATGCACCTTGTCTGGCCGACTAGAGTTAATTTAAGAACCGAGGAGATGACAGTGTTTACCCTACCCTATTGTCTCGCATACCCACTCCCTCCACTTTCCGTGGCAAGGTGGCTGCTGCACTGGGTCAGTTGGACAGAAAATCGTGTTGGTTCCTGTTATGCCATTGCTCACCATTGCTCACCTCAGACACTACTGTTCATGGCCCCTGGCCTGCCCCAGCGTTGGTCTCTGCTCATGTCCCCCACCTCCAGGAGGTTTCTGCACTTCCAGGAGACTACCTCCAGACAGGAGCTTCACCTTCACGTTTCTGAAACCAATTCTGTCTTTGGGGAACCTTTCCTTGGGCACCAATGCTTCTTTCTAGGTCACAGTGAGCCCCACTCTTCCCAGTCTAATAGTCTATGTGCAGAAGTATAAATTGTGATGAGCCTTCAAATTGGTGATTCTCTCTCATGCCTCTGTATTACCTGGAGGATTCAGGATGTGGCATTTGTTTTTAATCTGTCTGTTATCAGAATTTACTACCAGCCTGTCCTGGTTGCAGCCAGGAAGTAACAGGCTTCTGTCAGGGAATTCAAAAGTTCAGTTTCGGACATTCACCCCCAACACACATGCTTTAATTATTAGCCACCTGTTAGCATTCACAATTTACTTTTTTGTTGTTGTTGTTGTTTTTGAACTATGACACCTTGATGGGAAAATCTTTAGGACTATTTTTATGACACTAGTCATGTGAGGGAGACCAGAAAATACACATTATATCCTACAGTGCCTCTCCATACTTTTGCACCACTACTGAAGACAGGCCTTGTGCAGAAAAGGTTCATAAAGCCTTCTTTTATAATTTTATATATTCAGATTATATCCAGATAACTTAAATCCCAACTAAACCCATGCACTTAAAGTTTCTTTAAGGTGAGAAAGCTTTGCTGGTCTAAGACCAGACAGGGTTAGGCAGACGTAAGCTGAATAAAGCCCTTACTCTCACTCCCGCATAAAAGGGAATTGTGCTGCAGAAAAGTCGTGTCTTTTGAATGACCTTAAAGGTACTCCTCAGCCATGCTTTAAGAGGCTTTATAGGTTCTCATTTCCCTCATGCTTAGCACTATACCTAAAGGCAGCATTTAAGCCTGAATCAGGCTTCAACTTGAAATCTAGTAAAATGTACCTTCTTGAAACATCTTTTGACTGTCTCTCTCCCAGAGTGACAAATATATGTCTTTGTTCTTCTGCTTCATCACTGAGGCTTTCACTGAATGAAAGCCATCACTGAGTGACCAATGAGTCACTGTCTCCGTCAGCATCACTAAGACTTTTTGTGCTTCAATTCTTCGCAACATTAGATGCAATGATGTGGAAAATAACTACAAAGAATAAATAAATAAACAAATAAATAAATAAATAAAAGGCCAAGTTTTTCTTAAGTTTCTTTTAAAACACAATCCTGCTCAGAGAACTAGATTTAGACGTTTGGCCTTTCTGTGTTACACTTTTCAGTCCCTTATTTTTCAACAAGGGAATTATTTTTGTCCTAACAATTTAATACACAGTAGAGTTGGAGAGCAAGTCACACCATGCCCAGCTTCATAAATGTCTGATGAATTCTGATTCCAGAGAAATTATTGATTTTTCATAGCTATTAATGGTATATGAATCTGAGGAAACAAAACAAAACAAAAAAAACAAATTTGCAAACTGATCTTGTTTGACCTCCCCAGGTAAGTATGTGATATACAGATGCGTATATATAGGTACATACATACTTTACATATTTGTTATTTAGCAACTTATTTGTGTAATAAACTTTTATAGGCCAATATACACGAGCAGTTAAAGTACTTCTTAATATTTAGCTTGCCAAATAGGGTTTTTTCCTGTTTCTAGCAGAATTTGCTTCCCTAGATACAGTAGCTTTGAAACCTATGCCTAAAGACAGTTCAGGTTTCATGAATGTAAAGTCATCCGAGTTGCTCCCATACATATCATACTACATTTTCCTATGGGAAATACAGTCAGCCTTGACTCCCCTAATACAAAAGAGAAGAAAATGAGCAGATCTATCTTTGACATGTCACATGGGAAGACTGCTTTTCTGAAAGAATCTGCCTTTCTTACTCTGCTGTGTGGCATATTGCTGCATTTCTATCCCTCTTTAAGTATAGTAGGGGGCACTCTGGCATTGTTCCAACAGATACTTTTTTAAAACTGAAAGTCCCCTGTATCTACATATACTCCCAGCTGTGGGATTTGACAAATAATACAAGCTTGTTTTTTTAATATTCACAAGGAGATAAGCAGAAAAGGAAGGTCGTTCAGAGTTAAACAGAAGTTTGGCATAGAAGAGTGGATTTATTTCATGGAAATTTAGACATTCTTCTGAGGAATCTAATTTAGGATTGAAATTGCACTGGTATCACTACATGGTCCATTGATGCAAGTTAAAAATCTTCAGACCACCTAAGATTTGAATCATCTTATGGACAAGCTCATCTTTTTATTAATCATATAGCATGCTTATTGTGGCTATGTCTCTGACTGAAACACTTTAGGTATGTGTGCACATTTAAATAATAATAACAAAAAATCAAGTCCAAATTCCCTTTCAGTAGGCACTTTGCACACCTAGAGAGCTTCGGGGTCTTTGATACATTGTACCACTTGGGGTTTTTTTTAGGAAATCATTCCTGAAAATTTTTGATGTTCCAAGAGACCTTCTCTTTATATTATTTTCCATTTCTTTAAAACCAAGGTCAAACTAAGAGCCAAATCTGCAATTTATTGTTTGCAAGTGTATTTTAACTTCCTAGGCCTGAATTTGTGAGTCATAGATCACCTATGCAAAGGAAATCTTTACAATATGACCTGAAAGAAATTGATTTGGCATGCCAGAATACTTGTCAATGGAACACCACTGTCGTGTTCAGTATATTTTCTGGTAAAACAAATATACATTGTTAGTATTTCCTCAACAAACTGGCAAGTTGAAAAACATTAAAGAAAGATATTCAAGATATATTAGATACAGACAGTGAAAAGAAATGCTGGTTGTGCTTTGTGTTTGTGTGTCTTAAACAGTGCTTCTTTTTGTCATATCTCAACCCTTGCTATTACTAAACTGTTGTTTACCCTTCTTGAAGCGAGTGCTGAGAGAGCTGGCAGATGTTATTGCTAGACCACTCTCCATAATCTCTGAAAGGTCATGGGGAACAGGAGAGGTGCCTGAGGACTGGAGGAAAGCCGACATCACTCCAATCTTCAAAAAAGGCAAGAAGGAGGACCCAGGGAACTACAGGCTGGTTAGTCTCACCTCTGTCCCTGGGAAGGTAATGGAGCGACTCATTCTGGATGTCATCTCCAAACATGTTGAGGACAGGAAGTTATTGGAAGTGGTCAACATGGATTTACCAAGGGTAAATCATGCTTGACGAATCTGATAGCCTTCTATGATGTTATAACTGGTTGGCTGGATGAGGGGAGAGCAGTAGATGTCATCTACCTTGACTTCAGCAAGGCTTTTGACACTGTCTCCCATAACATCCTCATTAGGAAGCTGAGGAAGTGTGGGTTGGATGAGGTGACAGCAAGGTGGATTGAGAGCTGGCTGTGTGACAGAACTCAGAGGGTTGTGATCAGCGGCACAGAGTCTAGTTGGAGGCCTGTAACCCGCGGTGTCCCCCAGGGGTCAATACTCGGTCCAATTTTGTTCAATATATTCATTAATGACCTAGATGAGGGGACAGAGTGTATCCTCAGCAAGTTCGCTGATGATACCAAACTGGGAGGGGTGGCTGACACTCCAGAGGGCCGCGCTGCCATCCAGCGTGACCTGGACAGGCTGGAGAGCTGGGCAGAGAAGAACCTAATGAGGTTCATCAAAAGCAAGTGCAAGGTCTTGCACCTGGGGAAGAAGAATGCTAGGCACCAGTATAGGTTAGGGGTGGACCTGCTGGGAAGTAGTTCTGAGGAGAAGGATCTGGGAGTCCTGGTAGATAGTAAATTATCCATGAGCCAGCAATGTGCCCTTGTTGCCAGGAAGGCCAATGGAATCCTGGGCCGCATAGGGAAGAGTGTGGCCAGTAGGTCGAGGGAGGTCATTCTCCCCCTCTACTCGGCACTGGTGAGGCCACAACTGGAATATTGTGTCCAGTGCTGGGCTCCCCAGTTCAAGAGGGACAGGGAACTGCTGGAGAGAGTCCAGCGTAGGGCAACTAAGATGACTGAGGGATTGGAGCATCTCCCTTATGAGGAAAGGCTGAGAGAGCTGGGACCCTTTAGCCTGGAGAAGAGAAGGCTGAGGGGAGACCTTATTACTGCTTACAAATATCTAAAGGGTGGGCTGAAGGAGGATGGAGCCAGACTCTTCTCGTTGGTTCCCAATGACAGGACGAGGGGCAATGGGCACAAGTTGGAACATAGGAAGTTCCGTTCCAACACACGGAAAAACTTCTTTACAGTTAGGGTGACAGAGCACTGGAACAGGCTGCCCAGGGAGGTTGTGGAGTCCCCTTCTCTGGAGATTTTCAAGACCCGCCTGGATGCAGTCCTGAGTAATGTGCTCTAGGCAATCCTGCTTTGGCAGGGGAGTTGGACTAGATGATCTCTAGAGGTCCCTTCCAACTCTGAAAATTCCGTGATTCCATGAAAATTCCGTAATTCTGTGAAAATTGTTACTGACAGAAAGCCAAAGTTCAAACCCAGAGTTTTAACTTCTCCATCTTTCCCTTGTCTCCCCCAAAATTTGTAAAATTTTAAGGCAATTAAACACCAGTTTCTTGTGTTTGTTTCCCATTTCATATCTTTTTCACCCAAAGCTCATGTTTAATACCCTACGTTTGCTCCAGGGTGAGTAACTCTTCTATGATAAATTGACTTGCAAAGGCTTATTATAACGAGTGCATCTGGAACTGTACAAAGAAAAGGGTACAAAGTTCTAAAATTATAGAGTGAAAATCACAACAAAAATGTGACATCACGTTTGGTTTTTGGAATACTGTCTCTGTAATTTGTAGGCTAATTTTTTTGTTTTATGAACAGATTCCCAGGGAAGTTGAAAAGGCATACTTGAATATAGATGTCTGTCTTCATATCTAAAATGGTACACCAGGCATATAACTAACAGAGATGTTTTGTCCTGGAACAAATCCCTTGCTGTTGTTTATGTTACTTTATCTTCTTATGTCTGAGTTCATAATCTGTTGAATAGTGACACTTTGAACAGAATTGTTAGAAAAATTCATGAGAGCCTGCATGAGCATAGAGAGCTTTAACATAAAGCTAGATATGATTTAGGCCCTGATCCTGCAAGCATTTATCCGCAAGATGAATACGAAGTTCACATAAGACTGAGTTGGATGGCTGTGGATTTTAATGAAATCTCTTTGATTTTCCCAGCCATTTGCAACTTTCAGTCTCCAGCACTGAAAACTGGGAATAGAATACCCAGGTGCATCACCAACCCAGAAAAAGATACACCTCATTGTACAATATATATAGAGAGACAGATAATAAACATCATCCAAGATTTATCCTAATGAAGCCTGAGCACCATAGACTGTCATAGAAGAATAATGAAAAAGCTATTTTCAAATCAGGTGGTGGTCTGGATTTAGTAAACATCTCTTTGGTCTAATCACTGTTATCGATCACTCATCTGACTGAGTAATCATATGTAATGAAGAGAACTGTATCAGACACTGATTCAGTAAGGAAAAAAAAAAAAACAAACACAAAAACAAAACCAAAACCAGAAACCCTCAACTGTTCAAGAAAGATACTTACTTTCCAATGATTGCAGTGAAAATAATGTAAACACTCTCTTGAGTCATATCCTCAACAGAAAAGTGAGCTACTGCTCTTGTTTTGAAGTAATTTGAATTATCAAGTTCCAAAATATTATAACTGATATAAGGTACAATATGAGAAAACTTAGACTTTAAAGTCCAGGTGTTCCCACACTGGACCTGTTTGATGATACATTGTTTCTACAGCTATGCCACTGTTTGACTGAAACTGAAGGAATGTCATAGAATAGGGACTTCTAAATGCAATCCTCACATCCTTAACAGTTTGTTTTACCTCCTAATTCACTGTGAGATTAAAGTCCAACATTAGTTATCTCATATTGATTGACTTTCTGTAGAAAGATTACATGCTCCACTCATACTCAATCCATATATTTTGAATATATCCTGTAAGGTTAGCCAATAATGTAATATTTTGTGTTAACATCAGTTTGTATTCTATCCAAAATGAACATAAAAAGATCTTACACTCTCCTTCTTCTTTGGAGTGTTACATGCTTATGTTTTTCACTGACTTAGTCACTCCTGGTTAACCCACCCTACCTCATCATTGAAGCAGCATTTGTCAAGGAGTAAGGCTGGTCTGTCACTTTTGAGGGTAATTTCCAACTGAATTACCTCTCTTTCTGTAGAATTACCAGTGTTCCCCCTTGGAGACAAATGGGACTGGCAGACTGTAGGTGGTGAGCAGCTACTCAGGTGGCCCTGCTGCTACTACACATCTACAGAGAGTTAAGAGCACTTCGCATGCAGTTATGATTGATGCTGGTAAACATGCTCCATAGGTAGACTTCAGAAACACAGCTCCTGCTAGGCAGCATAGGGTCTCTTAAACAAGGAAAAAAATCAATATTTCAAGTAACTTTCTACTGTAAATTGCAGGTTCTCATTAACCTTTTCAGTTCCACCATGACAGAAAAAAGACTAATTTAGCAATGAAATGTCAATTCAGTCTAAAATGAATCTGTTGCTGAAACCTAATTTAAGAACTCTGGGTCTCACCTTATCAAAACATCTTCATTTAAATGCATACTCTGACTTTTGTTGCTACATCAGTATAATTTGAAAGCAAGCTTTCAACTGCAATGTGAAGGGGTGGTGGAAGGTGTATAGTGGGAGCAAGAGGGGAAAGGAAGGGCAAGACTAGCTTTTCCATTAAATTCTTCACTAGTATGGTTTTATTACTTTAACCTAACTCTTTGGTTAATTATTCATCAAATAATGCAATACATATTTTAATGTGTTTCAAGCAGAAATCTAGATTTCAAAATCACATTGAACCTGATACTCTGAATAATTAGAAGTGCTTTCATCTGTGACACTTGAAAATGCTGATTTATTTAGAAGTTTCTGTTCAGAATTTATGTAGAACTAAGAGCATCTAATAATAACCTGGTGGTTGGTAAATGAGCAGTACTGTCCCAGTGACAAAGCCAGTGGATTAATCTTGACAAAATAAAATAAATAATAAAAAAAAATTAAGTTCAGCAATTCCTCTGCTACCGTCATCCACTCCTGAATGTGTTCCTACTGAGTTTGTTATTACAAAGTCTGGCAGATATTTCTATACTGATTGCAAATTTCTTATTTATACCACTTAAAATGTGCAATTTCAGGTCAGTTACTAGAGTTTCAACCAAGCCAGATTTCTAAGCATGTGCTTAACCTCAAACTGAGTTAGCACAACAAAATGAAACATCAGTTATTTTTCTCTGATAATTCAGCCTTGTATATTTATATATTAAATGTAAGAAGAGTAAAGAGTTTCTGTATCTTTGTATCGGTCATTATAGCTGGTAACATACAATCCAGTGACAACACACAGCTGTAGGGTGTTAGGAAAAATGTATTGTACTTTGGTGTATGTATAGTTTCTTCCTACATGAAGATAGTGCATAATATTTCTCTTTTATAGCTATGATATTCAACCTCAGTTCTCTCTTCTGCCAGGATATTTTATTTTTGCTGCTTTTGTTTGATTTTTTTTTGTCTTTTTGATTTCTTTTTTTTTTTCCTTATTATTTTTCAGGAGAACTTTTTTTCCTGAAATGCTTAGTAGCAGCTATTGTGTTGGGACCTTTCTAAAAAATCACCATTCAAAATGCCTAGAAAATAAACAGTGTCTCCTATGTAATTGCAGTTTTCTAGCTCGCTCTCTGTTAAATTTTTCAATTATAATTTTCTTTAGCGCTACATTAAAAATGAACCTCTTTCCTATGACTAAATACTAAGTGTTTGACATTTCTTTTCATTCTGAACTAGGTTGCATAGTTGACTTACCAAGCAACATTTTTGATTCTGTAAATATTTTTCATTCAAAAAAAAATGAAAACCTTTTCCACAGTTTATTACTCTCTTGACAGTGAAGCATATTAAAAAGACAGCCCCTATGTAAAACATTCTTCAGTTTGGTGAATAGCAAACATTCCTGCTATGATGAAATTCCTAATGACTCTGCACAAGCACGGCAAAAAAGCTTGTGGGTTACCCCTGTCATGCTAGGTGATTACACAGAAGCTGGCAATATCTCCACAGCCTTTTAAAAATAACACACTGTCTAGCTGCTAGACCCACAATGAGCTCTTAGAATCAGCATTCAGTTTTTAAGGTATTCCTAAGTGCAACAAAACAGTAACTTTAAACAAAAGACAGAATTTCAGATACAGACATGTCTTTATCTTTCTCTTGTGTCTAGTTGCTTCTGTTTCCATGTCACACAGGAAAAGAAAAAAAAAAAAAAANAAAAGAAAAAAGATCCTAAGTGCTTACAGGAAAGGTCTTCAGGTTTTTAGAACACACAGGGAATGAGAAGTTCAACAACGTATAACTGACAAGTTGGAAGCTCAGCTCCAGACATGAATCCATTACACCAAGTTAGTTAGCTAAAGTCCTGTTAGTAAGATTACACAGATGTGTTTGAAAATGTATCCCCAAGTCATCTTTAGAAAAGCTTTCAAATCTGTGTTTACTTAGGACAGCGCCTAAGTAACCAACCGTGAACGTATGTCTGAATGCCAGATCACAAGAGTCTTAATACTCTATCTCTGCTAATAGCAGTTCCTGATTCAGGTGTCAGAATAAAACTGCTTAACAGCTTTATATCTCTATGGCATCTCCCTCTTGTAGGTATGATGGAAGGTGTGCAGGTTGCTTAGAGGGATAAAGTCAATTGAAATATAAGAAGCATAAATGGAAATGAAAAATTAAGTTCTTCCTTTCAAATAAGGTTGTCATACAAGGAGAGACAGTGGTAGGAGGTCTAAGGAATAGGTAGGGATTTCCTGACCTGCTTTCTTTCATTAGCATGATATCCACTACCTTAAAAAGAAAAGCTGTCCAAGAAACAAAATTTTGAAGACTATAAATGCGCGTGAAATAATAAAGAAGAACATCAATTACTTTTCTCTGGTAATTCAGCCTTGTATATTTATATGTTAAGTGTAAGAAGAGTAAAGGAGGTTCTGTATCTTTGTACATTCCTTTATAATTATTGTACATTGCCATATTTTAAGTTTACTTCCTCTGTATTAATTATGCTTAAAACCAGAGATGAGTACGGATAATATAAGAAAAAGGAAATCTCTTTACAAAAGCTTCTATCAATGAAAAATCATATTTTATGCATTAAGAAACTATTTGTTTTCACTATCATGCTACTACCAAATTGTTGGGAGCATAATAGAAAAAAATGTGTTTTGCAAGGCAGAATGCTGGCATTACATAAGCTGATTATACTGTGTAAGCTAATTAGTTATGTTACATAAGCTAATTAGATGGGGCAAACTAATTTAGTGACTTAAGAACCTTCTTTTTAGTCAATTTTAGTGAATCTGAGCCTTTTTTAGAATGCAATAATGTTTCTTTAAAATGTATTTATTTGGGAGTAGAAACTGGAAATAGCATTCTAGTCATTTCACCTGGTGCCTTAGGAGATACCCTGATCTATGTCCTACATTGCATCACTTGTTCATCTCTAATGGGAAGCTGTTGGATTTCTGCCAGAGAGGACTTCTCCAATACATTGACAGCTGATGCTGACCTTCTGCAAGCTTCCAGTAAGTACTTCCCAATCCATAGACTCTGTAAGCACATCTCTGAAAAACAGGTATTTTCAGCTGACTGACACTGTGTGCAGCAACCCACTTCCATGTTTGTAATACATGTTTTGTTCACTGGTTTCACCCATTGCCTATTTATCATTTTAAGTTAATTATGGTTTCTAATGAAATAAAGTAAGGACTTATTAAACAGCTACTAAATGGCAAAATGATGGATAGGATAGGATAGGATAGGATAGGATAGGATAGGATAGGATAGATGGAGTTTAGAATAAGCTTATAAAAGGAACAAACTATGTAATCTATGTTGAACACATGTATTGAACATTTAACACAAAACCATTGATTTTAAAAGCTGCAGGAAATTTTATGCCGTAAATATGAGAGACATTAGTCTATGGAGCCATGGAAACAAATTTCATAGAAAAAAACTTTTCTCACATAACTCCAAGTTCTCATGATCTTCTTCTCTTTCTCCTCTCAGATATGATGGATTTGGCTTCCGTCATTCATTCAGGGAAAATGCATTATTAGAAGATTGTCTGAGGTTAATGCTTTTTCCTCTGTTTCATTGCCCACAGTCCCTTCACAGCGCCATGAGCAGGTCTAGTGCGTAATAGTACCAGCCAATCATTCCAAATGCCAAAAGTGAATACTCTAATTTTTTATGCTTTATAATATTTCATTTAAGATAATAAAATATTATTTTTTACTTATGTTATTAAATTTTTTAACACCGTTGCATTCACAAGCCTTATAGACTGTACATATTCTAGTAAAAGCAGCAAGCCTGGGAGTATTCTCTGGTCCTAAGACTGAGTGGCATAGACTGGCATCATCCACAACGTACAACACTCGGTACCGAGTCTCCACTGAAACCTATACAATGTCCTTCTGTCCCTAAAACAGTATTATGTTGTGTGTGTCCCATCCAAAATGCATGAAATAAGACAGTGGCTGTGTTGCAGCTCTGCAGAATAAGGTTTTCAGAGCTGTGAACAGAGAGGGTGGATTATGTGTGCTGAAGTGTAACATCAGTGTGTCTGAGAGCACAAAGTTTGCTGGATAATGTCAGAAGAACTTGGAGGGAGTGATCTTCTACAGTTTTTTCCAAATCACTTATTTGTAGTGATTGCTGCTGCATGCTACCTCCTGAACAGTCTTTGGACATTGTCTCATAGAGCACTAGTTAGGACCAGCCGAGACTGTGTCAGTGAGCCTCCTCACAATAAGCAGCAAGTGACCCCTTTGGACCCACTGTTAGAAAGATTGTCACCTACAAGATTAAAAATCTTGCCCATACATATCTCCAGTGAAAACTCTAATTGTTTGGGTTCTTTGCATCTCAAGAAATAACGACACTATTTGGAATATGTCTTAGTTACTTGTAGTGTTGTATCACTTAGAGATTCCCAGATAGAGCTGTCCACTCAAATGGGTGTCAAAACTGACTGGCTGTACACGGAAAGGATTAGTATAAATGAATGTAACAGATAAAGGCTACGTACCGTCTTAAAGAAATGTAAATCTTAACAAACAATATTTTCATAATATTACATTAGAAAAGAGGATATATTAATATGAAAATGTATATAAAGGGTTCAAAAAGTTATGAGAGTTTTTTTCACACTGATTTTGTTGGCAGACTTCAGTTCATGTTTTTGAGGTTTAGAAATTTGCTTACAAAACCACAGTCAAATAGAAGTCAAAATTCCTGCAACTTCTTTTTTTTTTTCTAAAATCTGGGATTTGAAATAGGACATTTAATATCAACTCTTTCAAATTAAATCTCTGCATTTTAAAATACCTGTAAAATCTTGTGGAGATGGATTTCCAGAATTCCTGAGACACAAGACACTTGGAATACAGTTAAATAAAGCTGTTAGAATTTCAGGGTTTATCTAGAAAAGCATATTCACACTGCTCTGTTCCACTGGCATTCTGGGCATGGAATACTATCTGTTCTTATTGGTTTCGTGGAATGAAATCCTTGTACGCAGCAGATTCAAGCCTAATTGGCTCAGAGAACAGAGGTCATACTCCTGGGGCAGTACACACAGCTCCAGAAGTATTTAAGAGATGTGGTGTAAAAGCTCAGAAGACATGTAGAGTTCTGTAATCCCATTCCATTCCTTATCTATGACCTTCTACTACAACATATTTTTTCTTTTTAATTTTCTCTTCCAAGCGCCTTCTGTGCCTTATTCTTTGGTGTCTCTTTGGAAGAGCTCTGGGAGTAGGCACCACACTAGGAGCATCGTTCCAAACCGGTACAAGAATTTAGAGGAAAGGTATCTAAAGAAGTGTGAGAGAGCTTGGACCCAGGTGGTATCAAACTCCAAAAAAAGTTAATGGAAGTCCAGTTTACTACATTCATTTTAAGCGTGCCTTCTGCAGCAGGGAGAATCAAGCTTCTTGAGGCTGTATAATAAGGTTGGCAAGGCTAATTTCCCCATCAATAAAAGAGCTGGATATTGTAGGAAGTCTAATAAAGTATATGTTTAAAGGGATGGAGCCCAAAGAGTAAATCTCTCTTTTTTCCTTTCAGATATTTTAGTGCAGCTTGTTGACATAACTCCAAATGAAGACTGACAAAGAAGCATTGCTGGCTATAGCTTGTGTTTTAATGTGCAGTGGAGTCTTTGCACAGTCCATTCATTACACCTTTTTCAAGGTCACCTTTTCTCTTTTATTTATGGCTTTTATTTGTAATTACTCAGATCACAATGACCACCAAGTAAAACACAGGAACTTAATGCAAGAATACAGCTGAACAGATGAAGTCTGGTACTTTTTTACTTATCTCTTTGCCATTAAACGCGTAGCTTGCAAGAAATGAAAATTTTAGTGAGAATCATATCTAGGAATGTGATGCTTACATTTTTATCCTAAAAATTAAGACTTTTTTGGAAAAACTCCCTTTCCTGTCTTTTTTTTTTTTTTTATATTCCGATGAGTAACTAAGTTAAATGAATTACATGTATCTGAAGTAAGGGCAGACAGTTCAAGTAATCAATTAAAATGGCATAAGGTTGTGATTTGGGGTTGTTTTTTACTCATGCAGGAGTTTGTGTAGCTCTCTAGACTCCACTGGAATTGTCTCCAGTAACAAACAGGTGGAAGTTTTTATTTTATTTTGTCCTCCCACACACACGCATATGTAGCTAGAATTACTGGAAATGGAACATAAAGGCACGTAACAAGAAAGTAGACTAAATGAGATTTTAGTTTGCAGGTACACTGAAAATTCAGTCATATTTTTAAGCTGTTCCTTAAATATTTTAAGGGGTTGTGCACTTAATTCATATAATGAACAATCCATTAAAGCTAACATTATTGTCTCTACTTGCTTGTACATAAAGAGAACATTAAACGTAAGTTCCACTGAAAGTGTCTGTTTTAATCATTGTGAAGAAGTATAGATGAATAGTTGCAAAGTATTAAAGGCCAAACACAGCATAATTTTTTTTGTGTGGACAAGAATTGATATCAAATTCACTGGCATAGCATTTGCAAACTCAGAATAACTTTGACATTATAGAGTGGGAATTTGACTGTGTAGTAAGGCACTGCATCACAGATCCAAATCTAGAATGATTTCAGATTGTTGTTTTTGGTTTTGCTCCTAAACACACAAATTCTTCCTTGAGAAACCTCTGAAAAGGATACGCAGGACACTGGAAGAGTAGCCACAGCATTAGATTTCGACAGTTTTGAACTACTGGGAATCTTGATGTTTGGTCTGAGGTAGCAATGCTAACTTTAACCACAATATAAATACACACATCAATTGAGATGTGAACTTCTATTTAAAAGAAAGGAAATCTAAATAAGTGCTGTCACCATCATTTATTTTCATTCTACAGACCTAGACATACTGTTTTGTTCGTATATGTTTTGTGCCAATACATTTGGAACAATCATAGATTTTCAAAGGCATAGTATAGGACATAGGAAAAAACATCCTGGGATGTAAAAACAACACATAATTGTTCCAAATATTTAGCTGGGTAAGTATTGTATTCAGAGCAGAGATCAGTCACAAACAGATCAATGTATTTATCGTCAAGGCAGTATTGTCTCCAAGCTACGTGATCATTTAACAGGTCGTGACTTTCCAGAAAAACAAAGATAAGTCTCTGGTATTGTGGTCTAACACAAACTAAACTGCTATTTTGGATGAATGAAGGTGTTGGAAAAAGTTTGGTAACATCCTATCTTCATCTACTATGAGCAGGATAACATTTAACCCACTTGAACAGCTAAACGCCATGCAAGCATTGGCTTTATCAATCACCATAAATCTGTGAAAATTGAGATAGAAAAATAATCAGGTCAAAAGGACACTTAAAACAGAAGAAGAAAACTAGTTACATTTATGTTACATGTTTTTAAGCTTTCCCTTTCTCTTGAAGGGCAAGAAGGAGGGGAGGGGAGAGAAGGGGAGTGAGGGGAAGAACAAAGAAGGAGAAAAGGGGGAAGGAGGGAGGGAAAAAATCAGAATTCTCTTCTAGAAATTTGTTGCAACCTGTAAACCTATGTAACTACTTGACTGAGCCACTATGTAGTGCAACTGTCCAGTTTACTGGTGAGGAGCTGGGCTTTTGAGTTATATTTTGGGGTTTTGGTCTTGTTTTTTTTTCTTTTTTAAATATATCTAGTTTTTAAAAAATAGACATATCTAACTGTCCATGGTAATAGTAAAATCAGGGATATCTTGGGCCTTAATGACTGGATAATGCAAAATCATATAGTGAGACATATCTTCAGTATTATGTTGGGTCACACAAACAGCTGGCACTGGAAAGTTTTGTATAACTTCAAGTTTTATTAAAAAACATCCCACAGTTATTGTTTTTATTTGTGGTTATCAGAACCATATTCAAACTTTTAGCAGCTGTTTAAAAACAAAACAAACCCAAACCAAACTCAAACAAAACACTTGCCTCATAGGAAAAGGAGATAGAGAGCTCATAGTAACCAGAAAAAGTCAAAGATGATCACAGCTGAATAAAGTGGATGGATGTTTGCCTTTCTCCCATATCGTGAAAAGAACCGTAAGTCATACCAAACAGAAATAATAATGGGGAAAGGCTACATCCCACTTCTATTTTGTGCATAATATACCTGTCCATTGACAATGCTACTACACATTTTAGGGATAATTCAACACAAGAATTTTATTTTCAACAGACCTTACATTGCGCCTTTGTAATTACTTGGAATTCAGTCAGGAAAAGGGAGAAAACATGTTTAATCCTCTGAAAATGCCAAATAAGCTTTAGTCAATTTAAATCAACCAGATTTTGGGTTGCATTATATTTAAAATATGAAGAAAAAAGTCAAACCTTCATCAGATCATTGCATTTTGATAGTGCTAAATATTTCTAAATCAATTTCCATAATTTCAGATATTTATTGGGAAGATCAGATAGTGTACTAATATCACCGCATTTTTGTAAACTGAAACTCAAAAGAACAATGCAAAATAGATAAGATGTCAAAAAAAAAAAACAAACCAAAAACCCAAACCAAAACAAAACCAACACCTCCCTCCCCCAAATAAGTTATATTCCAGAAAAGGAGAAACAAATCTTCAAAGACATTATGCATATGATCCCCAAAGTTCAATCCAGGATCAAGAGATACATCAATATTTCTAACTGAACTAATGATTAGACAATTTACAAAAAGGAGCTTGAATAGATAACCAATAAATTTTGCTTTGGGGTCAGCTAGGCTAAACAGACGCTTGTTCATAGCAAATACACAATATGTAATGGATGATAGATGTACAGGTCAGAAATAAAAAAATCCCATCAGAGAGTCCTTATGCAGCCTCCTGAGTTTCTGGATAGCTGTAATAAAATCCATTATCCACATATTTCATTCTTCACCTTTCTCGTTTCCCTACTCATCCTTTCCAGGTTTCCATCGTTAGTATCTCTCTTCTCAAAGACAAATCTGTAGCATTATTAACTGTCAGCTTTTCCTCTTTTGTTAAACTTATATCTGGCCTTGAAAGTGCAGTCTGTATCCACTGTTTGTAGCTCATACATATGCATTTGTTCAGGACAAGGATCATTTAATAACATGTAGGTCGTTTTCTTCTCATATTTATTGCAATTAACTGTTTTAATAAGTAATTGCTTAGTAATGATTTTTCTTCTGATTCATACCTAGGATTTCTGTGAGGGCTTTTGTAGTTCATTTTTATTCTGTTTCTGTGAGGGCTTTTGTAGTTCATTTTTATTCTGTTTCTGGTGCTTTCTCTTTCAAGAGTTCCAAATGGATATTAATAAGGAATAGTTTACATGTCTAGTATCCTCATAATTTTTTACTGCTTTTGGAGGAACAGATGGAGATTAGGTAATTCTATAGAGCTACAAATTGTAATTAAGTTGAACAGAGGTATAAATATCACTGTTTAAAATCATAAATTTGAGATGTCCTCTCTTCTTAAACATTGCAACAGCCAGACTTTTCGCAGCGTATACGGTGTTGTTGATCATTTAGTCTTCTTAATCCTAATCAATGAAGTAATTGAACAATGGCCTTTCAGAAATGCTTTTCCAATGTTTATTTTATTTTCAGACTATTAATCAGCTGTTCATACAATTTTCAATTTTTATTTGTGGCATTGCCCTTGTAAAAACTGATCTTATAGTCAGCTAGTATTAATAATAATTGTCCCATTATAGTTTTTACTCAGTATAGAACCTTTCTGAATTTTGATAAATCTGTTCATTACATTTATTCACTGATAATTTTAATGCACTACATCTTGGCTTTCCTATGTGATTTCTCAGTTATCTAATGATTAATTAAACATAGTTCCAAGATTCTTATTTTTATTTAAATAAATTTATTTTTTATATTTATTCACTTATTACTTTAAAGTACATCTTGGGAAATTTTTGGACAATACATAATACTCATTTTAAAAACAAATATTTTAAAAGATCTCTACTTCATTTTGCCGTCACTTGTAGTCACAAACTAAAGACTTGAGGAGAGAACAGCATTAAGCAATGCTTTGAGAGATAAAATAACTTCTGCATTGTAACACTGATGGTTGGGAAAGTGTGAGATCCTTTACCCGTGGTGTCCTGCTACAAGGCCTTCTGTCTTCCAAATGTCATTCCACAAAAATGGAATTGATACACCTGATCTAGGGTGCTACAGGGCATGGAGAATAACAACAGCCACTGCTTAAATCATATAAGGATTAAGGCAATAGTTGCACCTCTCATTGCCCCCTTTGATTTCACTGAAACAAGCACATGCATCACTTATTCTCATTTTACTAATCATCCTCCTATGGCATTTCTTTGTCTCTTTTCAGTTCCTCGTATTGGGGGCTCTCAGTTTTTGCCAAATATAAAAGGAGCCTTTTCCATTACCTTGCTGTCTGAAATGACGCTGTCTTTAAGGAGGTTCAGTCCAGACATTTCCTTTTATAAACAATTCTTCCAAAAGACTAGAAAGCTTTTGAAATCAAGAAAATATGTAAGTGAATGAAATCAAGATACTAATTTTTTATTAATTTTATTTTTTAAATAGAGAAAATTGAAAGCATCTAAAGAAGAGAGACCAGAAGTATAAAGGTTTGTGCACCTCATTTCAAACCTGCAGTTTCTCTGCATAAACTAGAGGTTCCCTGCTCCTCACTGTCATAATTGTAGAACCCATCACTTTCTCTTGGCTGTTTGTATAGTCTATTGAGCCTTCCTCTCCCAAACATGCTCAGCAGCTCTCCAGGTGATCCATCGTGCCTGTTCTCCGTAAAACAGCATAACACATTATTGAAAAATACAATGCTGTATTTTGGGACTTTATAGTAAAATAATCTTAAATTAAAAGTGGGAAAAATTTAGCTGAGTCTTGCAAGTAACTTCCTAAAATGAAATCCTTTAAGCTTGGTGAGGGTTGCTAGGGAAAGCAGTAATGTGACACGAAAACCAGCAAAACAAAACACTAATAAATGCACAATGAAGTACAAAGCTGTGTTGGCAGGAAAATAGACAAAGGGTTCATTTTTCAAAATGCATAAGGAATGAGCAGGCTTGTTCCCATTTTCAAATATAACATCAGAATCTCAGGGCTTAATCTCCTGGCAAATTATTGAGGTTACAACAATCAAATCAAGTCAGCATTCTTGAAGATAAGCTAAAATGACAAATTAGTCTTTTCTTTCTTTAGACCTCTGTGATAGCATTAATCATGTAACTGTGGCTTACTCATGATCCTTTCTTTGATGTTCACAATGCGTATCTGCTGGGAGAGTTGAAAGCAATAAAGATAATTTTGATTTATTTTTGGAAGGTGTACTATTTTAATGTAAAAAAAAATAATAGAGTAGTGATAGAATATGACTAATACTGAAAAATACAGTCCTTGTTTCCTTCCTAGGCAGAGGATTAGTTTAGAAGTATTATTTGGGAACTCCTTAAGACTAGAGAGAATTAATTCAGCAACATCATAAAAAGAGAGAATAACAATGTTACTAGAAATTGCCATACCACGAGGAGGGGGGGGGAGAGTGTAAAAACGTTGCATTATTTATTTCTTTAGTAATAAAAATACTGAAGTATAAAACAGAAGTTCACAATGTGATGCATATTCTTCCACGAAAATTGGCTAAAATGATTCAGTGATTGAGTATCACTGATTCTGTAAAATGGCATAAGGGCATTGTTTAGTAAAGCCAAACTGAAAATTCAGAACACATTCCTTTTTCCCATGTCATAGAATAGAAACTGGGATATTGAGTAGAAGTGATTTACTTAATATCTATGATACAAAAGGGGATCCTAAGTCAACTTCATCGTTCTGCTTCAGTGTCCCAAGCTGATTACAGAAAGGAAATGTACGCAGTTACAATCCAATGAATGATCCTCATTCTCAGTCTCTATGGAAAATATTGTGAATTATTCATAAAAAAAAGCTTCATCAGAAGAGAAAAAGAAAGGAGATGGGTTATTTTTTACAACATTTCACTTATGTATTTTCAAAGGAGGAAATGTAAGGCTAGGTTTCAGTTTTTCATTATTTATGTAGCCAAGCCTATAGTGATGATTATGCGTCTATATTCTCAGAGACTCAGTTTACAATGTAATGTACACTGTGATCCAACATAATTTAGTATATCTCAAAAGAATGCATGATTTACTACCCCTAATGAATGCAGTACTTCAAGCCTTCTTCCATCTGGACTTTTGTTATTCTGCAGTACATTTGAGAACAATTTGGGATTTCACTCTGCTACCACATGATATTTCATATAATTTCTAAAGAGATTTTTCATTTTGAGGAACCCTTGATTAATGTCTTTGTTTGCCCAATTCCTTCTGCTGGCTCTTAATTGTTTTCTGTATTAACATTTTTAATGAATTTAGAGCCAAAGTCTATTAAAAAATAAATCTATAATTCTGCAGTAAAAGTTGTCAGACTTAAGGTTTTTCTAATCCCTTTAGCTGCTCAATTCCCAGGATTCCTGGTTGACAACAGTTTTTGGTCCAATTTCCTGTGAGAAAATCCAAATTTCCCTCATTATGCCTAGCTAGGACCTTGTGTAAAGTGATAATAAAATATTGCACTGTTTATAGAACATTTCACACATTCAAACCTTTAGGGAAACAGTAACTAATTAAATGAGTTGGACCTTCTTGTTGGTAATGCTGTTCACAGAGCATGCTCATTACTGTTGTGATTGATCTTCCAGTGCTAACATCAAAATGACATTTACTGCATCTTGACAGAGCATTTATCAATATTGAAATAGTTGAAAAACACTTGAAGCCACCAAAGTAAGGGGAAAATTAAGAAATCAAATGTAAATCTCAAGGACTCTCACCTAGTAATACTACATTAGTCTAGTCACATTCATGATTACAGAGGATACACCAGTCTTGTGAAGACTCTTAAATATTATAGACCTTTTAAATATTATAGTAGTAAAGGTAGCAGTAAATGGCATCCCAAACACTTACTTAAAATCCTGAATGCAATTTTTCTTTTTATTTATTTTTTTTTTCCCATCAAACATTCACCTCAGAACTATCCCTTAGCCAAACAAACAATATGTTTTACAGGTTTGTTGGTAATTTACAACACCTCTGAGTATCTGAAATTAGATTGTTTACCTTTTTGTAGAAATTATTATTTCTGTCACATGAAAATGTTTTTTTTTTTAGGATAGCTTTCCTTTGCCTTCAATTTTTCTGTCCTAGAGCTCTGGGAAGACTATGTCCTAAGAGTCCATTTCTTCTACTACTTTTCTTGGGATGTTCTGACTGCACCTTCTCCAGTATAGTTCTGGGCTTGGCAGGCATAACTGAGCCACAAAATACTGAGTTGATTTGCCAATGGGCAAAATAAAACATCTGAGTAGCCACATTTAACACAGCATTATCCGGAAGGGAGAAAAAAAGAAATTTTGTCTATCATCTGTCTAGAGAGACTTCAGAAATTGTAGAGCGCAGCATGAAATCTAGGCAGGTCTACAACATGTCTTAGTTTCAAAACAGAGACAGATAGCAGCAGTAAGAGAGAGTACTGAACTCCAGAAAGAGACAACAAAAAGTTTAACTAACCATAAAATTCCTGTAGAATGTAGAAAAGACGTACATATTATTTGCTTGTAGACAAATAATCTCAGAACATCTCTCTGATGGTACACCCTTTGCTTACTCTTCAGACCTGAGAGTCCAAACATAACTGACTGCAAAAAATGGTTGTGAAGCGGGTATTAAGGATGTTAACAGGATTGGCTACACTAATGGCTTAATTTTTATTACCTGTTAGGCTTGTACCTATTGTACCTAAGTGTAATTAATCCCATTTCAAGTAAAAGGAAGACTAAAGTCTTGACACACTAAACAAGTAGGTTGTCATATTTGGGGCTAAAATAAATCATTCAATTTTAGGGGTAGAGAACATGTGGCTGCTAGTTCAGACTTCTGTCCAAACATATAACCCAAGAATCAAGTCAGCATTGTGGAGTACAGGGGCTGTAAATACTTATTTTTTAAAAAGTATTTAAAAGAAGTATTTCAGTCTTTCTCCTTAAGGAGGCTTGCTTTGGTTTTGGCTTCAAGTATAAAAAATTATTGTGGTTCCAAGTGTCTTTCCAAACTTGAACGTTTTATTTGTAAGGACTTGGATGTGGATGCCTTATTGTATGTCATACATTACCATTAAACGTTTGGATCAATATATATGAAACATTGGCAAAAGACACAGTGAAAAACATAAAAGCTACTGTACTTCATATGCTTTCTCATTAGGAAAGGAAGACGACACATAATACACAAAAGTATATAAAAGGATGTTAAAATAGCAAAGTGAAGCACATGAAATGATTGCAAATTATTTCATATGCTTTTGTTGCTGTGCATAAAATGACATAAATTATTACATTAGATCACTGCATTTTAAAATTACCAACAAATGTTTAGTGTGGAAAATGACAACCTTACTAATAGAGCTGACAAATTCATAAGTGACAGTGAGAGTATTACTGAGGAAAGCTTTGGACAGCATAACTGCAGACATAACTTTACCACCTACAGCAGATCCACCAGTACATAGAAAGATTGGACAACTGCATAAATATAGTACTGTTTTGTTTCCATCAGATTCTACGTATACGCTAACAAATGTAAGTGCTTTTTGAGTTAACTAGCCAAACTAATTTCAAGGTGACTTTTCCAAAAAAAAGCATAAAATTCAATATGAATAACGATAGCTAAACTGACTTTTAAATGAAATGAATGACTCCTTGCTGAAATGCAAATTCAAAGTATCATTTTAAAACATCTAAAAATAAATGAACTTCTATTTTAAAAGAACATGACTTCCAAAGTTGCAAAATGCATACCATTCTATGATTTTATCCAAAACTATTTTTACTGTGATTTAAAATTATTTTTCTTTTTGAATCAATGTTTTGTTTATTAACCAGACAGATGAGCCTGAAAATGAAAATGTAATTATAGACAACAAGGAAAAAAATATTTTCTTTCACACAGGATAGATGTGTTCTGATTCTCTTGCTGATATGGTCATGTTATTCTCAGACTACTGAACTATACTTAAATATAGAAAAACTACAGTGAACTTGAATCACATAGCTGTTTTAGCAGGCATTGAAATGCAAGCACAAATTTCTATAGAAATAAAACTGTAGTTAAGAAAGCCAATGGAGAACTTATGTAAGAAATATTCATGGTTTTATTTGCAGAATTGGTGTATAATCATAAGAAAATACACTGAAATGATATTTTTAGGTCATTCACAATTAAGGTCAGACATGCCAGTACTGCAATCCAGTTCAAGAACTTAAGTATCTATTTCATGTCAATAGTTAGCAGACCTTATTAAAAATTAGATCATTTTAATAAGATCCTTCATATTGTTTAAACATTTGGCAAAAACCCAGTATTATTAGAGATGGCTATCCAATTTCCTTATTCATATTCAAATTGCTGAACAAATACTGAATCTTAGCATAAGCAGTATTTACCATTTTTTGATTCTTTATATGATTCATATGATTCTCATCTTCAAGCAGGACATCAATCTAGAAATGTGGCCTTTCTTATCATCAGGTAAACAGGTGTTATTCATCCTTGCTTAAACACTTCCATAGAAAGGAAATATCAGGAGTTTAGCTCAGTGAAAAAAAAAACCAAAAAATCTGTTCTGTGTAAATCTCCACACGGGTCTTTGACAACACTGTGAGTGAGTCAGTGGCATAGATCACCTTGTCATTATTCAAACACAATAAATGAACAATTAAAGGTGAGATCTCTTAATTTATAATGTAGGAATTCAGCAGCCACCAGCCTAATGGAAGCAGTCATCCAGCTTTTGGTGGTCCATCTGCACACTTGCCACCAGCCTTGTTAGACCTCTTACACCAATTAGACATTAGGTATAAGTCTTTTCTGTATTATTTCACCTCTTTCTGATCTCCGTGTATCATGCTTCCTAATATAAATGGCAAATTCAAACACACTGGGTTTAATCCAGTCCCAGACTACATAGAAAACTTCTTACTTTAACATATGAAGTAACTAACCTTGTATTATAGGGCATTAGTCATCACACACTCTGATTTTGTAGATACAAGTCATAAAGGCCAAACTATCCTACCTACTTTGCAGACAAAGATTGAGCTTTGACTGCTCTTTACAAGTAGTCCTCTTGAAACATGCCTAATCCTGTGGCCTCAGCCACATGTCCCCTGACTATCAAAAGCCTTCAGTATTTCCCTCCCTCCCTCCCTCCCTCTGACTCAAGGAATGGTTGCAGCCAACAGTGAGACCAAGACATCTGAGAGACCTCACGTGTCCAGATGGCTCACCAGTGAGGCAGATGAAGTACTCAGCACATATTCCACTCCTTTCCCTTTCCTATTTATTTTCCCCAGTTCTAGTGCAAAATAAAGCATGAAGAAATAGTAAGGAACAGAAAAACAAACAAACAAAAATTACTAAGACAGTATCTCCTTTTTTCAAACCACCAACTCAGATCCAAAGCTGCTAAGATGTAGAAAATTATACAAGAAATTAACTTAGTGTTAATTTGGCTGTCTCTGTTACAGATATTTCCTCCTTATGCAGTTTCCTCTCAGCATTAAGATCACCAGAAATTACGTCATTTCCAAGGCAGCGAGCTAATTTAGACGTTCTTGGATATAATGAGTTGTGAAATTAAGGTGACAATATAAAGAGTAACATGCTTTAGTTACAGTGGCAGTGTCTAATATGAAGTTTTATTACTTTCCTATCATATAAGGAAATTTATCCTTATGGAAAAATAACCTTCAGAGTCATACACACTTAGTTAAAAAATATATCCATAAAGGATTTTGTTGAATGATTCACAGCTGTGGGAAGCAAATATATTTCCAAATTTTAAAAAGAAATTGCATATTGTCATAATTCATTCTTGTTAAATTTCCACTAATATACAAAGAATGCTAGATGATTTCCAACTACTGATAAAGAGCAGCAGTACACAGTATCAATTCTAGTTCCTATGTCAATGTTGCAGAAATCAGTAAAATTGAAGAATAAAGGAAATGTTACAGACATTCTCACTGGTGATATATATATAATGTAATCTCCACTAGGAATTTACATGCTGTGTCAAAAATGTTCCTGTTCACACTATGAATAGCATTCTGGCCCCCTGGGGTTACATTAGTGTTTGATTTATTTATATTTTCCAGTGTCATTTAAATGTAGTGATTGAATCAGCTATTGAGACATTTCACAAAAAGGAAATAAATTCATGACTTCTTTAAAAAAAGTGAGCAGTACGGAAAACTGCTGAGGAGAAACAGCTCTCACGAGAGGATCTATATTGGTCATGGGATATTCCCAAGGTAAAATTCCAGCTTCAAAGACCTTAACAGCAAAGAACTGTCCCATCAAAAAATGTTAATCATCACATAATCTGAAAGCAGTCAAACAGCCTCTGGCACGTGAGATGTTTTCACATATACAGTTGTAGGAATGTTTGGAGTAGCAGCAACACATTTTGCAGGCAGTGATATTAAAGTTAGGAGTGAATGGCATCATGTCTCGTTACAAACATCAGTGGCAACAGTGCAAGACGTAGTTCAGAATCATTAATACAGGTTTGTAACATCAGCTACATCCTTGTTACAAATACCAAGGTGGATTGGCCAGATCATATAATGGCATTCAAACCACAGTAAACTCTCAGGAACAAAGTTTTAATGCCAAGGTCAATGCTGAATGGTAGTTTTCTTAATGTGACCTAAAAAAATCAGCCAGCTCACAACTGCCTCCTGGCTTTCAAGATCTACTCCAGTTAAAGATGTAGTGTCTGTTATTTTTTGTCCCAGCAACCACAGATATCAATAAAAAAATCTGTGTGTTGGATTTTAAAGTGAAAGGATCCTTAGAGAAAGAAACTGGTTCCTGCTCCTTTTTTTAATTAACCTTTCTTAATTTTGAAGAAGAGCAGCCCGTTCATGAGACACAGCACAGGTTCTACTGTATAAGACATTTTTGGTCTCCTCAGCTATAGTAAGTACTCCCATACTCAGTGTAGGACAGGAGTAGCCATTACTGCTTAGATGCAAATGCTTCTTTCTTCTCCACCTCCCCATCAATATGCTCCCCTAAGACAAAGTATAAAGCTTGAGAATACTTTGCTGGTGTTTCACAGCATAATTCCTGTGACTATTTCTAACAATATGAGCTACATGCTGCTCATGGGAAAAAGGGATTGTAAACTACGACAAAAGGAAAAGTGACATATTTTTCCAAGACAACACAAGCTCTTCATGCTCCAAACCATGGACCATTTCTGACCAGAGACTGTTGTACAACTGCAGTCAGCACTGAACAGTGAATGATTGAATAAGCCTGTAAATAGACTTTACTAGCTCAATCATGCTACCATGACTATGTGTTTTCTGGGCCAGAAAAAGCATGAGTCCTGATGGCTTGCTGCATTAACAGAGCTTACTCATAACTATCAAAACGAACCCAAACCCAAACCAAAAATATACCCCAGCCGCTTTGTTTTATTGCCATGGAACATGGGTTTAACCTCTTGGCATCAACATAGATGGCTACAAACCACAATTCCAGGTGACATAGTGCAATTCATTTCATCAAGAATGAAAGTTTAGTGTTGTTCAGCATAGGATGCTGACGGAACACTAGTTCATTGATTTCTATCCCTTTCACACAAGCTGTATAATATTTATTTAACTCAGAAATAGCCATAGGACTTGTGTCCCTGGCCTGACATGTGCACAATAGACTATCATATAGCAGTTTTTGATCTTTGTAGAAACACACCAATTTCTAATTCCTCCAGAAAAGAAGATCAAAATCTGCAACTAAACCAGATTGCATTAAGAAAATGGAAGGGACCAAGGGTATCATCTTGCAATACCTAGAAATTCATTAGATAGAACCATATTAGCTTGGTGTGAAAATGTCCAAATTGACTCAGGAAATCAATCAGGGTTCTCATTGTCAATGAAAGCAAACGACCTACTGGGATATGTGCAGACTGACATGTTGCTTGCTTCAGATTTGGAAGCTCAAGTTGAAGTAGCTGAAGATTAGTTCCCAGGAGTACTGAACATCAGCAGAAGCTTTGTTTTTTTAGCTTTCTTAGAATCATGACTAACGCACTTCAGCAAGCTAAAGTCTGAGCAAACCAAAATTGAGGCATCCCAACTTGATGCTCTCTCTGATACAAATAAGTAACTTCAAAAACTATAAAAGTCTGAAAGCTTTACTATGGTAATGTAGTCTGATTACTAAACCATATAGACTATATGAATTCCTTTAGATACTTTATCCTTGAAAATATTGTCTTAATTTAAAAAAAAATAAAAAAAATGAAGCACTCTGGCCCTACTTGTATCTATTACTGCAGTTCTCTGAACATTTACCAGCCATGGATATGATTTGGTATCCACAGCTGAACACAGAGTCAGAGTATGGGGTTCATTTGGCCAAAGGCAGTTTTTTCAGCTAAACTAATAGTCTACACAATTTCTACAGTCAGTAGAGAGAAGTAGGTTGATATTTCTCTCATGCTTGCATAGATGTTTAAAATAGATCATCTAAATCATACCTTAAAGGCACTGATTAGCTGTATTGAATAGTAAAGTTTTTTTCAAGGGACTTCCCTCGATGCTGATTTCTACAAAATTTACTTTTGACTTTAGCTGAGGTAAAACACACCTTTTACTATCCTTTCTGCCTTACATTTTCCCTCTTTTAATTATAAAACTGATGGAGTTTTATGAAAACATGGTTGTTTTCTTCCCGATGGCTTCAGCTACATAAAGAAAAGCTCAGTAAGAGAAAGAAAGATGTACTCGTGGTGGAAAAAAAAAAACCAAACAACCAAACCGCAAGCCTGACAGCAGGATGTAATCACTTCTTTCCGATGTACATGAGGCAATGATGAGGAAAGTACTAAAAGTCAGAGGAAAATTAGCAGGCCAGATGGCTGGTGAAACAGTGACAAAATGACAGCAAAATGAAAAACCTAATAAAAAATGAGCAAGTGACTAAAGGGAGTGCATGCAAGACATTAGAAATTAAATCACGAAGAACCAGATAAAATAAAGAATACTATTGGAGGATACAGAACCCAGAAGATCAGAAAACTTTGGATAGGGGAAGAGGCAAGAGAGGTGACATGTAGCAACAGATGTTTCCCTGTGGCAAATTGATGAAGAGTCACACGAGTAGGGTGAAAAGCTGCTAAATATACATCTTGCTCACATTGTTGGTATGTGACTTTTAGGTTTGTTTTTTTGTTGTTGGTTTGGGTTTGTTTTTTGGGTTTTTTTTTTGTTTTGTTTTTGTAAGAGAGATCAAGAACTCATAGAGACAAAGAGAAAAAATAGTGGAAAATACTGTAAGTAGCAACAGTGGCAATAATGATAAAGGTACTCCAACGTCTACAGTGACTTTAATTGTAGACTTCAAAGCATCCTAGAAAAATTAATTAACCCTTGCATTATGTCTCTGAGGTGAGGTTTTACAGTTTGTTTACAGATAAGCAGGCTGAGCATAGAAAATTGGACATAAGTAAAATTATACAGCAATTAATAAAAAAGACAGAAATAACATCTTAAAAAAATAGTCTGATGCCCAGTACTCTCTTCTAGCTAACAGAAAATGCTTGTAAAATGCAACAGTTTTGTCAAGTGTTTGCATGGCAATAAATTCCACTTTCACCAAAGTCAACAAGAATTTTCACTAGCTTCCAGTGCAGTGGAATATGAAGATCCTGATGCATCGGACATACAATTCAGGCAATTGGGTTAAAGCTATTGGAGTGTGAAATAGAGGAATGGAACATTGCAAAGGGCATTTGTTATGAATTTAGCATTTTGTCACAACAGTAGTACTTCAGTCACACATTTTGTTCTTTATTGGATGAGATCTCATTATAAAACTTTTGCACAATGTGTAAATTAAACGAATTGTAATATAGAACTTAAACTGAACTCAGAATAGAATATGAATCTGAGACATGGATGCTTACCAAATGGGAAGAAATTTATAAAAAAAACCCAAACAAACACAAAACCAAACCCCACAAAGCCCAACACAATACTTTGTTACTAAGTAAAAAATAGTGCTTTAGGATGTAATTCCACTATTCAATCTCTACTAGTCAGGTGAANAAAGAAGCCCGGTTCAAGTGCTTATGGCTGGAATCTTCATTCTCACACCAAAATATTCTTACTTTAGATCTGTAGACCTGTGAAGTCCACACAGACTCACAAATCTTTATCTGAAAATGTCATATTATTTGGTTATAAACAGTCCTGGTCTGTAAAGACCACAGACACCACGTACTCAGTATATGAAAGTATACTGTGTAACAAGTAATGTGCCACCATCACTGGAAGTAAAGATTCTGCAGATAAGCAAGTTGTCATCTGGTTTCTTTTGTTATATAGCTTTAAAATATGTGTATCATAGTAAATACAACAAAAAGTACCTATCCAAATGAGAAAAATGGAAATGAAATATTTTGTGGCAAATACACAGGTGAACTCAAAGCTATGACATGTTTGGTTCACGCAGAGGCTTACCAAAAGCTACTGGTGACAGTACATAGCAAAGATGGGTTCTGCTGTCATGTTTCCCCATCAGAGGTGCAAATTCAGCACTTCAGTGCAGACCACAACGTGAGCGTACTGATGGAGAAGTCTCACTGACAGTCAGTTTGTAAGATATCAGTGTTCGTTACTGTACTTTCCAAACACAGTTTCCTCAAATTGAGGAGTGCTTTTTTTAGGAAGTGGTTTGAGACTATCCACTTGATTTCATTTTGTTAGATTTTTCATTGATTTCATTTTTTCAGACCAGTGAAGGGGCACCTTTTTTTTTTTTTTTNCTTTTGAAACAATTTTCCCACTTATCCCCACTTTCTCTGCTTTCTCTGCAAGAGAAATTTCAGACCACATGACCTGGATACCTTCTGGATGAAATTAAGGAACAAAATAAATTTCCAAAGCATCTCTGGTGCATTCCATGTGCTAAGTGCATCACCCTGATGGAAACAGAATTTAATTAGTCCCAAGGAGGAGATGAGAACATGCAGAGTGTGGTTGCCAGGCCTTCTGCACCACTCGCTGTCTTCTACAAGTTACCCTCTTGGCTATGGTCTGTTAGGTTTGCATTACTACTGTGGGCAAAGCTGGAGCCAAATTTGTTTAATTCTGTCTTATCAAAGAATGATATCACTGTCATATCAGTGATATGACATCATCAAGTATTTTGTTGAAAACATAGNGCTGGAGCCAAATTTGTTTAATTCTGTCTTTGATTCAGTGATATGACATCACCAAGTATTTTGTTGAAAACATACGTCTATAATATAGCCAACATACAATTATAAATTAAACTATTTTCAAAATTAAAGCAGTAGGAAAAAACCTAACTGCTTACAGCTACGACAAAGAAAACGTTACCCCTCTTATTCTTAGAGAGGAAAAAATAGGTTTTGAATTAATAACATTTGTTTTCATTTTTGAGTTGAATAGGTATGTTAGTGACATGGACTCCGACATGATTCTTACATCATTTATGGCCACAAAATACAAATATCCCTTTGCAAGAAGCAAGCTGGCCATAATTCTTAGGCTTGTAACACCTATAATCAACAGTGCTGTGCTTATCCCAAACCCTTTCAGTTTAGTCATATTATCTAAAGCACAATAATTTTTGGAATACCTTATCAAAGAGAGAAAGTCCAACCACCTCAAAGATGAAAGAAACTAGATTAAAATAAGTCTAAGATCTGTTTGATACGCACTTACACAATGTAACAAATAGGAACATTAGTGACAAAGACATAACAGATTCAGTGAATTTACTCCTCCTTTCTCCTCTTTAAATGGTGATTAAAGTTTTTAGCAAATGAGTCCAGTATTAGAACACATTTGATACGTCTCACTGTTGTTGTTAACTCCACTGATACATGCACCATTGATACACGTCTGATGTACAAATTGCCATTCTCCCCCACCCCTTTTAGGGTCTATGCACAATCAGTTTTGAAATTATTAAATAATAACACAAGCTATAAATGGGGTAGCTTGAAATGTTGTACAAAGCTACCTCATGAAGTTCTTTTGAGAATGAGTTGTCAGAAATAGAAAGAACTAGGGGAGAAATAACAGGAAGGATACTCATCTAATGAGAAAAACCACAAATATTAAACTGCATACTGTCTTTCAATAGGTGCAAGTAGCATGCCCAACTGAAAGCAAGGAAACAGTTTTAATCTACAGATGTGTCCTGGGGAAAATGCTTAATATAAGCTGTGTTAGACCTAGGGGACAATTTTATATGAATGGAAAATTTACCCAGAAAGATGGTCTGGTAAAAAGAAGTGTATTTGCAGCTTACATGACACCTTTTTGGAAGATATGTGAACAAATTGGGATCAAACTGATTTTTGAAAGCAAAAGAAAGAAAATGTATCTAGTGCTGGTCATAGTCTGTAAAAGTAAATGAGAAGGGCTGGAAAGGATCCAGAGGAGACTGACGACTGGCAAGCAGTAAGAATAGGAATGACTTCCTGTGGAACGTAGCATCAGGAACTTGGAAGATCATAGCCCCCTCAGATCTTGGCAAATTTACATCTTCCAGAAAGTCAGCTGGATTTAACAGCATGGCAACATCCTGCACAGTTGGGGGCAACAAAAAGAAATTTGAAGCTGGTGTTACTTTCCTGCTGAGTTTTTACATCTCCAGTTGAGAGGCAGCAGGCAGCCCCAGCAGAGTACCTTTATGTGTGTACTTGTTTCATGTCAAAATAGGGAATAAACTGTTGGAGTAGTGCAGCAACAGAGAGGAAGCTTGAGGTTTTCTGAAGGAAGCTCACCAGCTGCACACATAAAACCGTTCTGGGAAAACACAGAACTAATATTCCAAGGACATTTATGGGGAAACAGTAATAATATAAAGAGCAAAGAATGGGCAAAACAAGTAGATAATGAGTTGGTACTACCATAGTCATTACAAGAGAGTTGAGACACTGCAAAAAGTGCTGGGGAGAAGATGAATAAGGGCATACCATCAGGGACAAATCTGAAACTTAATGGTCTATAGGAAGCAGAAAGTTTATTTCTAAAAGGGCATATTGGGCAATTAGAGACCTGTCAACTTAGTAGGAAAGAAAAGAAGAAAGCAATGTAAAACATTATCCATCTGAGAGCAAAAGATAACACACTCAGTCCTCTGTCTGTCATTAAAGCCAGAACTTTTTTAGCTATTGAAAAATACTTGAATTGCTTTCTGTTTCATAGATTACTTTTGTGTAGTTGTTTGTTTATACTATTATGTATATTTATTATATTATACTATTAAGTATACTTTAAATGAGATTTTATTTCTATTTATTTCAGCATTTCTTAATCCAATATACACACAAATTCAGGGACTCTATGTCCCTTTACCAAGAAAGACTAGGCCATCATATCCAAAGTAATCAGATACTCAGACACTGCATCCTTCCAAGTTCAGCTTTGTCTTCTCTTTATGGCATATTCCTTATTGGAAGGTCTGAAAAAGTATTTCCAATAATTACTGGGATTTAAGTGATAAACAAGAGAGTTTGCATCATCAGAAATATATGTCATTTTATGAAATGTATTCATCATAGAAGACAGGCCCATTCTAAGGAATGGTAGCTTCCACAAGACAGTCGCTTATTGCGCTCAGTTGAACTGAACAAAAATAAGAGTTCATACCATTTTAAGAAAATGAAATTTTGCAATAAGTTTGAATGGACCTGCGTGTTATTTCTTCTGTTTTTGTGACTGAAAACTCCAGACACGCACACACAAAATATTAAGTAGGATGAAATTATATCTTCCACCCCACCTTGAACATTCCCTGCTAGTACTATTGAGTATTTATCAGTGCCATCATTTCTTATGTGAAATAGATACCAAAAAGAGTAAAACTTAAAGGTTTGTGTGAGGACAGATTTGCAACTCACAGTAAGGAATACACTCTAAGATGACTCTTGTCTAAGATTTATTTTACATCTAAGATACACTTTACAGAGTGCATGTGAAAGGCGATTAAGTCCTCAAGACCAGCAAAATGCAAGAGGTGAATTTGACGCAATAATTAGATTGACAGTATGGCCAGGAAGGAGGAGTCAGTGATGTGATTGAATTTAGCATGGCCAGAGATGGAAAATAATATCTGTGTTCATATATAAGAAGGGTTGTAATCAGAATTTTAACAGATGAGATACAATATATAGGAGTAGAAGAAAATCAGCATTGAGAGACAGAAAGTGAATAGAAAATAAAAAGCAAAATTGGTATTTATAAAATATGAAAAGAATAACTCCTTGTCTTTTCCTGACCAATTGTACAAATTCTAAAATTAATATTTGAATTGATTTCTTCTTCCATTTTGCTTACTGCTTCTGCTATTTAATAACAGCTCTACAAAAAATAATAATTAATTTTATTTAATTTGAATTGGCAATGAGATTTTAATGACATTAAAAGCTAATAATTAATATCCAAACAAAATTATTTTGGTGAGCTACAAAGAGAAATATTTCTTATATAAGAAATAGTCATTAAAGGAGAAGTGTGGCTACACTAGTCATAAGGTACTTCATTTCTATTGTCATGAATAACAATTTATTCATTACTTCTTAATTTTCTTGTTACCTTTAAGTTAAAAGATGAAAAGACATTGCTTCATACTCAATGTCACTTACATTTGGAAACTCTAAATATCACTAGATGTGGCTTATATTGAATTCTAGAAGAATGTAACAACCAAATTTATTTGGGGCTCTCCCCAAAAAGCCCTGCCTCTTGCTTGAGCTATACTACTACCCAGATTCCTGTTTCTATACGTTCCCACACTAATTAACAGAAAAAAGCCCAAACCTTGTGAAATACTGAGCTCCCTTCACTAGCATTTTGTGAAATGAATAAAAAATTAAATCCACAAATTCACCTCAAACATATGCAATTGGAAAAAAGTATTAAAAATATATGGTGAATGTTACTACTTTCCAACTGTCTTGTTTTGAACCTCTGTCATAAAAGATTACCATAGGTATCACTTAAATTACACTACAAACTAGTAACCTTACTCCATCAGCTTAAACTTGACTATCTATATGGAACTTCATTAATTCACAGCTTGATAAGTTTCATCAGCATTCACCTTCTCTGAGCATGGGAATTATCCCCTGTCTGGATAGCACTTCACTGTGCGCTGATCTTAAAGCCTGTGTTTAAGTTAAGGGGTAAAGGATCTAAGCTCATCGTGCAATATGCTTCCTAATCTGGTCTACCACTTCAACAGGACTTCTTCAGCTGTACACATCAATGTTTGCTTACTTTTAAAGATGGAGACAAAAAAAAAATGATGTTAAACGGGAAATATCAGCAGGCATACTACCTATCAGCAGGTGTTTGGAAACAGCAGGACTTCCATGTTTATTTTCTATAATTCCCATAATTACCACCTCTGTACTTGCTGTAATGATGTCACAGCAGGTGGCAATTTGTATATCTTAGTGCTTTGATGCTCCTTATTAGAAGTACCATTTCGGGATAACAACCAAGGTACCTAACACCAGTTGGAAGTTTGTTGTATAAACAGTTTTCCTGACTCACTTTCAGCATGTAGCTGACACTTCAGTTAGAAGTGTCCACCAAACACAAATTCTAACAGAATTTGCACTCAGGTAGCCTTTCTTTGGAATTCCTATGCAAACCATCCTCCATCAATTTTAACAAAATTTGTTGCAGGTGGTTCTAAGAATCTAATTTTTTTCCTCTTCTCAGAAATAAATGTTTAAACTGAACTTAATGTTTCATGAAAGTTGCTGATATGAAAGTCCTTGAACTTGAAGTTCTTCCTTTCCTGCAGAGCAGATCCGCTACTGCAGAGAGAGAGAGAAAGAGATACTTTCAGTTCCCATGTTTTGTATAACTTTTCATGCTTCTTCAGGGATTTAACTATGTATATACAGGGATTGAGTTAATTTTACATCACATTCTCTAGCACAGAAACAGCTCAAATTATTAGTGAATAATTCACTCTTAGTCTAAAGTGCATGCCACTTAAAAAAATAATATTGATTTCTTTTGGTTTTTTAATTGAAGTATTTTAAAACCATATTCTTCAGTTATGATAAACCTCCAGGTTTATCCACACCTCCTGGAGCTTCTCCAGGAAAGTGTGTAATAATAATACATCAAAACAATGAAAAAAAATTTCACTTAATACTAGCTGCTGTCAAATAAACAAATGAACTGAGAAAATAGACGAAAATGCATTTCTCTTTTATCTCATCCTTATCACCATATCAAATATATAGTACTTCCTATCTCTCTTGCCTAGATTAAGAACTATATATATGCATACTGTATCTGAACTAATAATTTTTAAAATCTTAAACATTTGGCAGAAATTCTTGTAGGACATATTTTGTCATGCCATTGGTGGTCTTCTTTATCTTCTGGTTGAACTAAAAAGGTGTAATATCTTTAAAGCATGTGTACGTTTCTACTCCTTCCAGGAAACACTGAAGAAAAGTGAAGAGAAATAAACATGAGCAACAAACAGAGAACTGTATTTACTAACAATTAATTAAAATACACAGGACTGGTCAAATATGAAAAAGTGTTCCAAATGCAGAATATTGTACACAATCAGTGCAACTGCATTTTCCATATCTTTATAGAAACTCTTCTTCAGGCAAAAAAATCACAACTGGTATTACTATCAGTTCATATCTTGTAAAATATGCATAATTCTTGTATCCTTTTCACTGGGGTTATAAGTTAGTTAAACAACATCACATGTTTTAAGGTCCTCCATCACAGAGATTATATTCCTGAAAATCAGAAAGTGGGATGAAGCCTAAATGTTAAAATACGTGCAGAAGCAAATAATTAGTAATAAAAGGAGATGCTAATATACTTTTTTAATTATTTAATGTCTGCATTGCATATTTAATTATGTCAATTGAAAAAAGATCACATCACAATCCTATTTAAAAGTTGCAGTAATATTCAACATCATCCTTTCTTTTTTTATATCTCTAGACCATTTTAAATCATATTAATTATTCCTGAATTTATTTTAAATCTGGTTTTCCTTTCTGTGCTTATAGACTAATTGCTGTATAATTTCATCTAAATACCAATGTCCATGTGTTTGGATAGTCTAATATATCATTGTACCTTTCTTGGAAGAGCTCAGGGCCATAAATTAACTCTAATTTCCACTGCATTCTGTACTTAGGAATTATTGATGAGCTGAACATTTAAAAACAGAGCTACACATTTTAAGATAGTGGCAAATCTTTCATAAAACCTTTGCAATTTTGTACGTAACAGCAACTCAATGCACAATGTAAGTTAAGTTTGTTTCAATGGCATAAAGCACCTTGTATTCTTCAACTGTGGCAAATTTAATTCCTTGATATTGTACCTGAAGTAGAAACCTCTCTGTACCATCTATGATTTCTAAGTGTGCTAATAGGGTTAACACCAAAACTAGCATCTGCATACTAAAATAGTGTAACCAACAACAGCATGTAAACGTTTTGTAGCACTGTGATGACATAGCCAAACACAATGTATAAGCATTTTATGTAAATATGAGAGCATTGTGAACATCAATGGGGTTAAGAAGAATGGGTGTAGCTGAAGGGAGAAGGCATCCGAGAAGCTGCAAGATAAAGAACAAGATGAGCAGAAGGGACAGCCAATGGGTAGGACATCCTGCCAAATACCCCAGAAGGATGAATAGGAAAATCAAAGGCAAGGTAAGCAGCATTTGAAGAAGAAAGGGGGAATGAGAAGACTAAAACACCAACAGTGATTGAGGAAGGATGAAGACAGGTGTCTCTTCTCTGATTTAACTCACCAAAGGGCTCTCCAGCCTGATCACCCTGACCTTGGCACCTCAGGACCACCAAGGACCATGGCAATCATTGTGACCTATATGGCATCAGCTCCGGGACACAATGCGGTCACTGCTAACTTCAGACATAACTGTCAAAGAGTAACACTTTTGTGTATGTGGTGAGTACATAGTGGTAATGATTATTAATGTGTAGAATAAAACAATTAGCATGCAGTATGTTGTTAATGAATGAATAAATCTAATAAAGTTTTGTTCTTGAAGTTTGAAACCAACCTGATTTATTTTCTAACCACTCTCATCACAGCAGTCTTTAATCCCATAACTGAAATATATGTACATATGTTCAGTTGTAACAATACATAAACCTTTGTAATATATTATTGTTTGTGCTGTCACAAGAAGAAACTTAAACTACTTAGAAGATCCAGACCCTCTAAACCACCCATAACACTCTTGTTCTGTAAGAAAAACAGTTTTCTCTAAGGTTTGTCCAAGTCAAAAAGAAACTTGACAAAGCTTGATAACTTATTTTTTCCCAGCATCAGAGAAGTACAATTTTTAATGAGTCTTGTGAGATAACTCATAATCCCTTCTCAGTCAGTATTGACACATACACAGGGATAATTCATATGTTGTATTGCTGCTGATGAAGGAGAAAGTTAAGTAACTTTAAGATAGGAGGTTCTTGTAATACTGTGCTAATTTTGAGAATGAATCCATAATTATCAACTGGATAATTTGCAACTGTAAAAACATCTTCAAGTTTATCTCTGGTATCTCTGCCTATACGCACACTTGTTCATGAATGTCTCAGTTCTATGAGACTGAAATCAGGAAATAAATCATATGCCTTAAGTTTTAGAACTACCACTTTTTTTTTTTTTTTTTAAGAAGGGAGAAAAAATACCCAAACAGTTCTGCTTTACTACTTCTGTATAAGTATCCTAATGAAATCTTTTAGAATTTTCTAAGTAAACTACTAATTGATTGCATAGTAAATTACAGGCATCCTTTTAAGAACACAAATAATGGAGAGTGGTTTTTCTGGCTTTGTACACAGCTAAAAAGCCTTGTGAAGTTCAAAATTGAAAATTTACTTTTGCATGATGTGCTACAATCATTTACTGTTGCACTGGGGGAAAAAAACAACAAGGCAAAGTTCTAAAGGAATAATGCATCCATCCTTTCTTTTCTCATTTTCGAACAGTAATCCAGTGTGCTTTTCTGAAAAGATGGAGACTGATGAGAAAGCTCTATTGATCCACCTCCATCTCCCGCCCCGAAATGAATAATGCCTACAAGCAAGCTGACTTCAAAGACACACATTGATTTGAAGACAATTTAAATGGGGAGAGTATGTGCATGTAGGGAAGAATTCCTCTACAATAACTAAATGCAGAGTATCAAATTTAACACATTAAAAAGATATCGTAGAAATTATGCTGTATAATGCTTAGCAGAGTCCTCAGCAGTCCTTTTACACCCACCCTGTTTGAGAGAGCTACATGTTGGCCAAAGGCAGTCCGTGGTTTTTAGAGAAAAAATTAAAAGGTTTCTAGAGATTGAACCGAGATTACGAAACTCGCAGAACTGGATAATATCTGTCTTTAACTTTGCCTTTGGCTTGTTAATTTATGAGCTACCCTGGGAGCCTGCCAAAAAAAGGTAGAACAGTGAAAAACAAAGCCATAATTTAAAAAAGCCTTAATAGATTCATTACACCGTATCATTTCCCCTCCCCTCCATTGCACTGTTTACTGAATGATGTAACAAAGTAGTTTTCATTAGAATAGAGGGGCATAATAGTTATTTCTTCAGGGACCTAGATTTTGTCACCCTCTCATAAGCAGCTCCCTCAAAGAGCACTTTTTAAAAGCCATGGAGTGAACAACTAATCGTCACGAATAAATATGAATAATGGATACAAGAGCCTGTGAGATAGTCTGCCAACTTGGAAACCTGGTTCTTTTCCTGCTGAATCTTCAGTGTCAGTGAGAGAATGACTGGCAAGTTTGTTAGGGAGCAGTAGCTGAAAACTGATAAAGTCATACAGAAATTATATTAAATACACAGAATACTAACTATACGTAATTGTGTTTTTCTAATGAGAGTCAGTATTTAAGATTATTCCAAGATTTATAACCCCATTTGTAAGTGTTCATATCTTGTTGGAGAAATTAATTTTCTTTATTGATTTAAGACCTACCATCAGCTAATATTTTTTGTTCAATTTCTGATTATTGCCAGGTAAATATAAAGTTTGTTACATTTCCCAGCCTTTTTTTATATTGAGTTCAAATAGCCGGTTTCTCTGACGTGAGTGGATGTCGTTGAGTTAATTTTACTTGACTCTCATTGCACACTGCTGTAAGCGAGCACATAACATGCAACGCAGGCAAAACACAAGCCTACAACCTACTCCATGAATCATGAGGGAAAATTCGCTGTAATCTACGTCTCCAAGATACTCTTTCACACTGTGTGAGAAGTAAGAAAGCAGTAGAGTAAATAAGAATAAGGCTTATTCTGTGTAGACAGAACGCATTGAGTATACTTTTGGTATTTAAGAGAAATATGATTAACAAAAGAAGACTAAGGGTGATATTTATTCATGCATTCTTTTTAAATCATACAATTCTGAGGTGCTCAGTTCTCTAAGGGCTTCTTCGTATTACTTTGGGCAGAATAACAGCTGTAATGGGCTATTCTTTTATCTTTTTGTAATTTTTCTTAGCTTGCCTCCTTTGTGATGTCCATTCTCAGTAAAACAACACCCTTGTCAGCACCTTTAGAAGAAATCGATACAACAAAGCAGAGAGGAACGTATTCACTATATTCACTGTTGTGAATGAAGAAGTGCTAACTTGTTCAATTTCAGTAACTGCTCTCTAACAAACCTGTCACTCTTACTCCTAGAAGCAACACAAACACATTCCAATTAATCCATTAATGATCAGTTATGTACAAATACAGGCTTAAACCAGACAATTTGTAATCTATGGCTAAAGCTAGGTAATTTTAAAGTTTCTGTCTATCACAGTGTCCACTCTCAAAAGTGCATGAGAATCCTTTACGATCATAGGAAACTGGATTTTCGGACAAATATCCTATCTATGATAAACTGAGACATATTCATCTTTCATTCTGAGTTATTCAGTACCTTTACAATCACAGCTAGGTTTTAGAGGTTTTGTATACAAAATCTGTTTGATCTTCCTATCTTGTAGTTCTTTATTTAGTTCAACTCTCATTCCCAGATCTGCAATAAACTTACTTTAATCAATCTTACTTTGAACCTTGGCTTCTTGCCCTAAAACATGGCCTTCAGACCCGGCTTCTCCAGTTTCTTGACCTCGTATATTTTTTTTTTATTTTAGAGTGCAGATTTGAGCTTGTCCCATTTGTGACTCCTAGTCCTAGACTATGATGCCTTTATTCCAGCTGTACTGCTGCAAAATGAGTTTTCCAGAGCACATTTCTGGCAAAACATGTTACCTCTCCCTTCCCCCCACCTCCTCCCCAAAGAAGATCAACAATAAACAAAAGCAAATGGCTTTATGACTGCAGAAGCATGCATGATAGGTAGGAAAATTTAAATTTGCTCCCATTGGAGTAGAATCCTGACATTTTTGCAGCTGCAAATTGAAATAATTCAGGTTTAAAAACATAAACTTTATTCTTGGGAAATATTTTGGCCTAACAGTCTCTGATTTGAAGGAACTATAGATTTTTTTAGGCTGATGCACCTTCTTTTAAAAGTGTTTTTTGAGGTTTTATTTCCTGCAAAAGAAAGGACTGGAAACATCGAGTGCTGTAAACCAGACTGCTTTGAAAGTCTTATGCTGGGAGACTGCATTGTTTTTTCTTTTTGTTTTTCTTTCCAAAAACTCAAGTATCTTTCTTACGCCCCTTCAGAGATGTTACTGTTGGTGAGGAATGTGCAAAAAGATTTCATCACTGTTCAGAAAAATGGTATAGCCAGCTAGGACCAGAGTCCCACCTTTGTCTTTAAAGCTAAAAGCGGTCCATATTTTCCTAACATTTTTGAAGAGGAATTTAGCCTGGCCATAGGCTTACAATTATACATAAGATACTGATTTATTTTTCAATTGCATAGTTCAATATTGTGCAAATAAATGAGTCCAACAGCATTAGAGATGCCAGAAAGTGAACAGAGATTGGAAAAAGAGGTCACGCAGGTAACTGATAGTCATTTTTTATGCCAGGATCTAATGCCAGATGGTCCTAAAATAATTTCAGTAAGCCTTTTAATGATAAGCTTGTATCCTGCTGCTTCTAATGTTCAATCATTTTTTAAACTCAAACATCATATCAGGACACAACTAGACATGTTGTAAGTAGATAAGTTATAGACTAGTTAGTGTGTCAGCATAAAAAAAAAAAAGAGAAGAAAAAAAGGAGAGTTCTAGATCACTATCAGTTGCAACAGTGTCATAACAGAAGGTTTTGCACCATCAATCAGATGTGTAAATTCAGATGTTAATATTGAACATGAGACCCACAAAGGCTCCTTTTCCGTTGCTTTTGGAAATGCATGAGTTGCAAAATTGCTTGGTCTCAATTAACAACTTTGTGAGAAAGAAAATAGACCAGAAGAATGATCATTAACTTAGTACTTCCCAAAGAAGTGAGTGATAAAAATAGATATAAATAGTGCATTGCCCAGATCAGAGGTGAAAATGAAGGCAAGCTCTAATGCTGTTGAAAATATAGCCTGTTGCCTGGATTTGTGGGTCTCAGCATTTTGTGCATGCCTGTGTTTTTTCTGAAAGAGTAAAAAAGTGATAGAAGAGCACCCAAAATATATGATGCATATATGTTTTACATTCAGTCACTAAGCCAAAAGACACTTCACAGCTAAAGACTGTTGACAAACTATCAAGCTCTGACTATTTATATACAATTATCAGGAAATAAATGCTTTTCTGTTCTGTCCTCATCAACTTTGATGTTCCTCAGAAATACGGAGAGGCAGAAAAGAAATTAAAAAAAAAAAAAATTGTTATGTAAAAATATTTTTTCTAACTTCTAATTCACAGATTATCTCTACTATTTTATCCTTTTTTTACATTATCTCATTTGATTTATGTCCTATTATGCAGTGATATGCTATGTAAAGCCTTTGTTATGCATTTTATACATTGAAAAAATTAAAGAATGATGACAGGTATGATGATCTTGATATATCCCAAGATATAATTAAATTGCTGAATTTCAGCAGCTGAACAATAAGTCATTGTAATATAAATTGACTGTGAAACTTCCGAATTAAGAGTCACGGAAATAAAGGAAATATTTTTAACGGTAGTTATATCTAAAAGGAATTGCCTACAATAATAAGCCACTAAGATAAAAGCCACTAAGTTGTAGAAAGTGCATGTTGGATTAGTTGTCATTAAAGTCTTACCTAAAATGGAGATATAGAGTAGTCTACTAGAGGGCTTGGTGATAGAAAATGGTTTCCCATGACCAAAGATTAGAGTCTAATTTTCATAGAATAGAAGAGAATCATAGAATGGTTTGAGCTGGAAGGGACCTTAAAAGATCACCTACTTCCAACCCCCCTGCCATGGGCAGGGGCACCTTCCACTAGACCAGGTTGCTCAAGGCCCCATCCAACCTGGCCTTGGGGGACTCCTCCAGGGACTGGACACCCACAACTTCTCTGGGCAATCTGTTGCAGTGTCTCACCACCCTCAGAGTAAAGAATTTCTTCCTAATATCTAATCTAAATCTACCCTCTTTCAGTTTAAAACTGTTACTTCTTGTCCTATCACTACGTTCCCTGATTTTGATTCATATCTAATGTTGGTACTCAATTAAAATGTACTAGGGTTATTGTTATCTGTTTCATTTATTTCCTAGTGTGATGACAACTTGATCTATGCATCCACCCACACGGACAGCAAGAGAAATAACAGCCTCTGCTTGCCCACATCCCTCAGGAATCCAGCAAGGATTTCTGCATCTCAGAGGACTGTTTGTGAGGCTTAAACCCACCTACTTACGTAGGGCTGATTATGAACCAGTGGTAGCCCAAGGCTGTCCTTAAAGTCACCATTCCCAGCTTGGTAAGTTGGGCTAACAAACATAATATTACATTTTGATATTTGTGTCTTGACTGGTTACAGTAAATTCAGATAAACGTACTTATTTATAAGGAACACAACTATCATTGCAGGCTTTCCTCAAAAAAGCATTGCATGTTTATATTCGCTCACGGGGTAACTTTAAAGTGCTTTTAAGATTCAATACAAAGTTTTATTTTTTTAGTTCCTTAGTAACAACTTCTAAGTGAAAAAGTACAGATTTCTTGTAAAAACATCTTTTATTGAACATATGCTTTTCACTGATACTCTGCAGGGAGTGTTTTTCTAAAAAGCAGACCAAACAGCCTGTGCGTAAGAAGTTAGGAACACAAATGCAAAACTGCCAAGTAACTTTCCATTTTGCAAAGCAGATAACATCCACACAGGATGCTTGGAAAGCCTGTTCTAGAGCAATTGATTTTGCTTTAGCTATTTTGGTTTTGCTTTAGCTTTTTTTATTTAGCTTGGAATATCTATACTGCTTCATATAGCAATGTCACTGTAAAGATTTGAACCTATATTCTTGGTGTTCCCAAATCGTAAAATACAAAGTTCATTCCTTCCATACCTTTATTCATTGTTCATATGTTATAGAAATTCTGTGGAGGATAGCAATGCATGTTCTCTGATAATTCCTACCTCTAGCAGGCTCGGTAATCTCTTCAAGACAGATCATTTGGATGGACAACGTTAGCACAAAAAAGACAGTCCCTATAGCTTGGATCATCCATATGCACTGACTCTATTTAGGAGAGTGCTAGCACATTGACTTGATTAAAGCCATAAAAATATATATCAGTATTTCCAGACCTGAATATTGAATATCAATTCAACAGTCTACTTGAAGTACCCTGTAGAAGTTTGAGACAAACTGTATTTGAGACAAACTGCAGTTCCCATCAGCTGCAGTAGTGGGATTTTTGAATATACAGCATAGTGGGTCTTTCAAAGATTCCAAAATATGGAATTAGGAAGCTGTTGATGGGTAAAAACAGCAATGAAGATTTATTAAATGATGTGGGTTACATGTGAACATGATTAAGACGTTAGTATCTGTGCCTTCTTTTGTCCCTCTGTAGGAGAGTGGAGACAATAGAGGAGGTTGGAAAAACTATAAACAAGTGAAGGAGAAAATAATGAGAAATAATTAAAAGTAATACTTTCTTAAATGAAGAATGTGATGATAAAAAGATTGGGAACATTGTCATTTCCAGCCTTTTAAAGTAATGCTGGCTTCTATCACTCCTAGTACCTGTCTGATAATATTCTAGTGTTCCTTTGCCTGCTCATGCAGATCATTTAGCTCAATAGCCTCGCTCTTTCTCTTTGCTCTCACCCTGAGCTGCCTTTATATCTTAAGAAAAATTCACTTGTTCTGCCAAATAACCATATTCTTAAGATTAGTACACTTCCTTTTCTACTTTCAATTCTGATGACATCCCAAAAGTCTCTATGGCCTATTTAAAAAGACTCTCTCCCAGAGGTTGTTGCCCAAGTTCCTCTTCTGTGATTTCTCTTTTATTATCTCTCGGGTTCCAAGACAGGTTTGACACAGACCAAGAGTACACACCAAGGGACTGGAGAAGGTGGAAAGGACAAGTTTCAGAACAAAAGCAATTAAAAAGTGTGAAAATTAAAATGACAAAGCAGTTTGAAGTCTCTAGTGATAAAAAGAAATTAAATATGTGATCACTCTTTGCATTCCATGTTCTGGCATGGGATTTACCAAACACACCTGGCAAAAGCAGCACTTGCCCTCTTCAAGGGTTGTTTTAACAAATTATTGTCTGTTTTCTTACTCCTACCTTCAGTTTGGGGCCTACATTACAGACTTTCTTGAATGACTGATGGCTGTTGTTGTTCATGAATACCGTGGTCAACAGTAGCACAAAACCAGTGGTCAGTCAAAAGAAGTATCTTTTCTAAGACAAATCCCTTCTGGGCTGTGTAAACACAGAGAAAATAAGACAAAGATGATTTTTCCCTTAATATTCCACCTGTAGTAAAAGATTGTGGTCCTACCAAGAAGTCACAGAAGATGACTTTGGACTTCAGATCCTATTTCTTCTACTTCCACAGTAAGATTTTATCAATTTTGAAATCATCAGAAGTACTTCTAAAAAAAGTTAAAGGAACTATGAACTTAACACAGGAATACAAACACAAAATCAGATTTTACACTGAAGTTGCTCCAAAGCCTATAAAAGCTAATAATTTTAGGACAATTATATGAGGCCAAAACACCCTAGAGAGATGTTTACAGTACCTATAACTATCATTCCAAAGATAATCATAGAAATGAAATTATGTGGCAACTTTTAGTTCGTTTTGAACAATGAGGTCAAAATTACATCTAGTGCTTGTGTACCTGTTGATCACAAGATTACCAGTTTAGCATATCAAAATCATATGCAATGAGGTCACTCTTTCAATGCACAGAATCTGAAAAACAAGAAGCTGTCACGGGCAAGACAGAGTAGATGACAATCTGCAGCCGATGTGGATACTAAGGTCTATTTTAGAACCAAGGATTTGCCCTACCTGATTATCTCACACACTTGCTCCAACACTCCCTGTTCAACTTCCCATGAGGGAGGTGGCTGCTGCTCCAGAATAACCAAGCAGAAAGTTATATTTGTTCCTGCTGTGCACTGCTCGCCATTACCCATCTCAGGCATTAGCAGCCATGGGCCCTGGACTCCCCAGCACTGATCTCTATGCTTCTCTCTCATTTCCAGGAGATTTCCCCACTTCCAGGATCTCTTGTCCATTCAGGAGCTTCACTTTCATCTTTCTGAGACCAATTCTGCTTTTGGGGAACCCTGAACTTGGGCACCAGTTCTTTTTTCCAGGTCCTGAACACATGACTTTTCCCAATCCAAGTAGCCCTGTGCAGAAGAAAAACACATGATGAGACTCCAAATTGGTGATTCTGTCTCATGCCTTTGAGTTACCTGGATGATTCAGGATGTGCCACTTCTCTTTAATCTGAGTGTTGTCAAAATATGCCACCAGTATGTCCTGGTCACAGACAGCAAGTAGCCAGCTTCAGTTTAGGAGTTCAAAACTTCAATTTTCGGACATTCACCCCCTCCACACACACCTATGTACATTCAATTATTGCTGCCTGATAACGTCCACAATTAAAGCTTTTTTCTACCTATAACGTAAACCCTAATTAAATTTATATTTAAACTTGGAACACTGCACAGACCAACTCATCTCCAGTTTTCTGATTGTATCTTCACAATAACACTTGTTACATACAAACTAATATCTGAAACTTTCATGTTTTTTCTGCAGATGGTCTTTTTGTGTTGGATCTAGTAGAAATGAAAATGCACTGCTCAGCTTTTTTACATCAGTGTTTTCTATTTATTACTTATATAATCTGGAATATGTTTTGGTTAAAGCAATTTTTATTAATATATGTATAGAAAAATATATTAAAGATTTTCATGGCTATATCTCATGTTTTGCTTTTGGTTTAGTGTTTGTGTGACCATACATAATGAATAAGAGTTATTGTGTGATAAACTGATTTAGCTATGCTGCTTTTCCAAAATGGATCATTTCTTGTATTTTGTTGGTTATGTACTTTGTGAAATATAATTAACCAGAGTAAAACAACATTTGTAGTAACTAGACGTAATAGGATCTTTTTTGCTTCAGATATCAATAATTCTGATGTAATGTAAATGCGATTTTTCAATTTTAAGACGTTTAAAGGATCTTCACGAAAAACTAAGAAAAATGAAAATAAGAGGATTCAGAATAGAGCACGTAATTTTAACAACCATCTGAAATGTCATCCATATTTTCCCGGTAATAGTGAACACAATTTTGAGCAGCATGTTCTGCACTATTAAAATAATAATAATATGCAGAAAATATATCCGACTGAAAGTGATAGTTCAGAGTTTGCTTCAGAATTCTGAAAAAATGTCATGACCTCCTTTTTCTTCTTGTAAACTACTGAGATGTTTGTATGTACTTTTTTGGTTTGTTTCTTTTATACGTCTGAAGCTGCGGATTTTTTGATGTGGAACTTCATTTGGGTAGGGAATGTTTTGAGTTTAGATATTTACTTTCATTTTAGTTATTATATTTAAAAAATAGAGTCAAATTCATTACTTTGTACACCCAAAATGTATTTTACCTTATATTACACATTCTAGCACTTAAAGTAAGTGAAAATATAATGATGAAAGTAGTTGTTTAAACTCACTAATGCAGAGCTGAGCACTTAGGTCTTTTAAGCATTGTCATACAGAGATCATGAAGTGTGTAACTTGGACTTTAATTTGTTTCACTACCAGTAATCTTGTGATACGGATACTTCTAGAATGGTGTGAGCTTCCCACAGTTAGTTTTTAATACATTAATTTCTCTGTTCTTAGAATTGTTGTCTCTGAGGTTGCCAAGATGAAGAGGACTCAATTATGTTCTGACAGCACACCTCCTAGCTGAAGTGGTAGATACAGTATTATTTGGAAAAGTTTGGTCTATTAAGAAGCATTTGCTTTTAATGGATTTTTTATTTTGCTATCTATGCACTCTTGCATATGCTTTGTAGGACAAGAAGACCTCATAAATTCACTAAATTTATTGTTTTGTATTGCACAGACATAAAAAAAACCCCAAACACAACCCTCAAAGGCCACAAAGAATGTCCAAATTTGACTTTGAATAATGAAATCCAAGAAATCTTACAAAGTTACATGTTTTTAACATTCATAAATGACAATGCCATTTCCCACTTTAAAAAATCTAGATTATGCAATCATATAATCTATCAATAAATTCCACTAGCTAGGCTTCCAGTTTTCTATGATAAAGTTGTTATCTATGAAACTTTCAGCTTCTGCATCTGTTAAAATACACTGTCAATGTTAAAATTGATCGTATTATGATCATGCAAAATTATGTTGCTGCATTAATGTAAATGCCTGAAATAAATCTCTTCCTAAATAAGTTTAACAATATAGTTTTAACCTAATTGAGTCAAGGACTATTGAGCTTGGTTCAAAATCCTTTTATGAGGGTTTGCACTTGTGTGGCAACATTGTTTTTAGTTATGTCAATACACACTTTCTGAGATAGTAAAGGTTTTTATTTACTGCAAATAAACAGTAAAAAATTGATTAATTGCACACTTAGTTGAGCCATACTGTCATAATTTTGAGATGAGTTATGTACTTTTCGTAATTACAGTAAAAATACTCACAATAGCTTCATAAATGATGTGATCAATATTTTAATTAGAGAGCTTTGAGATTGGAGAAATACTTCAGATTTTTCTTTGCCTTGCAACATTTTAATTCATTCATATCATTGAAAGAAAATAAGATAATTCCTTCTCTTTATTCAAAAGAGGATCAGGAAACCTCAAAACTGGAGAAACTGTTCTTAATTTTTTAAGGAAGTAAAACTGAGCTTCTTGTGCAGTTAAATTGTGCCTAATTTTTCAAAATAATTTCTTTTCTATATTGAAATGCATTCTGACTTTGCTGCTGTCGTAACTGTGGAGAATTATGACTCATGTCTACAGGAAAAATATATACCATTTTTCCTACAAAGAAGAAGCATATAGTTTGGTATTTACCATTTGTCAGAAAAAAACCCCATGGAAATTATTTGCATGAAAAAAAAACCTTTGAGATTTCAAGTACGAAAATAGATCTCATAATTCTAAACTTTCAGCTACCCACAGATCTTTCTAAAGCAAAAGGTAAGCACATCAAAAATTGGTATCTTTGGCTTTCATTCTTAGTGCTTTCATAATTTTGTCCATGCATAGCCTCAAGGTCCTTCCTACTGTAAGAAAATCTTTGTATTAGCTTAATCATTCAACTAAAAATTATTTGCCAAAATACCGCATCACCTGAAATCATTACATAGATTTTTAGATGAGTTCTTTCCTTGGGAAGCTCTTTAGGAAGAAGCAGGCTGGGAAGAAAAGGAGGAGGAGTTTCCATTTGCATGAAAGCACGGCTGGAATCCATAGTGCTCTGCCGTGGGATGGATGATGAACCAATTGAGAGCTTATGGGTAAGGACTAAAGAGAGGACAGGTATGGGTGACATTGTAGTATATGTCTGATATAGGCCACCTGATCAGGAAGAACAAATTGACAGCTAAAAGCAGCTTCACATTTTCAGGTCACGGACCTCATGAGGAACTTCAACCACCACAAAACCTGCTTGAGGGACAACACAACAGGACATAAGCAATCCAGGAGGTTACTGGAAAGCATCGATGACAACTTCCTGATCCAAGTGACAGAAGAGCCAACAAGGAGAAGAGGTCTGCTGTTCACAAACAAGGAAAGGCTCATTGATGATGTGAAGGTTGAAGTCAGCCTTGGCTGCAGTGACCATGAGATGGTGGAGTTCAGGATCCTGAGAGGAGGGAGCAGGGGAAAAAGGAAGATCACAACATTGGACTTCAGAAGATCGTGTTTTAGCCTCTTCAAACATCTGATCAGTAGATTGCCATGTGATAAGGCCCTGGAGACAAGAAAGGCCCACAAAAGCTGGTTAATTTTCAGTGATTTGCCTCCTCCAAGCTCGAGTGGTCCAACCCAAGGAGCAGGACATCAGGTCAAAGTGCCAGGAAGCCTCTGTGGTTGAACAAGGGGCTCCTGGCAAAATTCAGACATAAGAAGAAAATATACAGAGGGCGGAAGCAGGGACAGGGAGCCTTATAGGAATATAGAGACACTGTCCAAGCGTGCAGAGATGCAGTTATGAAAACCAAAGCCTACCTGGAATTGAATCTGGCCAGAGATTTGAAAGACAACAAGGGCTTCTCTATGTATGTAAGTGGCAAAAGGAAAACCAGGGAGAATTTGGACCCATTGCTGAATGGGAGAGCAGACCTGGTGAGAGAGGACACAGAAAAGGTTGAGGTCCTAAATGCTCTCTTTATACCAGTCTTCACTAGCAAGGCCAGTCTTCAAGAATCCAAGGCCCCAGAGACCAGGCAGAAAGGCTGGAGCATCCTTGGTTACTTAATGAATTTGGATGTATGTAAGCCCATGGACCCTGATGAGATGCACCTGTGAGTGCAGAGTGAGCTGGAAAATGTCATTGTGAGGCCACTCTTCACAATCTTTGTATGAACATGGCAACTGGGAGAAGTCCCTGAAGACTAGAGGAAAGCAGATGTGAGTCCTATCTTAAAAAATTGCAAGAAGGAGGACTCAAGGCCAATCAGCAGGCCAGTCAGCCTCACCTCGATCCCTGGGATGGTGGTGGAGCAACTAATCTTGGAAACCATTTTCAGCTACATGAAATACTAGAAAATCATCAGGAGAAGTCAGCATGGATCCACGAAGGGGAAGTCATGCTTGACCAGCCTGCTGGTACCATGCTATGATGAAATAACTGGCTTGGTAGGCAAGGACAGAGCAGTGGATATTGTTTACCTTTAGTAAGACCTTTGACACTGCCCCTCATAAGATCCTCATAGACAAGCTGATGAAGTATTGGCTGAATGAGAAGACAGTGAGGTGGATTGAAAACTGTCTTAGCGGCCAGTCCCAGAGGGTGCTGCTCAGTGTTATGAAGTCTAGTTGGAGGCCAGTAACTAGTGGTGTACTCCAGAAGTCAATACTGTGACTAATCCTGTTCAAGATCTTCATTAATGATCTGGACAATGGGACAGAGTGTACCCTCAGCAAATTTGCTGATGACACAAAACCATGAGGAGTGGCTGATACACCAGAGGTTCATGCTGCCCTCCAGATGGACCTCAACAGGTTAGAGAAACGAGCTGACAGGAACCTCATGAAGTTCAACAAGGGAAAGTGCAAAGTCCTGCACCTGGGGAAGAACAACCCCACACACCACTATATGCTGGGGGTCACCCAGCTGGAAAGCAGTTTTGCAGAAAAGAACCTGGGGGTCCTGGTGGACACCAAGTTGAACGTGAGCCAGCAATGTGCCCTTCCTGCAAAGAAGTTGAGTGGTATCCTGGCCTGTATTAGGCAAATCATTGCCAGCAGGTCACGGGATGTCAGCTCTGGTGATGCCACACCTGGAGTGCTGCATCCAGTTCTGGGTTCCCCAGTACAAGACAGACATGGACATACTGGAACGACTACAGCAAAAGACCACAAAGATGATGAAGGCACTGGAGCATCTGTCCTATGAGGAAAGGCAGAGAGAGCTGGGACTGTTTAGTCTGGAGAAAAGAGGGCTCAGAGTGGGGATCTTGTCAATGTATACCCACAACTTGCCAAATTCAACAACCATGCGTGCTGAGGCCCTTCTTTCCAGGAAGTGGCAGAACATCTACCTGCCAATGGAAAGTAGCAAATTAGTTCCTCTTTTTGCCTTACTAGTAATGCAAGATAAGTTTTTCTTACTAAATTGTTTTTTTCTCGACCCATAAGAGGTTTTTTGCATCTTATTTTCTTCTGCCCACCCTGTTGAGGAGAGGGAGTAAGAGGGTATCTGGCAACTGACCAAGGTCAACCTGTCACAGGGAATAACATCTCTCAGTCCCCAAAGGCGTTTTCCGAATGCAGGTTTACTTTACCCTCCCAAGATAATTTGGAGATACTCCTATATATCTTCGTCAAGCCATTAATACATAGCTGTGCAGTATCGTCTCCTCAGAGATTGCCAGATGCTTTGCCTATTATGGTAATTATACTTTATATTTTATTATATATTATAACTTATTATTTTTATTATAATACATTATATTTTCCACGACAATACTGTCACATGTACTAACTTACTCACTGATTTATTAAACCCCTCTTTAGAATGAAGAAATATCTAATATCTCTGAAGTCACATAAATAATTTCCTATAGCAGTAAGATCCTTTCCTTACAAATGCAGACCCTTAGTATTTTACAGCAGGCCAAAGTAGAATAATTATTTTAGAGTAACTATTTTAAATACTGTTTTGATTTCATCATGCTGGAAATTTTTTAAGTATTTGCTTCAAAACACATTTTTAAGCTGGTATCATGTGAGTTCAAGTGTGATATAGAATTAATGTCACAAAGTATACCGCCAGTAGGCAAGATACCGGATTTCACAAAATCAAATCAGTAGGATTGTCAGGTCTCAGCAACTTCCTTACCTGTTGCTCTCTAGGGTTGTGTTCAAAAGGAATCTGTAATACAGAAGCTCATCTCTGAAATACCACGACCAGAGGGCATATTTCCTTAAAGGATTAAGATCTGATTGTTTGGCTGAAAACATGTAGAAGAGAGGTATGTAAAGGCTAGCATAAAAGATCTTTCTTTGACAATTATATTATCCATAAATTAATAAAAAATATCAGAGCTGAAACAAATTTGACCGTTTGTCTGGCATAGCTCTCAAGCTTAAAAAGCAAAACATTCTTCCTCATTATCTCCTCAAAATACACCACAGGGTTCTTCAAAAGATTCTGCTATCAAGACCTCAAACTACAATATCAGGAAAACTATCCCTGAGGAGAAACTTTAATTTTGAGAAAGTATATGACTGAATGCCCTCCCCTTTATAGATAAACCCTTGAGAGGAGCTATGGTGATTTCAAACTGAACAAAAGGCCAACCAAATTCTTTTCCTCCAGATTTATTTCTTAACTACCTTTCACTCACAGAGTACATTACAATTGTCAGGTGGCTCCAGTCACACTATTATGAACTCAAACTTTCATTACATCAAAATGTAAAAAGGTCACAAAAGTCATCCACTCCTCAGGTGTAAGTCCAGGAGGAGACCCAACCCTTCACATTTGTCAATAATGAATAGTTTCAGTCTGCATACTTTCTCTCAAATTGGAATTTTGTTTTCCATCTGTAGGGAAATGCAGTAATCTGTCTACTGGATAAAGCAAACGATATTTGAAAACTGTCTAGAAAGCTTTATAGCAACACATCATCTCCCACAAATCTCCATCTGATGATATAACAGTTTGTAGCATATCTCCAGGCTGAAACGTATGTAATGGAAGAAAAGATCATTGGTTTAACCTTGTACCTAGCATACAGCCTTCTGAATCACTGTAAATCAGGATTAAGAAATCAGTGTTTGTTGGTTCATTTATACAATGCAGTGTTGTTTCTCCATTAATAACTAGGATCCTGACTTAGTTCCATAGAAAACTGCATTTCCAGTACATTCATCGTATTTTTATTTTTCATTATCTTTGAATCCTGCTCTCAGTTGTGAAATTCTCATTAAGATCAGAAAATTCTGTTTTCATAGCAGTTCTAGCTCAAGAAATCAGAGGTCAATATTTGAATACATATTTTTACTTTCAACAAATTTTTTGATGTTTTTATTACATTTATCCTTAAAGCAATGTAAAAATGTGGCTTACACAGCCTCTTTAATTTACATAGCTGCCTTATTTGTATGATACATAGTTAACATTAGCCCTTTTCCAGGATATATGGAGGGGCAATAATATCAAACACTTGTATTATATTAAGACTAAGAAATTGTATATTTTCTGAAGCCATCATGAAATTCCTCAAAGTATTCATATATTTGTCTGTGTAAGTAAGGCACATTTTCTCTCTTCCCTCAGATACAATATACAGACATTAAAAATCACTCAAATACTTGCTGCAAACATAATCTTATTTGAAAACCAAGAAGATTAATTGAAGGAGAGGGTTGGTGTGTTGAGTTCATATGTATTTCAGGGAACTTTTTGCTCCAAATCATAGAAATTCATTTCATCCTATCTTTTCCTAGGCAGTTTGGGCATTTGTTCTCTTTTCTCTTCTCCCAGAGTGTTCCTATTTTTTTTGATGCAAAATTCATTCTCTATGACATTGAAAGTTTAAGAAAATAAAAGTGAAAAGTTAATTTTTTATATTGATTCATATCAGATTGAAGTATCCTTCATTGATGAATTGAAACAAAATGCGGTATGTGAAGTCCACCAAACTTTAAATTCTTTTTGTCTTTCCTTAAGGACTATTGGTTCAGAAGCTTAATGAGCTCATTCTTTTCTTTCGCTGGACTCCATAGTTGTCACACATTTTCCATACTGAGCTGTGGCTAATCCAGAAGGACGAACACGACAGAGTGCTGGAAAATAAATCTGGCTTTCTAAAATGTTGTGGTACACACGTAAAACTGCCTAAATAGTAAGTTTCCTATACTGCTCCATATGCACAAATCTGGCCTGCTGAAACCAACAACAGTTTTCCTACTGCCTTCAGCGAAATCATTCTTCAGTGCAACCTTTGAGTAGTTTTTATCAAAAGGGAGATTGTAACGACATCACCAAGCAGTGTAAGCTGCAGAGGAAAGCTTGCATATTGGTGCCTTCATCCCCACATGTTTTAATCAGAAAATATCAGCCTCCTGAGCTTACAAGCAACCATCAGCAATGTTAAATTCAAGTATGTTTCACTGGGGAAGGAAAAAACCAACACAATCTATATATTTAATATAAAATAGCTGAGTCATTTAAAATCAAAATTATGTGAATTTAAATCTTCAAGAGAGATGACATTTAAGAGTGTGAATGTTAACATATGTCACTAATATTTCATCTTTTACTATAGCTTTCTGAGATCTGGCAAAAGATGATGGAGGATTTACAGCTACCAAACATATCATTATACTATTCCTGAAAAAAAAATGTTTTATTACTTTAATAGCAATTTTATATTTCTTTAATCTCATTTGCATGACTAAAGAATATGCATATATATAGTTTCATGAATGAACAATTAACCTTAAGTTCTAAATACTGTTATTGGAAAATATCATAATTTTTTTCTGCCACCATGGTAAGAGTATCAGTGAGACAGCTTTCAAATACAGATTGCTTAAAACAGTTTATTTTCTAGCCCTTTTATAATATTGAGATGGTAGAGCTATTTCTTGCCATAAAATAGAATTTGACTGTATCTCTTACGGCACACTTTTGTGGTGATAAACCATATCTGTTTAGCAGCTAAATGGCTACAAGGGAGATATCACAGACCAATAGTTATTCTGAGAATACATTTGTTCCTGTAACTCTTTCAAACAACATCTGTTGTTGGAAACAGGAATATGGCTTCATGTTTTGGTTGCATGGTTGAGAACAAATCTGTTTAATTGCATACAAGATGGAAGCTGTTCTGCACTGAAAACTAAAGTAATGCTCTATAATTTATCTGTATAGGAGGCTTTGCCATACAGTGGTAACATAATTAAGCAGCTAAAGTTATTAAGTTACTTCATCATGTGGAAACTTTTATACCACAGTAAGTATGGTCCCCTTCTTTGTGGTTTATTTTACACTATTTTAAAAGCAACAAAAGCTAAACTTAAAGGATCTTTTTTATTTTGATTGTGTTACTATTACCCTTGAATACACAGAGTATCCTATGGCAGGATAATTAAGGCTGTCTTAAAACATTAAAATAAACAAACAAAGCCCCAACTAACCAAAAAGAAAATAGTCTTCCATTCACTTAGTACCTACAGTTCTAATTATCTTTCATTTTGCTTTCAGTTGCAGTAACGTTCAAGGCACATTTTCGCGTATTCCTCTAATAAAATACTGAATCTCTCTCTCAAGTTTTGTTTCATCCACCTCTGTGATGACTGAAACATAGTATGACTTTCATTTCCCCAAATGAGATTATAGAGCAGGTAAGTAGGCAAAAAAGTGTATGTTGAGAGGGAAGCGTTGTTGGTTTTTGTTTGCTTGTTCATTTATTTGTTTTTAACTCAGAAATTGTGAAAGCCTGCTATAACATCAGAGGAGACCCTATGAACTTTAATATCAACATTTGTCAAAATAACTTTTAGAAACAGAATCAACATATGGAACTTTCATAGATCTTAAACACTGATTAAAGTTTCCCTATATATGATTCCTACTGTTTGCTTTTGCTTACAGCTGAATGAGTAAAAGTCAGAAGAACAGTAAAATCAACACAGATTAAGACCACCTTCTTTCACTAAGACCCACAGGCATGCTACAGCCCTCACCTATGCCACTATGCTTTCATTGGCTTCCAGTGGGGTGACTACAGGAAAACAGCTCCGTCCAAACACTCCCCAGGCCCTTGCTCCTCTTTGAGAGAGCAAACCCAGCCAGAAACAGGCCAGGAGGCTTTCTAATTGTTTAAGATTACAAATGACTGTTACAAATAAGTGACCTTGAGTCCTGGCACTGCTTAATTTGTAGGAGGTGGAGCCTAGGAGTGGGTTTTGCAATTGTCAAAGGACAAGAGCCTTGTTTCAAATATGGGACAGGTTCAGTTCAGCTCTTTAGTTACCCTCGCCCATCTGCTTTTCTCCAAGTGAATCTTGGCTTACAGTTAGGCAGCAGTCGTATATCACGCATTACATCTGTGACATCACAAGGAAAAGATGAGAATGAGACCGGGGGGACAGCACAGCTTGTGAAGCCAGTGGAAAGGTTAACAGAATTCACCTAGAGAAGGGGGAAATTTGTTCTCATTTCCAGGTGAAGGAAGGATTTGCTATTGTTTTTCCTGTTTAGTGTCTTTTGCAGCATATTAGTGAAAATGGAGCGCTCTGTCGCCAATAACCTGAAGTTCATATCTGCATACAAAGTTTGAAAGATTTTGTCACTGAAATCGTTAAAATGAAGTATCTCCTTATTTCTTAAAGCTAGACATCTAACTGTTAATGAAAATTACAAGACACTTTAGCGTGATAAATAATACATGACAAGGTGTGTGTTACTGTGAGATAACACACATCTCAGAGGCACGGTGACATATGCCTTGGAGTGTCGTAGTGCAATTATAGAATGGCTCGAAGTTAGAATTTTTAAAAAGAAAATTCACGTGTTCATAGCTGTCCAGAAGAGAAACATGACTAATTTGTTACTATAATGATTACTGACAGATTTAGGAGAGGAAACATAATATTGGTTTAATATTCTGATAATTTTCTTAGTTTTCTGACACCAGTGTTACATTTATTGTTCAATGGGACTGGACTGATGCCAAGGTCTCTGATATGGCAGGCTTAAACAGCACTATAGTTGGTAGTAGCAATCTGTAGTGAAATGTTTCCTACCAGCAAAAATATTGAATTAACTGATTCCAAATTTCTTCCAATTGGGCAGTCACAGTTTGATTATCGTGTATTCATCACCCTTGACTGAGTTCCAGATTAGGACTCATGTTTTCTTAGAAGACAATGATAGGACCCCCAAACTTGTGGGTTTTAGCGTAGATGGGAAAGGTAAATTTTATTCCTTGAAACCACTAATCTCCATTTACTACAGGTAGTGGGAAGTGGCTAGGTCATGCCTCCTTGAAAAATATGTAAACAAAACCAGGTGAAACCACACGGCAGAGGATTAATCCTCCCTGCCCTCTTCTGCTCTCCTTGCTCCCCAGGGACTGCTGGGGGAATAAGGAGCCAGGTGCTGAAAATCTGTTCCCACTGTGCTCTGGGAGTACTGCTGCAGTAACACCTCCAACTCTCAAATAAGCCCTCCACATAGAGACACAATTGTTATGTATCAGAATATTAGACACAAAATGCTGCACATATTAACAAGACTTTTTTATTATAATGTCCAGTACGATTGTCTGTTTATATTATAGAATGTCCTGCTATGCATTTCTTTGCATCTTTTTTTTTTTAAAGGTTATTATAGTTATAGCAGTGTAGATGTTTCCTACTTCTTACAAAATTGCTAGAAATCAGACTTGGAGATAAATTACAAAAAGAGACTAGGTTATTTACCTGTTTCTTACATTTACTCTGAGATGCCAACACCTGCAATCACTTCACCAAAGTTAGCGTTTAGTTCTCCGGTTTTCTGAAAACAAAAGGAAGGGGAGCAGGGGACAAATGCATCCTTGTGATATGTTTTCTGACTGTCTTAGACATTTCTAGATTAACACTTTTAGAAGGAGTAGTTTTTACATCCCTCTTTTTTTTTTTTTCTGGTATTGTTGACTTCAGGTAAACACATAAACTCCCCTTAGCAATGATTGCTGCATGTAAGGTTCTATAAAACCGCAAAAAGTCACTGTACATAGCAATCAGTTGGGACTGTGAGAGAATATGTTGACATTTATAATACACCCAAACCATACACAGTTCCTATGGAGACTATGCATGTGTTTTAATAATGCAGAGTTGGTTATAATATCCTAATATGAAACTTCATATGAAATAAACATACTTATGGCTTGCATAAGAAAATCCAGCCCTGTTTAATATGTGTCTATTATGCTGTATTTATCTCTTTCCATGTCCACTGTGGTATAGTTAGTTTAATTTTATTGGAAATATTTCTTGAAATATTGTCTTTCGCTTGTTGTTGGAGTACTTACTCCATTAGATATCACATTCTCATATTTATATTCCTTCTAGACTTGTGGTTTCACACACCTCCTTGCATAGTGCCACCCCTAGTTCCCAGCCCAGTTTGTAGCTGGTGAGTAGAGCATGGAATGAAGTATACTCTGCCATTTCTTATATACAATTGCCAATCATGTGTAACAGGTTGTTCCTAAGCAATTTAACTCTCTTCTTTGTCTTTAAAGTAATGCTCTTGCCACTGAAATAAACCTTATTAGCATATTAGAGTAAAAGTTACCTCCACCCTTTGAACAGGCAGCACAGTTGTCTAATCCTGATTATTTGGAAAAGTTAAGTTATGAGCAGCGAAGAACCTCTGTGCAACACGTTTTTGTGCACACCTATCAAAGTACAATTAGCAGAAATACAGTGTTAGATCAGACCTGTTTCTACTGAGGACAGTTAGGAACCTCTTCATTCCGGACTCTGTCTGTAGATCTGATCAAGATTCTTATTGGTCGTGAGTAAAATGAGTGTGACATCTCGCATAACCTTTCACTGACCAGTGTGAAGTGAGTTAGTGCTGTCACTCCCGGTCATGGTGATGATGTTTGTTTCCTGAAGTCCTACTACCGGTCTGTTGCTGTCAAGCTCTGCCAGTAGTCACAATGAAGTAGATGATGAGACTCTCATGAGAAATTAAGATAAATGCAGTAATAAGTTATTACAATGATAAATCTGGAAGAGAGAAAGTGCAACAAGAAAAAGAAACTCTTAACTCTTACATTGGGTCATTGGGATGAGATGCTTCAAGGAACCAGATAAGTGTGAAACATTGGTTAGCATTGGACCTTTTCCTTCTGGGAAAAGAATGGGCAAGAAATATTGTCACCTAGAGACTAAGCATGAGTCACCTGGTCATGTAATATGGCAAAGGCTCTAAGTGGACTACCCAGGCAGTCCCTTTCCTTTCAATGACTACGGATCTCATGATATTGCAATTAATTTTTTACCTCTGCTTTCAGAGAAAACAGGAATATGTGATATCTGGTGTCCTACTGTACACCGGCAAGTGGGAAGAGGACATTTTAGATTTTGTTTCCACAAACACAAACTTATCTTTAATTAGAATATAGTGGTCATTCTCCACACGGAATTTGTATTCCCTAAATGTAACGTCTAGTTTTTTATATGATCATTGTTGTTGTTATTATTTTAAAAATAAAAAATAAATTACAGTTGAGCAAGGGAATGGAATATCCAGGAAAAGTTTCCTCAGGTAAGAAACAGAAGGAAGAGAGATGTTCATGTTGCCTGATGTAAGTCTGCTGAATTACCATGCTAGCCTCCTACAATTCTGGATTTGGTCAAGGCGGAGAGAAGGAGGTTCTTTTAGAGGGCAAATACTTGGGCTACCTAATACTCTGTGTCAGGAGAGGTGCAGTGGATATGTATCTCTTATCAAAGAAGGAATGCAACAAGAGCAACCTGTAAACTTGTATTAGTTAGACATCTAACATTACATTATCTTGCCTTATATTGATCATATAAGAAAGTACCTCATAGTCTTGATTTGTCTGTTATTCATTTTCTGAGTGTTTTCTTCTGAAAACTTTGTTGCCTTTTTGGGCATACTGTATATAAGGATTAGAAACTGTTAAAATAACAAAGCAAGAAAAAAAGTTCCTACTGCTAAGATTATTGTTAATTTTTATAGAGAAGGTAATTTTATTCAGTATCTTAGCAGGTAAAGATGTATTGTGGGATTCTTTTATTTTTTTATTTTTTTAATAAAAGCTAATAGAAAGAGATAGAACTTAAAATGTTATCATAAATCATTTTTTTAATGTACTCTCTGGTGAAAATTTCAAATGGGAAAAGGATAAAGAAGGGTGGAATAAATAGAAAAAGACCTGAACTTCAAGGTAAGTAATTCACTTGAACGTAATACAATTTTTTTATTCTGAAATTGTGTCACAAATCAAAAGAAAAATCTAATTCCCTGGGATGGCAAGGTCTTTGAAATTTAAGCCATATTTACTATACAAGGATGAAACTCCAGATTGTCCTGTATTTAGGGTTGTGTTAGAGCTGTGTATCAGGGCTGTATCTATGCACATACCCCATATACTCAGTCACTAGCTTCCTGGGTGATGCAGGAACTTCGCAGGTAGTATCTGGACAGTTAAGACAATGGGCTCATTGAAGACAATGGGCTAGCTGGATTCCTATCTTTCTTCACAAGCAACCTACTAATTATTATTACAGGAGCTCTACAGGTGGCTATTTAGGATAGACCCAGAGATTTCCCCAGGAAGTTCTTGTTGTTCATAGGCCAACTAAATGATGCTATTTGTATGCTTGCATGCACTGTTGATAACATCTAGGGTGGAGAACAAGGACACCGTAGGAAACTTCTTGTAGTTCAATCTTTTCTATGTAGTAGATGCTTTGAACATAGTTTAAAATAATCTGTAACAAATGTTCAAGCATGTGCTGAAATTGCCACATAGGACGGAGGGCCAGCTCAGTTATAGGAAATACCAGAACAGCAGTTCAGGCAGTCTTACTTGATCCGGGTTGTTATGTCAAGGACATTTGAAACAGTGACCCCCATCATCATCCAGACTGTTTATTCTGTTTGAGAAACTGGGTTTCTTACATGAACATGTACAGTTTTTAACAGACTTTCAGTCTGTGAATATCTGTGCAACACAGGTAAACTGTGAAACCTGAAAACTATCTTGAATTTTATGATTTTTATGCACTCACTACAGATTTATGTTGGGAAACATTAAAGAAAGCTTCATTCTCATACAAAAATTTTGTGAATCATAATAGCCACTTTGTTTTTGTAATTTACATTTTTTCAACTATTCCAACAAGTTTTTATCTGAATTTCTATCCTTGCGTTCATGAAGACCAAGAACTTCTAACTACAGAAACTACAAACTGTCATAGTCATAACTAAAATTATCAGGAAATGTTTATGGTAATGAGCAAGTTACATTTACTTGATAATTCCCTATTAAACATTAACAAATGTACAAAATTGTAATACTGAAAAATGAGATTTCAAGAAATGGATACTGTTTCCATGTTGGTTACTGTAACAGTTGTTATCATCTTAGAACTTATTTTCTTTATTTTATTAATAGAAGAATATCTACTCAATGCTTGATCTTCAGGGAAGGTTAAGTCAGGTAAAATAAACCTCTCTATATACGACTATATCCAAGTTTTTGATGGGGCGATTTGAAAGACAGTTAAAGCAACTGTCTAAGGAAATGTGTGTCTGATCAGTACCACTTACAGTAATATTTGCTCAGAGGGCACAAGAACCTTTGCAAAGCAGAGTACTGAAATTAAGAGGGGGGTAATATTCAGGATATTGGTCACTACAAATTGGACATCTCTTTTTCTCAAATTCAGATCCCAGTACGTAACAATTCATTTGACACTTGATATGATTTATACAAGAATAAAACTCAGTTGTGGAAAGTATGACTGGGAAACAATGTAGGCCATGGAATACTTACTATAGTCTATGTACTTACGTATAAATCTGAGCACTCCAAACCAGGAAGTTTTATGCAGCATCACAAATCATCCTTGCAGCGAACAGAAATTCTGAGCTTACAAAAGCAGTCAGTTTAACAACTTGATCAATGTACAAATACTAAAATATACACACACGTCAGCTTTGAAATCTTAATACAGAAAAACCTTATATTGATATAAATAGCGTTTCAGACGTAAACTGACTTTTTAGAATCAATGCAATGTATTTTGAGTATTGTTAGTTTAAAAGAAAAAGCTTATTTAACCTTGACTACACTGAAATTGATGTAGATAAATTCATCTGGTATGTACACACCACATGTTAAAACTTTAAGATGCTCAATAGGATGGTAGAGCTGATATAAATCTGTCTAATGTAAAAGCATGATTCTGCCATATCAAACAGGCTTAATGAACTTTGTATGAATCACGACAGATTTCTGCTAGTTTAAGATGGCTATTGGATTTCTATATTATTCAGAATGCAATAATAATTATAGTATAGGAATGCTATAGAAGAATAAAACATAAATGACTAAGTTAATATTTTGATGGTAAATGCCACATTTTTTTATTGTAAACTTAGTGCTGAGTTTGCCTTGTAGGATCCTTTACATCTTGGTCAAAGTAGGTCAAAAACCTCTTTAGGTCATAATGCCATGCCAAAGCCTAATCAGAAATTGTGTTTAAGTGCAGAGGAACTCAGAAGAATGACCCCAGTGAGGACTCCTGTTGCCAATGAGGTTACAAGATAGGAGTGATACTGTAGCTCCTGCTCTAAGTTATTATCTGGTAATTTTCTTGAATGTTTTCTGTGACTCGTCTTTGCTTGCATCTACACAACTCCTATCTACACAAATCTGCCAGATAACAGAAAACCTTCAGACCAAATAGCTCAGTTTCTGTCTCACCACATAGGTAACCTATGCTTCTGATGATAGCTTTTATTGTTTCAGGTAGATTACAACAGAAATAAATCTACATCATTCTTGTATTTATTCAGAATGTACAGACAACCTTCATTGGCTCAAAATGGGTCAGAGAGCTCAAAGTCCATGAAGACAGCAGATGTGACTGACACTTAGCACAAGATGTGGAGCTACAATGAAAAGGTATTTGACGAAGTGAGAGATTTCAGAAGGTATTTATCCCACTGTTTAGTAAGAATACTCCACCAGTAATCTCAATGCAGCAAAGGAACACTGTTGTATCAAGTTTATCCAACCATAAATAAGAGAAACAGAAAGTTAATGTAATACTTTTTTTTTCTCTTCTCTTTTCTTTATCTTTGACCACTGACCTATGGGTATATATTGCTCTTGTCAGAGTAACAGATAAGTACAGGAAGCATCTGTAAATTAGAAAGCTTAAGATACATCAGCTCTGCTGTTTCAGGAGGCAATTTGTTAATATAACTGTCAATTTGTTAATTTAACTCATCACAGAGCTGGCATTGCAATGTAGCTGAAAAATTGATAGCTTTATAGAATTTCATCTTGGGAAGCGCTTTTCAGAAATGTGAAAATGTAAGCCATATGATTTTAATTAGTCACAAGTTTGATCCCTTTATTTAGCACGATAATCATATTAACAGAATTTATACCTTATTCAATTGATTTTCAGGAAACACTCCATTTCCAAAATATTGTCTCTGAAAAATTAATCTGAAAGTACAGCAAATAATGCTTGCAAAAATTATATCACAGGCTAGAGCTAGCCATATGAGTCACATACCTCTCAAATTTCACGTTAATTACAGTCACATTCCTTTAGAATTTGTGATCAAAGTAGACACACATATTTCAGATATATGATTCTAGATGGACTTAATGGTTAGGGACAATAAAATCTAAAAGCTCTTTGATGCTGGAATCCACATGAAGAAGGCAATGTTACATACCAAATCTTGTTATGGGTGAACCATATATACAGAGCTTAGAATTTATTACTAGTTCAGTTAATGTCTTAATAATTTATAGGTCTAAATTATCTAATTAATATGGAAAAGTCTCATAACTCACATAGTTAAATTGCTATACAAAAAAATCCTAGTACCTCCCCCTTTTCTCTGGTGTTTTGTCCATCTTTCCATTGTCCCCAGTGCAAGGCTGATGGTTTCAGTCTTCTTCAGAAAGAAAGAGGGAAGGATTCAAACAAGCGTTTTTGCTGGGAGGAGCATGATGTTCATGTTAGTACCACATTCTTTCTCAGTGGTGGGTCTGCTTGGGGCTGTTTTTATATTTTTTCTTAGCACGGTCTTCTTCCTTCCCACTGGTTCCCAGATAGACTTTTATAATTATACTGCTCCCACAGTTCTAAATCCCCTAAAGGGCATTTTTTGTCATACACTACCTAGGTCTGCCAGATCATTACCATTAAAGGTATTTAGAAAGGTTAAGCTAAAACAGGTGAGAAAATAGTCACTTGATGACTAGACAATTGTCAAACAAGTGAGAATCAGCTCAGGAAAAGCAAGTTCAGAAAATCCTTGAGACCTTGCAATGCCAGGTTAATAGACCTGTAGCCTTCTGCTAGTAAGGGCAAAATCCTATTTACTTGGCTACAGCAGCAAGGTCCCCTGATGATGGCATAAGCTTAAGAGACTTATATTAAATTNGAGAGAAGGAGGTTCTTTTAGAGGGCAAATACTTGGGCTACCTAATACTCTGTGTCAGGAGAGGTGCAGTGGATATGTATCTCTTATCAAAGAAGGAATGCAACAAGAGCAACCTGTAAACTTGTATAAGTTAGACATCTAACATTACATTATCTTGCCTTATATTGATCATATAAGAAAGTACCTCATAGTCTTGATTTGTCTGTTATTCATTTTCTGAGTGTTTTCTTCTGAAAACTTTGTCGCCTTTTTGGGCATACTGTATATAAGGATTAGAAACTGTTAAAATAACAAAGCAAGAAAAAAAGTTCCTACTGCTAAGATTATTGTTAATTTTTATAGAGAAGGTAATTTTATTCAGTATCTTAGCAGGTAAAGATGTATTGTGGGATTCTTTTATTTTTTTATTTTTTTAATAAAAGCTAATAGAAAGAGATAGAACTTAAAATGTTATCATAAATCATTTTTTTAATGTACTCTCTGGTGAAAATTTCAAATGGGAAAAGGATAAAGAAGGGTGGAATAAATAGAAAAAGACCTGAACTTCAAGGTAAGTAATTCACTTGAACGTAATACAATTTTTTTATTCTGAAATTGTGTCACAAATCAAAAGAAAAATCTAATTCCCTGGGATGGCAAGGTCTTTGAAATTAAAGCCATATTTACTATACAAGGATGAAACTCCAGATTGTCCTGTATTTAGGGTTGTGTTAGAGCTGTGTATCAGGGCTGTATCTATGCACATACCCCATATACTCAGTCACTAGCTTCCTGGGTGATGCAGGAACTTCGCAGGTAGTATCTGGACAGTTAAGACAATGGGCTCATTGAAGACAATGGGCTAGCTGGATTCCTATCTTTCTTCACAAGCAACCTACTAATTATTATTACAGGAGCTCTACAGGTGGCTATTTAGGATAGACCCAGAGATTTCCCCAGGAAGTTCTTGTTGTTCATAGGCCAACTAAATGATGCTATTTGTATGCTTGCATGCACTGTTGATAACATCTAGGGTGGAGAACAAGGACACCGTAGGAAACTTCTTGTAGTTCAATCTTTTCTATGTAGTAGATGCTTTGAACATAGTTTAAAATAATCTGTAACAAATGTTCAAGCATGTGCTGAAATTGCCACATAGGACGGAGGGCCAGCTCAGTTATAGGAAATACCAGAACAGCAGTTCAGGCAGTCTTACTTGATCCGGGTAAAGATGTTATGTCAAGGACATTTGAAACAGTGACCCCCATCATCATCCAGACTGTTTATTCTGTTTGAGAAACTGGGTTTCTTACATGAACATGTACAGTTTTTAACAGACTTTCAGTCTGTGAATATCTGTGCAACACAGGTAAACTGTGAAACCTGAAAACTATCTTGAATTTTATGATTTTTATGCACTCACTACAGATTTATGTTGGGAAACATTAAAGAAAGTTTCATTCTCATACAAAAATTTTGTGAATCATAATAGCCACTTTGTTTTTGTAATTTACATTTTTTCAACTATTCCAACAAGTTTTTATCTGAATTTCTATCCTTGCGTTCATGAAGACCAAGAACTTCTAACTACAGAAACTACAAACTGTCATAGTCATAACTAAAATTATCAGGAAATGTTTATGGTAATGAGCAAGTTACATTTACTTGATAATTCCCTATTAAACATTAACAAATGTACAAAATTGTAATACTGAAAAATGAGATTTCAAGAAATGGATACTGTTTCCATGTTGGTTACTGTAAAAGTTGTTATCATATTAGAACTTATTTTCTTTATTTTATTAATAGAAGAATATCTACTCAATGCTTGATCTTCAGGGAAGGTTAAGTCAGGTAAAATAAACCTCTCTATATACAACTATATCCAAGTTTTTGATGGGGTGATTTGAAAGACAGTTAAAGTAACTATCTAAGGAAATGTGTGATCAGTACCACTTACAGTAATATTTGCTCAGAGGGCACAAGAACCTTTGCAAAGCAGAGTACTGAAATTAAGAGGGGGGTAATATTCAGGATATTGGTCACTACAAATTGGACATCTCTTTTTCTCAAATTCAGATCCCAGTACGTAACAATTCATTTGACACTTGATATGATTTATACAAGAATAAAACTCAGTTGTGGAAAGTATGACTGGGAAACAATGTAGGCCATGGAATACTTACTATAGTCTATGTACTTACGTATAAATCTGAGCACTCCAAACCAGGAAGTTTTATGCAGCATCACAAATCATCCTTGCAGCGAACAGAAATTCTGAGCTTACAAAAGCAGTCAGTTTAACAACTTGATCAATGTACAAATACTAAAATATACACACACGTCAGCTTTGAAATCTTAATACAGAAAAACCTTATATTGATATAAATAGCGTTTCAGACGTAAACTGACTTTTTAGAATCAATGCAATGTATTTTGAGTATTGTTAGTTTAAAAGAAAAAGCTTATTTAACCTTGACTACACTGAAATCGATGTAGATAAATTCATCTGGTATGTACACACCACATGTTAAAACTTTAAGATGCTCAATAGGATGGTAGAGCTGATATAAATCTGTCTAATGTAAAAGCATGATTCTGCCATATCAAACAGGCTTAATGAACTTTGTATGAATCACGACAGATTTCTGCTAGTTTAAGATGGCTATTGGATTTCTATATTATTCAGAATGCAATAATAATTATAGTATAGAAATGCTATAGAAGAATAAAACATAAATGACTAAGTTAATATTTTGATGGTAAATGCCACATTTTTTTATTGTAAACTTAGTGCTGAGTTTGCCTTGTAGGATCCTTTACATCTTGGTCAAAGTAGGTCAAAAACCTCTTTAGGTCATAATGCCATGCCAAAGCCTAATCAGAAATTGTATTTAAGTGCAGAGGAACTCAGAAGAATGACCCCAGTGAGGACTCCTGTTGCCAATGAGGTTACAAGATAGGAGTGATACTGTAGCTCCTGCTCTAAGTTATTATCTGGTAATTTTCTTGAATGTTTTCTGTGACTCGTCTTTGCTTGCATCTACACAACTCCTATCTACACAAATCTGCCAGATAACAGAAAACCTTCAGACCAAATAGCTCAGTTTCTGTCTCACCACATAGGTAACCTATGCTTCTGATGATAGCTTTTATTGTTTCAGGTAGATTACAACAGAAATAAATCTACATCATTCTTGTATTTATTCAGAATGTACAGACAACCTTCATTGGCTCAAAATGGGTCAGAGAGCTCAAAGTCCATGAAGACAGCAGATGTGACTGACACTTAGCACAAGATGTGGAGCTACAATGAAAAGGTATTTGACGAAGTGAGAGATTTCAGAAGGTATTTATCCCACTGTTTAGTAAGAATACTCCACCAGTAATCTCAATGCAGCAAAGGAACACTGTTGTATCAAGTTTATCCAACCATAAATAAGAGAAACAGAAAGTTAATGTAATACTTTTTTTTCTCTTCTCTTTTCTTTATCTTTGACCACTGACCTATGGGTATATATTGCTCTTGTCAGAGTAACAGATAAGTACAGGAAGCATCTGTAAATTAGAAAGCTTAAGATACATCAGCTCTGCTGTTTCAGGAGGCAATTTGTTAATATAACTGTCAATTTGTTAATTTAACTCATCACAGAGCTGGCATTGCAATGTAGCTGAAAAATTGATAGCTTTATAGAATTTCATCTTGGGAAGCGCTTTTCAGAAATGTGAAAATGTAAGCCATATGATTTTAATTAGTCACAAGTTTGATCCCTTTATTTAGCACGATAATCATATTAACAGAATTTATACCTTATTCAATTGATTTTCAGGAAACACTCCATTTCCAAAATATTGTCTCTGAAAAATTAATCTGAAAATACAGCAAATAATGCTTGCAAAAATTATATCACAGGCTAGAGCTAGCCATATGAGTCACATACCTATCAAATTTCACGTTAATTACAGTCACATTCCTTTAGAATTTGTGATCAAAGTAGACACACATATTTCAGATATATGATTCTAGATGGACTTAATGGTTAGGGACAATAAAATCTAAAAGCTCTTTGATGCTGGAATCCACATGAAGAAGGCAATGTTACATACCAAATCTTGTTATGGGTGAACCATATATACAGAGCTTAGAATTTATTACTAGTTCAATTAATGTCTTAATAATTTATAGGTCTAAATTATCTAATTAATATGGAAAAGTCTCATAACTCACATAGTTAAATTGCTATACAAAAAAATCCTAGTACCTCCCCCTTTTCTCTGGTGTTTTGTCCATCTTTCCATTGTCCCCAGTGCAAGGCTGATGGTTTCAGTCTTCTTCAGAAAGAAAGAGGGAAGGATTCAAACAAGCGTTTTTGCTGGGAGGAGCATGATGTTCATGTTAGTACCACATTCTTTCTCAGTGGTGGGTCTGCTTGGGGCTGTTTTTATATTTTTTCTTAGCACGGTCTTCTTCCTTCCCACTGGTTCCCAGATAGACTTTTATAATTATACTGCTCCCACAGTTCTAAATCCCCTAAAGGGCATTTTTTGTCATACGCTACCTAGGTCTGCCAGATCATTACCATTAAAGGTATTTAGAAAGGTTAAGCTAAAACAGGTGAGAAAATAGTCACTTGATGACTAGACAATTGTCAAACAAGTGAGAATCAGCTCAGGAAAAGCAAGTTCAGAAAATCCTTGAGACCTTGCAATGCCAGGTTAATAGACCTGTAGCCTTCTGCTAGTAAGGGCAAAATCCTATTTACTTGGCTACAGCAGCAAGGTCCCCTGATGATGGCATAAGCTTAAGAGACTTATATTAAATTAATAATGATGCCAGATGCTACTAATTTCTCTGTGCTCCAGTGTCCTATCTTCTAAATGGGGATGTCGGTACTACCTTACCTCAAAAAGGTATTAAAGATTAAAATAACGTAACCTATGATAAGAGCCCTATGAATGTATATCATAAATATCTGACTTCGGAAAGCCAATTAACTAAAAGCAATGCACACAAACAGAGTTATAGTCCTTTCAAGAGCAGATCTCAGGAAGGATGACGACTTCTTTCAGGGTGACCTCATCCTGCAGTGAAGTCAAGGGAGGTACAGAGAAGGGCAACTAGAGCAACCATAATGATGGAGCAGCTGTCCTATGAAGGGAGGCTGACAAAGCCAGGACTCTGCAGTGTGGAGAGGACAGGATGGAGGAGGCAGGATTTAATGAGATTTACAAAATCAAGGATACAGTAGATAAGCTGAAAGCAAGACTATTGCTCTCCAAATCCCAGGATACAAGCTCTAAGAAGCACTTCATAAGACTAGTTGGAGATTAGTTTAAAATTAATAAAAGAAAGTACTTCTCTACGAAGTAGGTAATGAATTTCTGGAGCTTGATGCCACGGGAGGCTGCAAAGGCACACGGTATCAAGTTCAAAAAGGGACTAGAAAAATTTGTGGACAAATCATTAAACAATACAGAAATTACTGAGAGATATATACCCTCTAAAATCCATAAGACAGCACTTGTGGGTGCTCAGGGACACAAAAAATGCCCAGGCTTGCATGCTCTCCCTAAATAGCATTTTCTATTGCAAGTATCCAAGGCAGAATTCAGGCTAGGCAGGGCAGTGGTTATTCCTTACATTCTTAGGTACTGTATCGGTAGGAAGGACTGTGTCTTTCTAACCTTTTGGTCTCAGGTATAACATCAAACCCTTTTCTGAAATCCAACCATCTTCTTCGCTCCATTTTCTTACTACAAAGGCTATGACTCGGCCATCTGCAGGCCAGTTCCTGAGCTCCTCCAGAACCCCACCAAACCAGTCATTCCTGCACATATCTCATCATGAACATTCATATTGACTCTTGAGTTCTGCATATGTAACAACAACTGCTGAACATGATTTAGGTGCATACAACACTAATGCAGCAAGCACTCAAATCTTCCTCTTACATTCCGATCTGGAAAGTTAAAAGACAACATGAAAACAACTGCCACAAGTTCCCTTGTGGCAATAAGCTGTATATTTGGCATTTTCCCCCAAATGTTCAATTCTTTTCAAACAAAAGGTCTCAAATTTTAAAGCAAGTGCAGCTGTATGATTCAATAAGAAATATCTAAATGCCTTTTTATGACAGTTTAATGTCAGAGAAGTTACTGCAAATTGTCAGAGAAAAGAATTCATGTAAAGCAGAAGCTTTAAATCAAACTATCCAGACAGTTAATCTTACTAAAACTGTATCTTTAAACTCCATGTATACATGTCCTCTTAAAAGCCACCACTTAAGATGATTTTCAGCCAACCTTAGCTTCTAAAGGCACATGAGCCCTGGAGAATTACATGATTATTTGAAATGTAATTTCCCTGATGCTTTTTGTCCTATCGGTTTGTCATAACACCACCACCTTGCAAAGATAAGAAAAGCACTCAAATGCACAACAAACCAACTTAGTTCAACTAATGATCATAATCTACCTCTAACCTTATCCGTGGAAAATCTTTCTCTTCACAAATCACTGTTACTGCACCACTTCAGGCAAACAGTAGATCAAACTGCAGATTACATTTAGTCAGGCATTTGTTCCACAAAACCTCTTCACAAAGGCCTCTCTATTGGGTTAATCAATTTAATTGTAAAATCCTTACATTATGGACTAATACAAAAGAAAATGGGCCTAAGTACAAATGCACAATTCATAAGTTTTCAGGAAAATACATACCAGTATTGCACATACTACAGAAAGGAACTACTTATTAGGCAAATTGCATTTAAAGTACATGCTAATTAGTTTTAAACTATGTAATTAAGGGTTAATTCTCTGTTGGGTTTTGGTGGTTTGTTGGATTTTTTGGTGTTTTTCTGTTTGTGGGGTTTTTTTAATTTATTAGGCAACTTCTATGTGTAAAGAACTCAAATCTGCTCCATATCTGTTGTATAACATGCTGTAGCTTTTTATGATATTTCACAACATCACACATATATTTTTCCTTGCATAGATAAGGTCATAGCAAAGCATCTCATTCTACACTTTGAGAGTATCTCAAAACTAACAGTATCTGGAGAGAAGCTTTCTCTTATTGCTGCCTTGCATACTATTTTGTATTTTGTTATACTGCCCTAAGGGAGGAAGTATTGTCTTACTTCGGCTTTCCATAGATGACAAGAGAATTTTTTCTTCAAATTCTTAGGGTCCTTTAGTGAAAAGCAGTATCAGCTGACCGTCCACCTGCATTTCTGTGCATTTGAAAATCATGCACATATGAGTATGGTCCTGTTTATGCAACTGTTTTACAGTCAAATTTTAAAAGGCTTGTAAAGTAGCATCAGACGTTGTTCTGAAAAATTGTTTCCTGTTTTATGCCCTAAATAACCTCCCCCATCTGTTTCATGATGAAAGAATTGCAACTTTAAAAATGCCTGGTACTTGCCTTCTATCAAGCCCTTTCTGTTACTGAGCACTTTTGTAAGCCAGGAAAAAGTAGTTATCCCATTCCTTTTCTTTAGAACTACTTAAACGTAAAGAGACCGGAACATTCTGGAAGACAGTAAATTATAATTTACCTTGTCTGAAATCCCACCTCCTCAATGCATTTCATTTTCATGTGAAAAAAAAACCCTGGACTACTGGCCAGCAAGAATCCCAAGCCAATTCTTCTGGTGATGCAAATCAAATCAATTTTATTTGTCTTGTTTTATACTAGCTTGGAATACAGCTCATAGGTTTTGTGTTGGATTAAAGATTAAAGCTATATCAGAAGTGTTCATTATTACTTACATATTCACATACTGCTTTTCATTTACATAACAGAAAAGTTCATGTACTTAATCACATTTAGTAGAGTAAAAAATGTGAGGGTGATCAAATTTTTGCTGATTAGAAAAATATGCTGTAAAGATAGTAGGTTACTGTGTGTTTCTCCTTCACGGATTGTACAAGTAACAAACTCCAGCAATTTGAAGCTACTTGGCTTTTAAATTATTACCTTGCAACATATGCGAAGGGTCTGTTTTTGAGGTTTCTGATCATCCTCTCTGCAAATGTGATAGTACAGTATCAAGGGAGATTGGTCCTTCACTTCTAAGACTATTTTCTCCTTTCAGCCTACTGTTTTAAATATCTGTATGCTTCCTGGATTGCTTACTCTAACCTTTCTTTTTGCTATAGCTATGAGGTATAACTATAGGGATGTAAAAAATAACAAATTCCCATCCTTTTCAAGGTTAAAAAGAACATTATTTTTTTGCATAATGGCCCAATGAGGCTGCTCATATATATATCAGAAAACGACAAATCCTTATTCCCGAAATACTTGCACATACCAATACTTTCAGTGGATTATTTATCTCAACCCTGAGGTGGATTTTTATCATTATTTGATATACCCAGTGGTAGCTGAGAAAATATGAGAATAGTCTCTGCGACCGGAAGGAGGCATTTAGCTGATATACATTCCCAGCCATTTTCTTATATTCATAAATTTATAGTTATACATAGATATATCGCGTGAAGCACGTTCAACTCCTGCAGCCTGAATAGTGACTAGAAAACACAACAATGGTCTTCAATCTGAAAATAGGGTTTCACTGCATTTTGTACTGTACTGAATGCTCAGTATAGTGCAGATATCAGAGTGATTTAAACTTCAATTTTCTCTCCACCCTGCAGTTCAGAAAACTCTCCCCCCCCCTCCAGTTTTCTTCCAAGACAATAGAAGTGGTACAATACTTTTGTGGAAATAAGAGGCTAGTTGCTGACACTTTGAATATAGAAATTAATTAGCATTTCCATAGCAAAGTAAATAGCAGTCCCTGCAGGCATGCAGTAGAGATAATGAACATCAAGATTAACAATACACACTACAGACACCAGACTATTATTACACCTTAATGGCATGCAAACGAACAGTCTTCAAGTAGTCAAAAGATATTGTGTAATAACAGACTTCTCTGGGCTATAAACTGGATTAGGGAAATACAGTGCTTGTTCACACAGACCCACAGCACAATTTTACCTAGCAGGCTATCTCGCAGGAAGAATTTTCAAAGGTCAGGACTGGAAAGATACAATCCATAACCATAAATATTTTTCAGCCATGTTCAGGCATTCACCAGTCTTTCTTTTTTTGTGACCATGTGACACATTAATTGAAAACAGTAGTAGTCGGTCTGCTGAAATATGCAAAATTATATTGTGGGATATCCAAATTAATACTACTAATTCCAGATAATATATCCATCTTTCCTCATTTCTATAATCTCATTGGGTGCTGGCTATGTTTCAGAACCAGTCAAAACATTTGCTTCAAATAGGATTTTTTAAATTAACCTACTTTAGTTTATTCACAGCCTGATTAAACAGATAATTAAAAGTTACAGATGCATAGCAGTACTAAATTACTGTAGCTTGAATGCATTTTTGAAAAAGATTATTAGTCTTTCAGATGTTGGCAAGGACCCGAGTGGCTATGATGATGAAGATCCACCAAGGTTCAATATTTTGCTGTCTTCAACACATTTTTTCTGAATTTCTTTTTCTTTTAATTAATTTAAGCAACAGTAGGAAACCCAGAGTACTTGTCAAGCCAATATGAGGTTAGTAGGCTTTGAGTTTGAGTCATTCCTCACCAAGCTGCACCAAGGAAAAAAATCTGTATATCTATATTCGCAGTATAGCCTCTGCAGCTGAATAATTCTGTTTAACTCTACAGGAAACTGACTTGTCTTCAAAAATTTCTTACACTCTGCAGACACTTGTTAAGAAATAATGACAGAAAATGGCCTTTATTACCATAGTTCAAAGACAAGATTCAAAGCAGAGATAAAGTAGGTGACTCCCAATTTTCAGTTTCTGTGATGTTAGCCTACCGAAAAAGCCTGTAATTGGGATCCACAGGATTCTGCTTTCTGCGAAACAGCAGCAGTGAACCTTTGGCACAGACACAGATTTGGACTGACACAAAAAGTAATGTGCTTACAACACTTTTTAAAATTCATTTGGTACTAGTTGCAAAGCAAAGATTTCTCCCTGTCTACTGTTTCTGAAACTACTGACTAACTCGGGTATTTATTCTTTTGATTTCTGAAATCCTCAAACCGAGTGTTTGCTTGCCTTATTGAGCTGAGAAGCTGATTCATTTTCTATCTGTTATTCAAAAACTTGTCAAGAATAGGAAATACAGAAATGCAAATCTTGAAATGATTGAATGAGCCATCCAAAAGGTTGAAATATGGGTCTAGACAACACGTTTAAGTGGTAGACAGAGAAACCAAGTCAGAGTTATTTCCTTATTACTTGGGTTGTTTTACACGCCTGTGAACTGTATTACAATTTTAGGCTTTAAAATGCATAAAATAAATCAAGAAACAGTTAATTAAGAGAGCACATCTGTCATAATATCTATTTGCTTTGCGATTTCAAAAATATGATTCAGAAAACAGGAAATCTCCTGTGGAATTTCATGATGTGGAAAGTTTCACGGTTCATGTGCAAACTTAGTTCTACAAGAAGACACAGCAAAGTCTTGACAAAATCTAATCTGTAGTGGATTAATTACAAAGGGCCTTATGTAGCCCAGTAGATATGCTTTTGCCATCACTAGCCAAAGGCCACAGGATCTGTATTGATCTGTCAGTGATGTGTCTCTGGGCTTCATTGGCCTTGCCTGAGACTGATCTATTTTCAGACGGGTTTGAAAGTGCTAATGTCCTGGTTTAAGGTAAAACAGAATCAATTTTCTGCTCAGTCATTTCACTTTTTAGCTAAGCTTCTTCTAACTACTGAAATTAACAGCATATTGTGCAGAAACTGTTCTCTCAGAGTGATACAACCTATCTTTATAGCTGCTGCCCAGGCATGGTATGCAGAGAGGCTCTTGCTTATACTTACTGCTATAACACCCAAGGGCAGATAAATTTGTTATTTGCCCTGTTGGAGGGTCGGAAGCGGAAAAGCGTAGAGGTGTCACACCTGCAGGGTGGAGCGGACAGGACAGGTGACCCAAGACTGACCAACAGGGTATTCCATCCCATCTGCCTCATGCTCAGTATAAAAGTTGAGGGATCAAAGGGTCAGCTCTTTTTCTTCAATGGCGAGAATCCAAGGAGGACTCTGTTCGTCTGCCTTTGATCCCAATCCGCGCATTCCTGAATCCAGATCTGGAATCCAGTTCCTGTCTGTCGCTGAGCGCAGTGTGGGACTTTCTGTGTGTCTGCTGGTGATGTGATCATCATCTTGGGAGCTCAATACTGGTTTTGTATATATTTCATTATTTTCTTTTTATTTTATTATTAATATTTTCATCAAAGTAGTTTAGTTTTCTTCTGAACTCAGAAGTCTTTCTCTCTATCCCTCCTCTCCTTGGAGAGAGGTGGGGGAGAGCATCTGTCAGACCACGACAGCTGAAAACTGCTGAGAGGAGCAGTGCCTGTGGGCTCTTCTCTTTTGGTTTAAGGTCCATGATCCCTGATGTGGCATGGGCCAGATCGGGTTGGGGAGTCAGGGGGCAACAAACAGCAGCCCTTGAGGGGAGCTGTGACTGGGGGAGGTGACTGTGCCACTCTCTGGCTTTAGCTGGAAGTCCCTGAGAGGGGAGCTGGGGCTGTGAGAAAAAGAAGGGGAAAAAAAAGAAAAAAAAGAAAAAAAAAAACATGAAAACCCAAAAAACTCCTACACATATGAAAATAGCCCAAAGCAGATTCACGACAGGGAGGAATAAAGCCTCATGATGAACATCACATACTTCTCAGAGGAAGATACGGAGGATGCTGATAACTTGGCACAATTCTGCCTCTCACTTACGATGTGCAAGGGGGAGCATCCCACCACAGAAAAGGAGAGGCTAGGAAGTTTTTGTATAAACATTTAACTGTGTTAATACTGAGGCTTTCCTGTGGCCATTAGGCAGTGTAGACTAGTGGTGAATACTTGGTTCTATATATATGGTGTGCCCATAGCAAAAATTTGAGTAACAAACATTGACATTGAGAGATGTCTGGAGGTAAAGAAAGTATATTAAAGAGTAAATATACTTTTCCATTGTCAAAATGGCACAGGATCCAAATATAAAGATTCTCTATCATAGACAAAAAGGCCGAAATACTTAAAAGGTATCCATCATTTTGAATGCTGTGTTCATTTTGATCTCTTTTAAAAGGATGAATTCTCAAAACCTGGAAGTTGATCTTTTCCAAGGCACTATAAGTTTGGCAACAACACCTCTGAAATCAGAGACCTTATTAAAGATTTTAATGAACAGCAAATTTTCTTTGCAAATTAATGACCGACCTCTTTCCATACTATTGCATTTAAAGATCCACTTTGTATGTCTTGTCTGCTGACTTTTCTCCAGTCTGGAAGCCAAGCCATATACTCTCTGGAAAATGGGTCAGAAACCTTTGATTTTCTGTGTGGGAGCAATATAGTACATAATATTAATCATAGATGTGTTGATTTGCTCCCTTTTTACCTCATGCTGGGATCTTAAGTCATGAGTCCTAAAGTATAAAAGATTATTTCATTTCTTTGACTGTGGTAAGAGTCATAAAAGTAATTAATTTTAAAAAGAAAGAAATTGTAAACACAAATCTGTTTACAAATTGCTGAACTGTAAGACAACAACAATAACATGAGAATTTGTTACTCTTCTTGTTTGTCCTCTCTCTAACACATCTAGCACCTGGTTCTACCAGGTTTCAAATATAGCAAACATCATGTGAGGGAACCTGCTTAATACCTAAGCAATCTAACTGTATGTTATAAGAAATTGTTAAAAGCCAAGGTGTTATCAATTATTTTTGCTGAAGCCCAGAGGAGTACTGGCCTTTATTAAGATTGCACTTTTGACTGTTCTTTCCTGCTTTGCGAAAGAATTTTGCAACTCCACAAAACATTGTTCCTTAACACGGAATGAAGAGGTCAGCTTAACTTCACTAGCTGAACCTCAAAGAGAACTATACAGTGTGCCTGTGGCATTTTCATTCACTCACATGAAGAATGCTACCTTACAAATAGTGTACTTTAAATTACATTTTACCTGCTGTGAAGACCTGTGTACTTCTGCAGTGAAATATGTTTTCATTTGGAAGTTGTCAGTTCCTCAAAGGTGAAATTACTAGGCATTGTTCCAAAAGAAATCAATACATAATATTTTGTTAGAAGGCGTTAGGAGGAAAAAAAAAAAAAGTAGGATTGGCAAGCATGTCTTTATGAAGGTGTCAGAGATAGGGTAATTCCATGTTGTTTTATTTATCTTATTATTTATTACCATGTACCATGCTTAATTTTAAAAAAATCAACATACTTCCATAAAAGTAGAACACTTATCTGTGCCGATGTCCTAATACTTCAAAGGTAACACATAAAATAAATGAATTCTTAATTTCCCCTTTAAAATTGCACTGCATATATTTTGGAAAGCTGAAGCGTGAATGTTATTAGTTTCAAGTCTCTTCATAGAATCACAGAATCACAGAATGGTCAGGGTTGGAAAAGACCTCCTGAGATCATCTAATCCAACACCCCTGCCAGAGCAGGGTCACCTACATCAGGTTGTACAGGACGGTGTCCAGGTGAATTTTGAATGTCTTTAGGGTCAGAGACTCCACCAGCTCTGGGCAGCCTGTTCCAGTGCTCTGCCATGTTCAAAGTAAAGAAGTTCCTCCTCAAGTTTAGATGGAACTTCCTGTGTTCAAGTTTGTGCCTGTTACATCTTGTCCTATCACCGGGCACCACTGAAAAAGGGCTGTTCTNGCAGGTTGTACAGGACGGTGTCCAGGTGAATTTTGAATGTCTTTAGGGTCAGAGACTCCACCAGCTCTGGGCAGCCTGTTCCAGTGCTCTGCCATGCTCAAAGTAAAGAAGTTCATCCTCAAGTTTAGATGGAACTTCCTGTGTTCAAGTTTGTGCCTGTTACATTTTGTCCTATCACCGGGCACCACTGAAAAAGGGCTGTTCTCATCCTCCTGGCACCCTCCCTTTAAGCATTTATAAGTACTGATAAGATCCCCCCTCAGTCTTCTTTCCTCTAGAGTAAAAAGATCCAAGTCACAGAATCACAGAATCTCCTAGACTGGAAAAGACCAGTAAGATCATTTAGTCCAATCATTAATCTAATGCTGACAAGCCCACCACTAAACCTTATTTATCCCTGGGATTTCTCCAAGCAGTTTCTTGAAGAGATCAAAGTTAGCCCTCCTGAAGTCCAAAGTTTCAATCCTACTTGTCATTTTGTACATACTGCACTTAATCCTGAACTCTGTCTTCTCATGATCACTACAGCCAAGGCTGCCCCCAACCTTAATGTCCCCCACCAGTCTCTCATGATAGATTTTACTATATTTCTGTAGGTGCAAATAAAACTAAAAAAAAAGCATGCAAAAAAATGTAATATGTATCACAACAAATCAAGACCAGGCATGTTTAGAGTAATATCCTGTCTCAAGGGGATTAGCAAGTTATTCATACCTTGTGCTTGTGGTTCATCCCACCATCTGCTTTTCAAGTCTTTCCTATTAACTATGGCCACCAGTGGTTTAAAGTTGAGCATCTTTTAAATGTTTCGGTGACCTGAAAAAAATAAAAGCCACATAACTGGGATTAAAGTATAACACCAATTTCCAGTCCTGTATTTTGCATTTAATAGATCTGTCATCAATTAAATAAGGGCATATGTTAGATGAGTTCTATGACCAAATACATTCCTCTGATCTGAATCCATCCGTCTACATTGCTAAAAGGCCATGAAATAGCTTCTTTGATATTTTATTATCACTGAGCTGTAAAATTTAACAGCAGAGCCAACAGTTGCTGAAATCTCTCTCTTCAGGGAAAAGGACAATATGCAAGATTTAAAGCCCAAGTGACAAGATATTCAAAAGCAGAAAATGGATGCTCAGAAAGAAACTTTGTCAGTAAAAACCATTAGTGAAACATGCCAAAATCAAAAGGCTTCCCTTTCAGCAAAATACTCTTTTGACAGTTTTCAAATTCCAAGTGCTCATTTCTACTTCTGAAAGAGACTATGCTTAATGCAAATGTGTTCTGTGCTCTCTACTTTAACTGAGCAAAACAGTCAAGAAGAGCATTGCAATTCAGATTCATTCACCGCATCGCCCATCAGTTGCATAGAGTAAGTGCTGAGGATGTCAGGATTGTCACAAACAAATCTTCTTGTTGTTCATGGAAAACGAGTATTTTGAAAAGCAATAAAACTAACTTCAAGAAGCAGGATATAATAAATGTGCAAAACTTGTGATACTTGACTGGGTTGTTTAGATGCTTGCAGGCAAGAAGGTGCAGAGAAGAGACACAAGGACCTACCAAGGCACGTTCACTTCAATGAGGACTTACCAATAACTTTTAGGTCTAAGGTGCTGTTCTTCACTGCTGAAAAGTCCCACTATCTCTCCACCCCTGACACCAGCACCAGATGTTGTGTGGATCACAGTGCCGACCCTGCAAAACACAAAACAAAACCATCAGTCTTCAAAACCAGATCATGTCAGGGTGAATGACATTAAAAATGTCAGCTAGAGACATTATCTGGGTTTTTTGTAAGCTGTTTAAAAGAAATCTCTGTTGCTGGGAATGCAAACATCTTTTGTGTCCAGACTATCAACATTCTCTGGTTTAAGAGTACATTTAGAAAATGCCTGTTTTCCTTTGCCCCACAAGAAATATCTTTTTCTGATTCCAAAGTGGCAAATTACAGCCTTAAGAAAAAAAATAAAAATCACTAACAGTTTAGAAGGCTAACATAATAGTGACTTATCAGTAAATACCCATAAGTATAATCCATTCATTTCCTAGTGTAATCTATAGTACCATTTTGAACAGGTCTGTTGATCACTATTAATTAGTTGTGGTGATGTGGTTTAACAGTGCTGTTACAAGACTGAAGACATTAGACCCAAGACTGAGCTGTGAATATCTCAGCTAGTACGAATCAAAAGGTGGCCTCTAAGTATGGTAGAAAAGGTGAACTCTGAATCTCTCTCCTGTGGCCCCATTTATGCACGCAGATCTAGAAGGTCTTTTTCACTAAGAAACTTATCCACCTGGAATTTAAAAGACAACATCCACACTCTTAACATTGATGCTGTATTTTTGAGGTCAAAGAAGCCTTCACAACTTTTACAGTGCTTATCTTAGTTTATGGAATGTCATGTAGTTTTAAGGTCAGTACCGGTTTGTATCTTTTTTTTTTTTTTTCAGAAGATTAGAAAAGTGCATCCAAATTATATTTCTTCACATCATTGTTGGTATCCTGTAAAATATGTAAGTTCTTTCAAATAAGGACTTACTCAGATGACTGATTTGCAGATCTCCACTGAGGTTTCTCTTGATTGCAACATATTTACCATACCTTTTGGTCAATACAAACCACCAGACAGGATATTGATATGCTATAGACTTACAGTAGATCTGATCACGTTCTCACAGAAAACTGACTTGAGAGTCCTTGGATTGTAGGTGGGCAGCAGACCACACTGATTTCATATAAATTACTTTTGATAAGACTTAACCTTGCCCCATCTCTTGGCTTTTAGTAGATTATCGATCTTTTTGAACGGGCATGAAAGATATTTATTGATATTTATAATGACAGTTAAGTAAAAAACCTATGTGTACATAGTCCTTTAATTCCAGTCTCATTATGGGTAAACAGAGGAATAAAAATTCCTGTAGTTGTAATATGAAAACGGTTAATAATCAGGCTCACAAATAATTTTACATGAACAAATGAACACGAGAAAGAAAGAGAGAAGAAAAGCAACCAAGCAAGAAACCAAGCAAATACATGAGTATTTTCTTGTTGCCTGACATTCCCACTTTTTGTGCAAATCCAGATTAGCTTTCTTGAATTAATTAAACCTTTAAGCCATGTAAACAAAAGTAAAGATACTAGTTAAAATGTTTACAGAAATGTGGCATTAAAAAATATATCAACTATTTCTGTCATATCTAAATTACACTCTCTGAAGAAGCTGCCTCTAGCCCAGTTCAGTAAAACAATAAAAGATGTGCTTAATCCTACTGAAACTCACATGTATAAAATTAATAATTCACATACTCTGCACAAAAGATTTTTTTTTCTCCAGTTTATCTAAAGAAAAGTGGTGCTATTAAAGGAAAGTAACTTGTACCACCTCCTAATATCAGGTTTCAAAATACATATATTTTTTAAGATAAGACTGGCTATAAAGCGAATCCTAAAAAGACAAAATTCTGCCATTTGGGAGTGACTGAGTATTATTTATATTATTTTGAGTTACAAATCCTCTTTTTCACTCTCTAAAATAATTTAACTAATGAATTGTGGATAACAAAGACAATTTCTGTCTTCTGACCTATTATGATTATCAGATCTTTTCAGATTGCACAAGCTAAATTTAGTTTGGATCTAATCTATACTTCAGGCAATTTAAAACTCTTTAGGAAAACATCAGGCACTGCTGATGTTTGTGATTCAGTAGGTGACATTTTTCTTTTTGTCAGTACTGGTGAAATTCCAGAGCATGGCGTTAAAAGGAAACGTGCTGTTGAATGGACTTTATTCTTTACTAACAAGATGTGTATAATTGAGGTCTTGACCGCTCACAGTCATTAAAGGCTCCATAACTGTGCTTTGGGAAAGCTGATGTCCTGGTCATATTTAATTTTCTGTGCTTACTTTCTGGATTTCATCTGGAAACAACAGCCTTTCTTCTTCCTAGGCTGCCAGCTAGTTTTCTGTGGGCCATTGGAAGAGATACTGTGCTCTGTTGCAGTAGTGGGTGAAGATTTCCAAGACATGAAGGCACCAAACTCTCGGGGATCCCAGAAAGGTCCGCACAGTACACCTAGACCACAGCTGGCAGGACACAGGCTTCCCCCCAGTTAAGACTAAGAAGCTGAGAGACAGGAAAGCTGGTAGGAATGTCTAAACTGCATACATTTGTACTGGAAGAACTCAAAGCACTGGGGACTTTAAGGAGCCCTTAACTCAGAAAGTGTCAGGAAGGATGTCACAGTTTTACGTGTTAAAATATTTTTACCTCTTCATTGTACGTTGCAGTGTATTGTAACCTGAGACAGAGACCTATGGGTTCTTACTCTAACTCTGCTACAAATATGTTTTGCTTTTTCCCACTGGTATTTCAACACATTTAACAACAAACATTTCTTAGCAAGTGGTTTCATATAGATGACATTTATTTCAGACATTGTTACTATTTTGCAATTGGAGAGAAATCTTTCCTCTTAATTAAAGATAAATATCTCTTTCTTGACTCTTTTCACAAAGTACTGATTTTTGCTTTTATAATATTGATTTATCTGAAACATACATTTGTTAATCATTTCTGAAAAAATCAGCAGGTTATGTTTTTTATATAACACAGATGAACTCATCAGCTGAACTATGGTTTCTAAACATATTGTTCCATTCAATTTGTACAATTGTCTCACTTGCCAATGTTTCCAAAACTTCACAAGTTCTTAAATTTTGCATTAAACTGGAAAAACAAAACAAAACAAAACAAAAACCACCAAACCCCAACAACAACAAAAACCCCAAAGACAAAGTCTGAGTGGCACATCTTATTCTATTACTTCATAAGGATGTAGTGATACAGACTAGAAAGAAGTAAGACTTTGTAGAACCGCAATAAATAATATAATTCCTTTCACCCAAACATATTACTGCAGGAAATAAACAGGGGACTTTCAGGCATTAAAATACGTCTCAATTCCGAGTTTACCAGTGAGAGCTGATATTATTCAGACTTCAGATTTTTGTTTTCTCACTCATGGAACATCAGACCATGCACTTTAATTTCGATGGACATTTGAGTTGTCTCAGGGGGTGTTTCTTTTTATTTATTGTATTTTTAATAAAGTAAGTCTCTGGATGTTTCATTCTTTGAAGTTAAAAACTAGGCTTGCTAGCTATTGAAAAGATACGCAAGTCACTACAAATTTAACTTTGTTCTAAAAATGATATATTCTATCTGTCAAACACAATAAAAACATCTCAATAACTTTATAAAGCAAAAAAGACCAACAGTGCAATATGTGCCTGTCTTAGGAATGCAGATAATGCAGATGTCAAAGCCAAAGATAAGTCAAAAGTACCATCACACATCTGAACCCTTACATATGCCAAACAAACTCACTGTCTACTCTAGTTCACAAACCTTCATCTATTCCTCTGGGTCATTTTTATTCCTGAAACATCTACTGCAACAGTCATGCTAATTTTATTTTGAATGAAGCAAAGGTTTCACAGGATTTTGCAGATTTTACACACAGAATCTTTACACAAGATTTTGTCTCTGTTTCACAGAAAGATTTGTTATGTGATTATCCTATTTTGACTCAAATTCTCATTTGGCTCAAATTCATATTACTACAAAGATTTTTAAGGTTGTGATTGAAGCACTGACTAAACCTCAAGCTGATATAAAATAGCGTGCTTTTCATATTAGCTGGATTGTTACCTGGTTTAAAATGCTCTCTCTTCTTCTTGTGACTGTTAGAGGTTTTTAATTTACAGCTCATTTAGAACCAGAGAATTATAGAATGGTTTGGGTTGGAAGGGACCTTAAAGATCATCTAGGTCCAACACCCCTGCCATGGGCAGGGACAACTTCCGCTAGACCAGGTTGCTCAAGGCCCCATCCAACCTGGCCTTGAACACTTCCAGGGATGGGGTACACACAACTTCCCTGGGCAATTTGTTCCAGTGCCTCACCACCCTCATAATGATTTTTTTTTCCTAATATAAATTCTAAATCTACCCTCTTCCAGTTTGAAGCCATTACCCCTCATCCTATTGCTACATGCCCTTGTAAAAAGTCCCTCTCCAGCCTTCTTGTAGGCCCCGTTCAGATACTGGAAGGCCACTATAAGGTCTCCCCAGAGCCTTCTCTTTTCCAGGCTAAAAAAACCCCAACTCTCTCAGCCTGTTTTCATAGGAGGGGTGCTCTAGCCCTCTGATCATCTTTGTGGCCCTCCTCTGGACCCACTCCAACAGGTTCATGTCCTTCTTATGTTGACAGCTCCAGAGCTGGATGCAGTACTTCAGGTGGGGTCTCATGAGAGTGGAGTAGAGGGGCAGAATCACTTCCCTTGACCTGCTGGCCATGCTTCTCTTGGTGCAACCCAGTATACGGCTGACTTTCTGGTCTGTGAGTGCATATTGCCGGCTCATCTTGAGCTTCTCATCAACCAACACCCCAAAGTCCTTCTCCTCAGGGCTGCTCTCAATCCGTTCTCTGCCCAGCCTGTGTTTGTGCTTGGGATTGCTCCAGACCACATGCAGGACCTTGCACTTGGAAGTTAAGTTAAGTTAAGACTGTTAAGGCCTTGTTGAACTTCATGAGATTTGCATGGGCCCACCTCTCCAGCCTGTCCAGGTCCCTCTGGATGACATATCTTCCCTCCAGCGTGTCAACCGGTCCACATAGCTTGGTGTCGTCAAACTTGCTGAGGATCCACGCCATCCCAACGTCCATGTCACCAGCAAAGACGTTAAACAGCATGGGTCCCAGTACTGACCCCGATCTCACCATTTGGACACCGAGCCATTGACCACAACTCTTTGAGTGTGACTGTTCAGCCAGTTCCTTATCCACTGAGTGGTCCATCTGTCAAATCCATGTTTCTCCAATTTAGAGACCAGGATGTCATGCGGAACAGTGTCAAATGCTTTGCACAAGTCCAGGTAGATGACGTGAGTTGCTCTTCTCTTATCCACCAATGCCATCATAGAAAGCCATAAAATTTTTCAGGCACAATTTGCCCTTAATGAAGCCATGTTGGCCATCACCAGTCACATCCTTTTTTTCCATGTGCCTTAGCAGAGTTTCCAGGAGGATTTGCTCCATGATCTTGCCGGGCACAGAGGTGAGACAGACCGGCCTGTAGTTCCCTGGGTCTTCTTTTTCACCTTTTAAAAATGGGGGTTACGTTTCCCCTTTTCCAGTCAGCAGGAACTTCACCAGACTGTCATAGCTTCTCAAATATGATGGATAGTGGCTTGGCATCTTCATCTGCCAGTTCCCTCAGGACCAACAGATGAATCTCATCAGGTCCCATGGACTTGCGCACCTTCAAGTTCCTCAGCTGGTCTTGAACCTGGTCTTCTCCAACAGTGGGTGGTACCTCACTCTCCCAGTCCCTGCCTTTGCTTTCTGCAAGTTGGGCAGTGTGGTTAGAGCCCTTCCCAGTGAAGATTGAGGCAAAGAAATCATTGAGTATCTCAACCTTGTCCATGTCCTGGGTGACCAGGTTTCCTGTTTCCTTCCTGAGTGGGCCCACATTTTCCTTAGTCTTCTTTTTGTCACTGATATACCTGTAGAAGGCTTTCTTGTTGCCCCTGATGCCCCTGGCTGGATTTAATTCTCTCAGGGTTTTAGCTTTCCTAACCTCATCCCTGGCTGCTTGGACAATTTCTCTGTATACCTGCCAGGCTACCTGTCCTTGTTTTATTTATGAGCTAATGTTCCTGGTATGATGTTCATAGAAATTTATATGTTTGTGTTTTGCAAATTGTTTTAAATGAATTTATTTTTTAATTTATAAAGTATGATTTTTAGTGATGTTCTCAATATTTATAACAATACTATAGGATCTTATGCATCATTATTTATTTGAACAAAAATCTGTCACAAAGAGCAGCAAATAAACACTGTAGAGTTGGGCTTGTAAACAACTGAAGGCTACAGTCATACACTAGGCATTGCTGATAATTATATGCTGAAGAATATGTAAATAATCTTATTGATATGGAATTCCTATCCATAGCTCTTTCCATTTTATTATCTTTCCAGAATGCAGTAGAAACATTCCCATCAGTCTTTAGGATATATATGTTTTTATTTCTTCTGCCATGAATTATTCTTTTGGTTTCACCTCAGTCCCACTACCATAAAGCTCTTTTACAATGATCTCTCAACTATATCTTTCAGTTCTACAGAACCACCCACACTCTGAGCAAAGTTTCGCTACACCATACCTTCTGTGCTTTTCTCACTATGCTATTTCTGACTACATATTTTAGCATTTCACAGAGATATAAAGCTCCAAACACGTAGTGCAATCATCACCCTTGCAAACTTTCTGATTTGTAGTTTTTACTAGACTCGAAGTGAACAAAAAGTCTGTCCAAAGGAACAGTAGATTTACCTCTGTTTCCTCAAAAAAGACCTTAAGTATTCCTTAAGTATTTCACCTGCTTTCAGATTAAATTAAGTATACTTCGGCATACTGTGCCTACAATATGAAATAACATCTAGGTATAAATTGTGTAAGATATATATCAAGAAAGCTAAGATGCAAGGTACATGATTTAATTAGCTGAAGTTTTATCCAACTCATGTGGGCATGATGACGTAGCAAATTCTACAGTGTTAGTATCCTTGATGAGACACTTTGATAAAAGCATTTTGAAAATCCATGTAGACTTTGTTTTCATCCACAAAAGTTTGCTGAGAGCTTGCTGAGAACTCTCGCATGTTTTCTAGTTTTTCCAGAGAGGCTTTTTCCATTATTCAGGTATCACTGTTCACCTCTCATTACAAAGCAGAGGTAGCAAGTGATTTTGAATATCTGAGCTAATCGCTTTCAGGAGGTAATTACAAACTTGTCTGTTTCCTGTGATTTACATGTCTTCTGGCTCTGTCTCCATCAGGGGCTCCATTCCAAGATGCTAGAGGGATGTGACTGCAGTGCACAAAGGCACACTTCATAGCCAAGGATGCAGAGAGTGGCTCTTCACTGTCTTTCACTTTAATTTCTCAAACACTATCCATGTCATATTGACAGTGACTGGAAAGGTAATGTGCTCTGTTGATTCTTTTTTTCCTTATTTTTTTCTTATTTTAGGAATCTTCGGATTTTATTCCTGAAAAATCATTGCAACTAGAAATTAAACTCAATTCCCTGTTTCTTTACAGATTAAATATATAAAACATATTTTATGGAACAATTATGCAAACACGCTTTTGATAAAGCTTTTGTTAAGACACAAACCTTTCTCATTTCTCCATACCACTTTTGTATCTGAATTCAGAAGGCATTCATTTTGCAATAAAAGTAGGATCAAATGGAACGTGAAAACAGAAGATTGGTTCCCCAGAACTACCCACATTGCAATGCATGCATAAAGCATTCTTAGTATGATTTCCTATTTCATGAATGAATTTCTTCCTCACATGTGAAGATCAAATGCAAAATAAAATTGTCTTGTATTTCAGTTTCTAAGTCCTAAAGAGTCAGGAAACAGATCCACCAAAAAAACCCAAGCAACTTAAGAACAGAAATGTAAATAAATATCACAAGTAAGCATCACTTAAGAGAGAAATCAGTTCACATGTGTCAGACCCTTTACTACAGCATTTTTCCTCTCATAGACTCCTGAGAGTCCTTCAGATCAAGTAATATTTCGGCTAAGGATTTTAATTTATTAAATCAGTCCATAACCTTAATGCTTGCAGATGACAATTCTAAAGAAAATAATTTACTTCTCTTAACAAAATTTTGAGAGTCTGAACACAGTTCAATTATATTATTTTTACAAAAATCCAGAATTATTTCTTTCCTTTTCAGATAAGGAATGTTAATTCCACTTTCAGTTAAGTCCCCTGAACAAGTTCATAGGAGAAAAATCTATCCACCTTTTCATTGCAAGGACACCACTTGCTGGAGTTTGGGAGGATTTTCTGGGGGACTAGCAAAGTATATTTTTTTTCAGTCCTTATAAGGTTATGTAGGCACTCGCTATAGGATGCTGTCAGCACAGGTGACAGGATGCCAGCACGTAGAAGAGCCACTGCTACGTCCTTACCAACACCAGTTAAAAAAAGGTTCAGGTTCCTATTCTGCTCCTGAAGCTAAAGGGATTGTGCAGTCTTCTTTAAGCTAGAGAATATTGGGGAACATACTTTAACAGGACTCAATGACTAGTCCAAACTAGAACTGTTCTAAAGAATTCCCTGGGGTTCAGTTATACAAGTTGCACCAAGCACAACACTATTAAATTTACTACTAGTGACACACAATAAAATAATAAAATAATTATACAATAAAATAATTAAATACCAAAAAAGCAAAGATTAGTTTGAGCTCGGGAGATCATATTTAGTACACAGATTGTGTATATGAAATAAATTAGAAAATCTATGTCCTATGTTCTTTCCTGTTTGTTGTAAAAAAGGAAAGAAAATAATTATAATTTTTAGTATCTGAAACTTGCTTTGACCATTTATCTTTTTTTTGTTGTTAGACTTTTTTTTGTTTGTTTTCTTGTTTGTTTGTTTTAACTGATGCATTTTACTCCTCAGGTTTACAGAAATGTGAATGGCAGGATGATTTGGTTAAACACTAGATTAAGACTGTCATAGAATCATAGAATCCCAGAATGGTTGGGGTTGCAAGGGACCTTAAAAGATCATCTAGTTCACCCCACAGCCGTGGACAGGCATATCTTTCGCTAGATTAGGTTGCTCAAAGCCCTGTCCAACCTGACTTTGAACACTGCTGGGGATGGGACATCCACAATTTCTCTGGGCAACCTATTCCATTGTTCCACCACCCTCATTGTAAAAAAATCCTTCCTTACAGCTAGACTAAATTTTCCCTTTTTTAGTTTAAAATTATTACCCTTAGTCCTATCACAACAGGCTCTGCTAAAATGTTTGTCCCTTTATAAGCCTCTTTTATAAATTGTCCTTATAAGCCCCTTTTATATATTGAAAGGCCGCAATAAGGTCTCCCCAGAGCCTTCCCTTTTCCAGCCTAAAAAACCCACAACTCAGTCTTTCTTCATAGGAGAAGTGCTCCACCCTTCTGATCATCTTTGTGGCCCTCCTCTGGACCCACTCCAACAGGTCCATGTCCTTCTTATGTTGAGGGCTCCAGAGCTGGGTACAGTACTCCAGGTGGGGTTTCACAAGAGCAGAGTAGAGGAGCAGAATCACCTCCCTCAACTTGCTGGCCACGTTGCTTTTTATGCAGTCCAGGATGTGATTGGCTTTCTGGGCTGCAAGCACTCATTGCGGGCTCATGTCCAGATTTTCATCCACCAGTATCCCCAAGTACTTTTCTGCAGGGTTGCTCTTAACCCATTCATCCCTCAGTCTGTACTGATATTGGGGTTTGCCCTGACCCAGGAGCAGGACCTTGTAATTGGCTTAGTTGAACTTCATGAGTTTCACATGGGTCCCCTCCTCAAGCCTGTCAAGGTCCCTCTGGATGGCACCCCTTTCCTTCTATCAGCTGCTGATGTCATCTGTAAACTTGCTAAGGGTGCATTCAATTCCACCATGTATGTCCCTGGTGAAGGCATTAGTCCAATGGTATTGGTCCTAATATGGACCCTTGAGAGACACAGCTCAGTACTGGTTTTCACTTGGACATCAAGCCATTAACAAACAGGGTCTGGGTGAGGCCATTCAGCCCTTCCCTTATGCATCTGTCTGTCCGTCAAACCCATATCTCTCCAATTTAGTGTCCAGGACGTTGTGAGGGACCGTATCAAAGACCTTATGGAAGTCCAGGTAGTTGAAATCCGTAGATCTTCCCTTGTCCACTGATTTAGTCACTCTATCATAGAAGACCACTAGGTTAGTCAGGCACGATTTGCCCTTGGTGAAGCCATATTGGCTCTCTTGAATCACCTCCACGTCTTCCATATGTTTCAACATGTCTTCCAGGAGGATCTGCTTTGTGATATTACCAGGCACTGAGCTGAGGCTGACTGGTCAGTAGTTCCCAGGGTGCTCCTTAGTACCCCTTTTAAAAATGGGTGCAATATTCCGTTTTCACTGGGGATTTCACCTGACTGCGATGAGTTTTCAAAAAGAGTGGCTTAGCAACTCCATCAGCCAATTTCCTCAGGACTCAGGGGTGCATATCGTCAGGTCCCATGGACTAGTGTTATGTTCAGGTTCCTCAGGCTGTCGCAAACATGATCTTCACTTATGATGGGAAGGACTTCATTGCTCAGTCCCTGCTTCAAGGTTCAGGGAATTGAGGGATTCGTCCCTCAAATAAGCTTAATTATGATGAGGTACCAAGCAAAAAGCATGCTGGTTGTTTGAAAACAGTCACAGAAAACCAGAGTCAAAGAATTATATACAGAATAAAAACTTGGTGCATCCTCTCTTTTATTCCTCCCCACTTCAATAANTGTCCAACCTGACTTTGAACACTGCTGGGGATGGGACATCCACAATTTCTCTGGGCAACCTATTCCATTGTTCCACCACCCTCATTGTAAAAAAATCCTTCCTTACAGCTAGACTAAATTTTCCCTTTTTTAGTTTAAAATTATTACCCTTAGTCCTATCACAACAGGCTCTGCTAAAATGTTTGTCCCTTTATAAGCCTCTTTTATAAATTGTCCTTATAAGCCCCTTTTATATATTGAAAGGCCGCAATAAGGTCTCCCCAGAGCCTTCCCTTTTCCAGCCTAAAAAACCCACAACTCAGTCTTTCTTCATAGGAGAAGTGCTCCACCCTTCTGATCATCTTTGTGGCCCTCCTCTGGACCCACTCCAACAGGTCCATGTCCTTCTTATGTTGAGGGCTCCAGAGCTGGGTACAGTACTCCAGGTGGGGTTTCACAAGAGCAGAGTAGAGGAGCAGAATCACCTCCCTCAACTTGCTGGCCACGTTGCTTTTTATGCAGTCCAGGATGTGATTGGCTTTCTGGGCTGCAAGCACTCATTGCGGGCTCATGTCCAGATTTTCATCCACCAGTATCCCCAAGTACTTTTCTGCAGGGTTGCTCTTAACCCATTCATCCCTCAGTCTGTACTGATATTGGGGTTTGCCCTGACCCAGGAGCAGGACCTTGTAATTGGCTTAGTTGAACTTCATGAGTTTCACATGGGTCCCCTCCTCAAGCCTGTCAAGGTCCCTCTGGATGGCACCCCTTTCCTTCTATCAGCTGCTGATGTCATCTGTAAACTTGCTAAGGGTGCATTCAATTCCACCATGTATGTCCCTGGTGAAGGCATTAGTCCAATGGTATTGGTCCTAATATGGACCCTTGAGAGACACAGCTCAGTACTGGTTTTCACTTGGACATCAAGCCATTAACAAACAGGGTCTGGGTGAGGCCATTCAGCCCTTCCCTTATGCATCTGTCTGTCCGTCAAACCCATATCTCTCCAATTTAGTGTCCAGGACGTTGTGAGGGACCGTATCAAAGACCTTATGGAAGTCCAGGTAGTTGAAATCCGTAGATCTTCCCTTGTCCACTGATTTAGTCACTCTATCATAGAAGACCACTAGGTTAGTCAGGCACGATTTGCCCTTGGTGAAGCCATATTGGCTCTCTTGAATCACCTCCACGTCTTCCATATGTTTCAACATGTCTTCCAGGAGGATCTGCTTTGTGATATTACCAGGCACTGAGCTGAGGCTGACTGGTCAGTAGTTCCCAGGGTGCTCCTTAGTACCCCTTTTAAAAATGGGTGCAATATTCCGTTTTCACTGGGGATTTCACCTGACTGCGATGAGTTTTCAAAAAGAGTGGCTTAGCAACTCCATCAGCCAATTTCCTCAGGACTCAGGGGTGCATATCGTCAGGTCCCATGGACTAGTGTTATGTTCAGGTTCCTCAGGCTGTCGCAAACATGATCTTCACTTATGATGGGAGGGACTTCATTGCTCAGTCCCTGCTTCAAGGTTCAGGGAATTGAGGGATTCGTCCCTCAAATAAGCTTAATTATGATGAGGTACCAAGCAAAAAGCATGCTGGTTGTTTGAAAACAGTCACAGAAAACCAGAGTCAAAGAATTATATACAGAATAAAAACTTGGTGCATCCTCTCTTTTATTCCTCCCCACTTCAATAACAATAACAATAACATTTACAATAACAAAATAGTTTACTTGCACTTTATCTTACTGAAAGCACACTTTCTGAAAATGTTGCAGAAATTCTAGTTATGTACATTTGTTTCTGGGTGAAGAAAGAGAAGGAAAAAAGCAACAAAATTTCCAGGTAAACAAACTGACTTTGAGACTAGGATAAACTTTAAAGACATATGGACAAACTTTTGTGCAATACAGATCTGAGGCACATCACTAGGTACTAAATTCAATTCAATACAATATTTTATTAAGTGTGGTAGAATAAACAGCTTTACCTGAGTAGAAACAGAAACTAAATGCGAACTTAATAAAAAATCCATAACTCTTACCTGAAAAATGCAAAAGGATAATGAAAACAAAAAAAGTGTTGTTTTATTATGATTAGAAAATTTTTAGAGCTGCATACAGACTCTGCATCTATGAAATGTTTGACAGCAACAGCATATTGACAAAATTACTTGTTCAAAGTTTCAAGGGCAGAATTAAAACCATACTTTTATCCAATACAGACAAAGACCAATGGAAGGTGTTCTTATACATAAATCAAAATATGGAAGTATGCAATACTTAGCACCGGCCTTCTCCACTGCTTCCTTTCATCCTCTCTGTTTCTTCCCTGGGTAGGCCATTTGCAGCTGATAAACATTTGATGTAGAAACAACACAGCAAGAGAAAAACAGATTAACAACTGCTACTGGGACAGTGTCTAGCTCAGAAAAACTGAATAGCTTGTGCGGCCTGCCTCTGCAGCCATCTTCTCACATAAAACATTTTAAGAAAAGCTGAGGCAGTAGTGTAAATATTCAGCATATAAAAGTGGCTCTTGTTACACATTCCTAAATCTCACATAACTCATCACTGTTATACAGATTTATTTAGCAGGCAGAAACACTTCTATAAAGTCAAAGGCAACAAAGGTGAAAATTGAGAGTGAGATCCTGGCTTTTGTTAACTTATTGGGAATTTCGCCACTGACTTCAAGAGACAGGTTTTCACCTCTGCTGTTTAACACTCTTTAACAGTGGATATAAAGATGGTCAGTAGAGATAAGATTACACTGAAAATATGTTAAAAAATACATAGTTTATTGACTGTTACCTTAGAAATTGTGCAGACATTAAAATCTATCACGACATACTCCTTAGTACCCACAAGATATCTGTTTTCAATTAGCATATTGCCTTCTATTAGCAAGGAAAAATATGGATACATTTTGAGATGTTTGATTAAAGAAATCTGGAAACAGTTTTTGAAAAACAGAAATTTGACACTGGTCCAGTTCACAGTGAGCAGCCATATGAATTAACAAACAACACCAATGGAGAAACAAATTCCTAGTCACAATTATTTTTTGGAAGAAAAGCAAAGTAAAAGTGGAGCCATATGGACTTGCTTAATGAGAAATTATGGTGTATAATACGCTTCTCTGATTATCTGTGGCTTATGTGACCATTTTTTTTAATCTAATGAATAAAAAAAATATATATATAACACTCTCACCATCTGCATTAAGGCCCACACCAGAAGTAGTGCTCCAAACCTTCACAGGGGTTGTACCTCCTACATAGCAAAGGTTATGTGATCATCTAGTATTCCATCAAATACAGAAAAAGAACTAGAAGGTACATAAGGAATTTTTTGCTTTATGCAGGTGACATAGTGGGTGGCAGAGAAAGTCACGCTTTCGTATTTTCAAGTCTATCTTCTCACTGTTGCTTCCAAGCCATGGTCTGAAAGAAACATATTTTAAACAAGATTGGGAATGTTTATGTTATCCTGCCATCACAGGGTACCCATGCACAGTAATTATGATCGCAACATAGGCACATCTTCAGCAATTCCCATTTTGTGCTTTTGCCTAGGCAGCAGTAGGACAGGCTACAGTGCCTCTTCACGGGCTGTGACCTACCTTGCCTGTAAAATCTCTGGAGGCAGTGACAGATTTCAAGAACAAGTGGCAATCCCTTCATGTACCATTTACAACTGATCACTGCTTCAGTAAGGCGTTCATGGCTTTTTGTTCAAGTTAACAGACAAAATTATATCCAGCAATATTTAGCGAACCTTTTGAATTACTTTAGCTAGGCACTTGAATCCTGTTAATACAGCTCTGAATGAGAAGCAAGTGTTTTAATGCTTTGATCTTTAGCCTCATGTGATGCAAACATAGGTGGTTCTCTCAACCGGAGATCAGTCTACACATCAGAGGAAAAGGGAAGTCCTGTTCAAAGGTCGTGGAGCTAACTTGGTAAATGCAGAATCAGTTCCCAGCTTTGATTTCCTCCATGACTTTAAGTAAGTCTTTCAGGTGAAGTAGCACAAAAAGGATTTAAATACATAAAAAGAGTAGGCCCGCTAATCTCTTTCTAGATTTGAGTAAATCAGTAAACTGGCAGTGCTCTATATCTTTACCTCACAGGAGTAGCTGTGTATGATTAAACAACGTATGAGAGAATGACAGGTTTACAAACATTGATGGGAAACACAAAAACCTGCAAGAAATAGTAAGAGATTAAGCTACTCCTTTGTCTAATTTTGCTTAGCCTGTTTTCATTATAAAGCACCTGCATACATTTTGTTCACACAACAGCCTAAGATGGAAATTTTGAGCCAATCACACCAACTGCAATAGCACAATAGCTATTTCAGCCAATTTCTCCAATGACAAAATTGAAACCTGAGTAGAAATCTCACTTTTATTAAAACAGATCATTTAAAATTGTTCTATCCTAACTTTCCTTATGAGGTTTTGTTTAGTCAACACTCAGCTACTTGAATTGTGATAAAACTGAGTGTGCAAAGAAAGGCTATGCAGGAGAGTAGAGGAGTATGTCTCAGTGTCCTTAGCTCTGTCAACATTACTGAGATCAATTTTATTTTGAAAACTGACTGGTTGTTTTCAAAAAAACAACAAAGCAAGTTTCTACTAAATAATATGAATAAAAGTAGAAAAATCTACTTGTCAATCAACATATTCTGTGGGAAAAATCGGAAACATAATGGTGTTCCAAAAATGCACCAAATATGCAATTAATATAAGAAGCTATAGAAAACAAAATGACATAGATGTATAGTTCAATCACTCAACAGAATATACAATTTCCCACCAAAACAACATACCTGTAAATTCATATCACGCTGTCTTCTTTCTACTGTTTATGTTCTTGAAGTGAAAAATAGCTAGTGGATTTCCTTCATATTCATAGAGCAAACAAATTAAACCACCACTGTTCAGTTGCTTTCATTTTTATTGATCCCCTCTCATTTTTTTATGCAACCAACTGTTTACCATACTATTATAATGGAATAATACAACCTTACATAGCATCTTTTTTATTACTACTTTTTTTTAAGCTCTGGATCATACAAGCCAGAAAAAAAAAAAAGGTGACATGAATCAAAATCACATTAAAATGTACTGCTTTTTAGATATTGAACAGTCAGCAGCAATTCCTAATTTTCAGCTATGTTTTATTTGCAAAACACCAGAGTCAAATTCATCCCCAGTGCAAACAGATTGGATGGAAGAATGAATTTGCCCTATTGATTTAAAAAAAAAGGATTTAGTCTCTTGTAGAAATGCAAGACATATCTCTCATTTCCCATAGTATGCATTCTCACAGTCAAACATAAAATAAACCACATGCAGAATAAAGAAGTATGGCCTCTTCAATCTGGCCTTTTTAAAAATGTATTAAAAATGAATCATGATGAGGACCTGCAAAGATTTTTGTAGAGCCTATGGCATTAAGAAAAAAATACTAAACAAAAATCAACGGCACCTTTTGTAAACAGCCATTGTGTATTACAAACACAAAAACCTAACTGCTTGTTCAGCTCCCATTCATCAAGGAAGTTTTGCTCCTGGCTTAGCTGAGGTGTCATTTCCATCCAAATTAAAGAATTAGAAGTTTACTTTTTCCAGCCCTAGGCTACCCTACCTGTGTTCTAATGTCCCCTCTGCCTAATTCTCCTATCAGTCTTAGTCACCATGGGATAAGAAACCCTGGAAGATGGGAGACAGAAACCTACAGCCAACAGCAAGAAAAGTGCATTTTGTATAGATTATGAAACAGTATTAAATAGGAGTGTTACAAGAGCCTTTAATCTGCTTTTTTTTTCTTGCCTTTTTTTTTTTCCCTCTTTCTGGTCAGCCTGTATGGATCTACATTAAGGACTATTACTAAGACTAGCATTAAGCAAAATTGTCAATATTTAATGTCTTTTGTAGAATCATAGAATCCTGGAACATCTCAAGGTTAAAAGGACTTATAAGGATTATTAAGTCCAACTCCCTGCTCCTCACAGGACTACCTAAAAATAAATCATATGACTAAAAACATTGTGCAGACACTCCTTGAACTCTGACAGGCTTGGTACCATGACCACTTCTCTGGGGAGCCTGTTCCAGTGATTGACGACCCTCTCAGTGAAGAACCTCTTCCCAATGGAAAGGATAAAATACACGTGAAATGGAGGACTGAATTGTAACATAAGTTTAGGATGTTCAGACCTAGAGATAATGCAATTACTGAAGAAGGGATGTAAATCTTTATTAAATTCTAATGGCCTTCAGTGACCTAGCTTCTAAAGATTAAAACTGGTTACATCACATCATTGAAGTACTCATACCAGGGAAAAGGTAAGAGATTTCTCATGCAAACTATACGTGGCTAACATCTATATGCTCAGCTCTCTGTAGCTTGAGAAACTTCTCATTCTAGCTTTAAAATATATAAGCTTAAGATATAATTGCAGGGTTAGTAGTAATTTCTGGTCCTTTATTAATATCAGATTAAAATATTGGAAAGAAACAACTTTCACTCAGAGCACTCCACAAATTTCTTTGCTCATTGGAGCATTTTGATTTCTACTGTAGGCGACCAAGATGACCCCCTCCATCAGGAAAATTCTAAAAAGTGAGGAATCTAAGTGGTGATATTTATGATTTTTAGGACAGCATTAGTATTCTGAAATATGGGTACATATAGAGTAGTGGAAGGTGATTAGCTGCTGGAACAATAATAATGAATAGTTCAGCATAATGAGAAAAATTAAATTCAAAGTTTAATAGTTGCATATGCAGTATATATGTTAGTAAACATTCTCTAACAGAATTCAAGTATGATAAATCTCCGTATTGGAGAGATAGACAGCAGACCTATCTCAAAGAGCAATCATAATTCTCCTTTTGGTTTCAATGGATTTTTAGTCAAGTCATCTAAGATTATGGTCCTTGATAATTTGGCTGCTCCACTAGGTTGAGTTCTTGTGGGATTTAATACAAAATAATCACCTTCTCAACTGTAGAATATTGTCACTGCAATGAAATTTTGTAGGCTTTTTCCGAAGTTCAACAAAAAGATTATAATTTCCCAATAAAATACATACTTTTAGGGTAATCATGTGCAAGTACATTTCTTTCAAATTCTGTTGGATTTTTCCAGAGAAAAATCAGCATTAGAACTCAAGAGTTTGTGACTTCTAAATCCAGGCTATAATCCATTTTAATCTACCAGACCATACTGCTTGCATAACTAACCTTCATGTCATTTATGATGACTGACTGAGGAAAATTGAAGAGTAAACAGTCCCCAGTGAGATCAAGGATCCCAGCTGCATATTTCAGTAAGTGATACGGGAGGGTTGCTTTGGTATTATACCAATTACTGAGCCCTGCATGTGGGGGATGTCACCCAGTGAAATTCTATGTGAGCTTAAACACTTCCATGTTATTCACTTTCAGTGACAGGCGAAATTCAGGTGTGAGTTATGAAGCAGTCATGTTCAGTTAACAGAAAAAAAAAAAAGTCTAAAGTGATAATGTGTATCTTCCAGTCTTATATAAACTGCTGTCTTCTATGCTCCTCTATTTTGATTTAACACAGTACCCTTGTTTGAAGCATTTCTTTTTCTCTGTTCAGCACCAGAGCAGAGTCTTGTTCTTCTTTCCTCCTCAAAATGTCTGTAACGCCTCTGCTCAAGCCTGTTTTCTTGGTTTCTGCTTCTTTTTCTAAAAAGCATTGCCCAGAGACTTACATCAACGTGCATTACATCCTTGTGAACTGATCACAACTTAAATTGAAATACACTAAGAACTGTGGGAAAGAACCATTCTGATAACTGAAATACTTTCCTTTATCTATCAATATTTTAATGTATGAGATGTTGATAGAGTGTGAATTATTATAAAGCCCAAAATAATTAAAAGTGCATATGTACATACTATTCTTGTAAAAGAAGTAATCAAATCTGGTTTAAGATTGAAACTTGAAGCTTAATATTGCAATTTACCTTACTTATTTTGATTTTATATCCCCAGTATTCCACCTTGAATGTGTCCCATTAAATTTTAGAGTTAAAGTATGTGTGAGTCTATAAATATCATGGAGATAAGAGATGGAAGCAAACAAGAAAAAATGAGATTCTTTGGTGATATTTCCTTGGTTTCCCCTCTCTTATTTACTCTGTTATTTGCACTGTTGACTCTTTTGCCTTCTCCAAAAAGTATACTCTTTCTTTAAGCTTGATCATAGGATTAACTAATATGCAACCGTTATTCCTATGAAAATCAACATAGCCTGAGAGAAGTGTACTCTGTGTGCCATGCAGGAAGTCAGCCTCTCCCAGTGAACTCTTCAGAGTTTCTCAATCAGTCAGGCAGATGGGTGTAAGAAAGATAAGAAATTTGTTGATTCTTTCTAGGTGTGGACACTAGGAATTTTACACAGATTATTACTTCCATCGCTGCTTCAGAAATAATGTTGAATTGTGTAAGAATATATGGCCAGTGACAAAGGGTCTCTCTGAAATTCTTGCTTGATATCTGGTTCTCAGCACTGTCATACTGTTGCTGAAGCATTTAAAATAACCCTACTGTCCTGGTTTGAGGACACTTACCTGTGTACCCACTTGGCATCTCAGTGGTACTAGTTTGTACATGAGCCATTGTGTATGAGGTGTCTGATCATCTCCATCGTTTATTAGACAGGGGCGGAAACATGGTGAGAAAGTATGAGGAAAAGGCTGAGGTACTTAATGCCTTCTTTGCCTCAGCCTTCAGCAGTAGGACCAGTTGTTCCCTGAGTATCCAGCCCCCTGAGGTAGTAGACAGGGGTGGGGAGCAGAATGAAACCCCCATAATCCTGGTGGAAATGGTGAGGGACCTGCTACAGCACTTAGACATACACAAGTCTATGGGGCCAGGTAGAAACCACCTGAGGGTACTGAGGGAGCTGGCAGAAGTGCTCACCAGACCACTTTCCATCATTTATTAGCAGTCCTTGCTAACCAAGGAGGTCCCAATTGGCTAGAGGTTAGCAAATGTGACACCCATCCACAAGAAGGGCCGGAAGGAGAATCCGGGGAACTACAGGCCTGTTAGTCTGACCTCGGTGCCTGGGAAGGTTATGGAACAGTGTCATTACACAGCACATGCAGGACAACCAGGTGATCAGGCCCAGTCAGCATGGGTTCATGAAAGGCAGGTCCTGCTTGACAAACCTGATCTCCTTCTATGACAAGGTGACCTGCTTAGTGGATGAGGGAAAGGATGTGGGTGTTGTTTACCTGGACTTTACTTAAGACTTTGACACCATTTCCTACAGCACTCTCCTCAAGAAACTGTCTGCTTATGGCTTGGATGGGTATACTCTTTGCCACGTAAAAAACTGGCTGGAAGAACGGGCCCAAAGAGTTGTGGTGAATGGAGTTAAATCCATTTGGCAGCCAGTCACAAGTGGTGTTCCACAGGGCTCAGTATTCGGGCCAGTTCTGTTTAATATCTTTATCTGATTTTGATGAGGGGATTGAGGGCACCCTCAGTAAGTTTGCAGATGACACCAAGTAAGGCGGGAGTGTTGTTCTGCCTGAGTGTAGCACAGCTTCACAGAGGGATCTGGACAGGTTGGATCAATGGGCCAAGGCCAACGTTATGAGGTTCAACAAGGCCAAGTGCCGGGTCCTGCACTTGGGTCACAACAACCCCATGCAGCGCTACGGGCTTGGGGAAGAGTGGCTGCAAAGCTGCCTGGGAGTAAAGGACCTGGGGGATGTTGATTGACAGCCAGCTGAACATAAGCCAGCAGTGTGCCCAGGTGGCCAAGAAGGCCGACAGCATCCTGGCTTGTATCAGTAATAGTGTGGCCAGCAGGACTAGGGAAGTGATCATCCCCCCGTATTCGGCACTGGTAAGGCCCCACCTCAAATACTGTGTTCAGATTTGGGCCCCTCACTACAAGAAAGACATTGAGGTGCTGGAGCACATCCAAAGAAGGGCAAAGTAGCTGGTGAAGGGTCTAGAGCAAAAGCCTTATGAGGAACATCTGAGGGAAATAGGGTTGTTTAGCCTGAAGAAAAGGAGGCTGAAGGGAGACCTTATTGCTCTCTAAAACTACCTGAAAGGAGGTTGTAGTGAGGTGGGGGTTGACCTCTTCTCACTAGTAACAAGTAATAGGACAAGAGAAAATGGCCTCAAGTTACGCCAAGGGAGGTTTAGACTGGATATTAGGAAAAATGTCTTCACCGAAAGGATGGTCAAGCATCGGAACAGGCTACCCAGGGAAGTGGTGGAGTCGCCATCTCTGGAGGTATTTAGAAGATGTGTAGATGTGGTGCTTAGGGAAGTGGTTTAGTGGTGGACCTGTAGCGTTAGGTTAACGGTTAGACTCAATGATCTTGAAGGTAATTTGCAACCTAGACAATTCTATGATTCTATGAGACTCTCTCTTCCCTCCCCACACACTGCTGCCCCTAGCCAGTAGGCTGGGGTTGGACTAGAGATTGGGAGGGGACACAGCCAGCACAGCTGACCCTAACAGACCAAAGGTATATTCCATAACACATGACATTATGCTCAGCAAAAAAATCTGAAGGAAAGGAGGAAGAAGGTGGGGATACTCATGGTTATGGTGTTTGTCTTCCAAAATAACTATTATGCATGCTGAGGCTCTGCTTCCCTGGAAATGGCCGGACATCTGCCTGCTGATAGGAATTAGTGAATGAATTCCTCTTTCCTTCCTTGCACATGCAGCTTTTGCTTTCCCTATTAGACTGCCATTTTACTCAATCCACAAGTCTTCTCTTCTTTCTTCTGGTTTCTCCTGGTCCCACAAGAGAGGGGAGTGAGAGGTAAGGTGGGAGTTTTGCTATTGGCTGGGATCAACCCACCACAATCTTTTAAAGACAACTTTTAAGAGGTGGGTCACAACCTCTGAACAATCTTGCTGTAGAAGTATCATAAAATAGAAGACAAGCAATGTCCTGATATAACAGGAAAAAATCAATTCCTGACCCAGCTGCATGAGGACAGCAGCTTAGTGAGACTAAGAGCTTAAAGATCTCTTTCTTCCAATTTTACATCCATGTCTTCTGTATTTTCTCTCTAACGTCTTCCTATCAAGAAAGAAACAGTATTTCTGGAGTTAATGTTTTACGGTTTATATTAATTGTCTAAGCCTAAAAATTTCTATGATACTTTGTAAAAGAAGAAAAGCAAATCACACCCTTGTGGGCATCCTCAGCTGAGCAGCCCAGTTTTGTTTCTTTCTGAAGGGGAAGTGTAACTGGAAGTTTGCCTGAATTAAAATCACTTAATTTGATGCCATGCACGGGATGCCCTCTTTTTGGACTTAGTTTCCTTTGCAAAGATCCTGGGAACTTCTTTTGAACCTATTCTCCTCATTCACAGGCTTTGTATAAGCTTGATATTAGATGTATATAGGAGCGTGTGTTCCAGCTTTCAGTGAAATATTCTGCCAAGAAGAGAAATAATCCATTTTGATATGAAGGTTATGTCAGTCCATTCCAGGAACTGCCACCAGACTTTTTTTTTCCCTGACCTGAAATCTTATTTTGACAGGTTTCCTATATTGTGGCCTGTTAGTATTCTTCTATCTGATGTCCTGCCATTCTTCTATTACTGTCAAGGAAATTGTTGCTTACCAAATTTCTCTGAAAGACTGTAATGACAGAAAAAGCAGAACCATCATATGAAGCACTCATGCAAAATTGTCATAAACATTTATTAACACCAACATAAAACTGACTTGTTCACTCTGAGTAAAATGATCAGCAATAATTTAAAAGTCCATAATATTTTGCCTAGAAATATGCTTATGTGAGACAAAGTTGGTATAAATATTCAATCTCTCAAAAGAAGAGTGAACACAAGAGATGTGTATCAAAATATAAACTTAAGATTTTGCTTTTGAACTTTCTTTAGAAACAATTGTTTCTACAGAGATAGTAATTGAGCCTCCTAACACACAGTAAGTAAATATTTCTTATTATCTAAAATTTAGATAAGAGACAAAGGACTTGTTCAAGATCACAGGATATGTCTACCCTATGCATGTTGTCTGCAGTAGTAATTGTAGCAATAATTGTCCATAGTAATCAATACAGGCTTGATCTGTCATTCTTCCATGACATAAAAAGAAGGCATGGAAAGAAACAAAGTGCATTGAGATTCCATCCCCAAAATGACACAAGCAGATCAGCACCCACTAATTGACTCTAGTGTTCTAACAGGTAAAACTTCAGTTTCCTTTTCTGTCTGCTGGACCACAGCACTCCTTTTTTAAAACATAGAATATTTAATTTAAAAAATTAAAGCTGGTAGTTAATCGTCTTCAGTTTTATTGCAAATATTAACAGCAGTATCACACAGTGGACTGAAAAGAAACCCCAACTTCAGAATGGTATTGTAAACATTAAAATTAAATTAGATGTCAGCTATTCTTGGCATATCTAAAAGCTATCTAATGTTAATGATTTTCCATGGCTTTCATGCTAAAGCATTTTTTTGTCTTAAAATTTAGAATCTTTTTTTTTTAAAAAAAAAAAAGTATATAGATTCTTTGGAATTGAAATACTACTGAATTTTCAAGAGATTTAGGGCACATACTTATGCTGAAAATTTGACTTGAATGCCTGAATGTATTGCTTGAGCCAAAGACTTAAAGGCTGAAAGATATCACTGTCCTTCAGAAAGATGGACTAAGTTTCATAAGGCTAACTTACCCCAGTAGTGGATTGCCCTTCTTGTCAAATGTGATGAGATCAAAAGATCTCACAAAAGGCACTAGAAAGTTCATTCCTCGTCTCGAGATTGCTACTTCTTTGGGAGGTGCTTAGGCTAGAAAGTATTGTATGGGGAGGGGGGACATCAGAGAGTAGCAGCTGCTTTGAAAAGTTCTGCCTAAAGATAAAATTTTGTCTATGGACTTTGCTGTTGGGCTCCTTGCTTACTGTCCTTGAAGCCATCCAAACTTTTGCAGGAGATTTTTACCTCAGCTGTGGTTTCAATATAGCTTCCCCTTAGTGAAAACATGTCTTCTTTGCTAGAATCCTCACAACCCTTTTATATGAAGAAATTTTACTTTTCTTTAAAGCTGAATTCCTCTAACCTCTTCTTTCAATCTTATCACATCTTGACCAAGACAAAAAAATGTAGCCCTGAAAAAAAGTTGACCTTAGTGGTCTTACTCAAAAGGACTCAAAACCCATAAATATATGTGGGTTGAAATCAGAAACACCCTAAATTTTGGTCCATGTGTTCTGAGTTACGTAGTAATAGCAACTATAATAACAATAAGTAACCATAGGGAGATTTGCCACACATTGTCACAGTTGTAACAGTAGAGGACAGGATAAGTGATAGCTAGTTTGTAGTTTTGGTACAGCGTAACAAGCGTCAGATTTTCTTCAGCATCCTTGTTAATTTTTCAACAAAAAGCGTAATGTAGCTTGTGTCATTTTTACAGCTGTGTTTACCCCTAGATGGTAGAGAGTGAAAAACTGGTAGATATTCTTAATATACTTGAGTAAAAATACAGTGATATTTCAGGTGAAAAAAATAGGTATTTACCCTTTCCTAGTAATATCTCCTCAAAAAGATACATACTAAGTCTAATAGGGATTTCATGGGTGCTTTTGATTTCATTTACATGTTGACACGGTAGGAGTACATGACAGCACATCTTCTAGGCATATGAACCTGAGAAACAAATTGAAAGTGCGTAACAGGTGGGTAGTTTCCCATGACATGTCTTGGGCATTTCTGTTCTTTTTTGTTTATTTTCGCAGTCTAGCTTCACTGTGAAATTGATATTAACTGTATCTTTTACTTTCTGCTCTTGGATGTTTTGGATTGGTTTCTTTATTTTACTTACCCACACCACTGATAATAGTCCCATCTTTGTAACCAATCTTATTGTTTGGACTTTCTACTTGCTGGACAGAGAAAAAAAGAAAAAAAAACTCTACAATCTGTTTTATAATCTCATTTTTTCTTTTATTTTCAGTTTGCAGGCCTTGTATTTCTCAGCTTTGCCTCTATTTGGTTAGTTAAAGGAAGTATGAGAATGTTTTATTACTGTTAATAGTACTTGCTGCGGGTTTGAATCAGGACTGGTATATTTGGATTATGTACAAAGTATTCGGTATGTAAAACATGTTAGAACATTAACATTTCTGCTCTGTAGTATTGGATGAAAATAATAGGATATTGGACAGGCAGATGGATCAAATGACGAGAAAATCTCAGCAGATTAGGAGGTTCATCTCAATTGATCTAAAGCCTATCTTCTGACTTGTCCTGTCTACATCTACATTGCACCATTTTTTGTAAACTGTACCTTAAAATAAACATTCCTGTTCACTGAGTCAAGGATAGAAATGAGGAACCAACCCTCTTCTTGATTCATCCCATTTATAGAGTGCTGCTGTTGTACAACCAGTTGCTGATGAATGTCTCCCATTTTCTTCGGGGTTCTTTTTTCATTGATTTCATCAGCATAACTCCGTCAGTAACAACAATTCAAACACTTAGACATAATTCTCAAAGAGAATACCTCTTTTAAAAACTAAAATGCCTTTTTGAAAATTCCTAGTGTGTATAAGATAATCATTACATTAAAAGCTAGAGGAAAGCATGGAGATTTTAAAAGGTGAACTATTACAGCTGTGAAAACTGTTGCAGAGGGACAGTTCTTATGTGGATATTTGCAAGAAGATAGGTGTAAGAAGAATGAGCTGGAGATATAGAGTCTAATAAAAAAACCAAGGGAGTTATATGTAAGACGTTAGTGATATAGTGAGGAAATCCAAGCCAGGAACTGTCCAAATATAGTCTTTAAACTCTGCACATTGTTCTGATAATGACTGAAGTTTGAGTACCTAGCTTATGGACAAAGTAATTTGCTAATTAAATCTGCATCTGATATATGGATGACAGATGGCAACTCATAGGACATAAATGGTATCCTATATAAGGACCTAATTCAATTTTGGAAGTGATGTTGAGACTGTGGCCACTGATTTGAGCCAAACCAGTGGTCACCAGACCCATGCTGACTATGTGGGTATTAAGTGGACAGTTACCAGCTACAGCAAGACGCAGTTGATGTATACAGTAATACAATCCAGGAGATACCTAGGAGGAAGCAGGTGCTCCTGTTGTTTCAAGCCATTACTTCAACATGGCACTACATTTCCCCCATGTTGTCCACTGTAGTTTTATGCAAGTGCACAGCAGACACCGTGACTCTGCATTATGTGCAGTAGAAACTATGCTTATGCCCATAATTAACCTATACCCCCCTGTGAAATACACTACTTACCCTTGACAGGAAGAAGTGAAAAGCACACCGCAATGAAAAAATAATGATTTAGTTCTGTAGACATACCACATGGGCAATGCAAAGTACAGGAGTTAGCTTGTCTCCTGGAGAGTCTTGCCCATAGATCTCAGTCCAGACGATGTCACTACCCCAGTTTGCATAGAAAGAAAGACAGAGTGTCCATAAGGATCTGTAAATATGTCTTCGCCAAAATATGTACTTGGCAATCAGGGGGCAGGATGCCCCAGAGGAAAAGAAATCAAACAAAGCATGATGCGACAATATTTTGCTTAACTCTAGGTCAAAGTATGTTCCAAATTGCATGCTATCCATCATTGCAAATTTTCCATTTAAAAATAATGGGGAATCTATTTTTTTAATTATAGGGATCCATCTAGTTTTTCCTGGTAATTTGAATCAGGAAATGATAATTGGAAAGACAGATTTTTTTAAAAAATAGTGTTAGAAAATTTCAACTCAATTATGAGTTGACATTGCATTCACAAATCCAGTCCAGTGTGTATGTAAGAAGGACCTGACCATCTGTTTTATTATTCATACATATGTCTGCATGGATAAAAGATGTTCAGAACTATTTAACATATTAATCTGTTAAATAATGAAGAGGTGTGTATGTGCTCACTGAACTGTTTATATTAGTTTACTTATTGATTTGCATTGTATTTTTATATTGTAAAAAAGTCTGGCAAAATATAAGTGGAGTATTTTCATTTAAGTCAAATAAACTGAGACGCATCTCCTGTGCATTTTCCCAAAGCTTCTGAATTTTCTTGTGCTGGTTTTCATTCCATTAATATCATCAACACAATCTGCTGTCATATTGCAGGTAACTACTTTTCAAACTGCAAAATAATCTCTTTCTAGATCAAAACCTCCTCCTCTGCAGCAATGACACAAATATTTTTCTGATAACTGTCTCTATGCTATAATTTGTGTGAATCTCTGGTCCAAATAAACAATTTCTCCTGGAGTTTTATTTTGCCAGTTAATGTTCCTATAACTTTCATGGTGGATAATTTACAGCTTATCTGTTTTGGAGAGGGTCCACAACTGGGGGAGGGGTAATACAAGATTTAATAGCTATTTTATGTGCTATTTGTCCACACCGATTACTCACTTGCCACTGGGGAAGTAAGGGTCATAGCAGATAAATATAAAGGTATGTTTTATTTTCCTTCTCTCTATCCTCCAAGCACATGATTCTCTTCTTTACCTTCTGTATGTTGTTCAGTTGACCTCCATCACATGGTGAGAAAGTGCTTATCAGTGTAGAACATGCAGCAGGAATTATGTGAGCATAGCATCTAGCAACCACTGGAAAATGACAAAGCTTGCAGGTTGCCATAATACACTAGGATTTAGCACTAGGTTCAGTAAAAATCTGGGAAAACACACCCAAAATAAACTTGATTAGAAAAATCAGGGAAAACCTTCCTGGAGGACAAAGATCTTCCTATAAAAAAGAAGGAAAATCAGAAAAACAATTTCTATAATACAGTGAGCCATGTGGAAATGCAGTTTGATGTTTGTGAAATTTGTTTGAATAAATATTGAGGATTTTTTTGAAAAAATCATGGTGCAGGTTGATGTTATCAGAAGATAAATATTTCACTTTCTTATTTTCAGTGGGAAATGAAGACACATAAAAGAAGTTAAAATCTCTTCTGGAAAATTATAATAACTTGAAAACTATGTTTTTCTTAAGAAAAGGAATTCAACAGAAAACTCCAGAGGAGCGATAGTAGAAATCTTTCTTTAATATCACACTTTTAATAGAATTCAACGTTACATATAGCCTTTTTTGATTTTTCATCCATATTGCTATAGTATGTGAACACTTTTCTATTTTTTACAGAATAATTCTTCCAATAAATACATTGAAATGGAGAACTGTAATCATCTATTTTTTGTTCGAGTACGAACCATTTGCCAATGTTCAAAATGAAGTTTTTGTGGCATACTTCTTTTCATCCTCTAAGTCTCAATGCAGTGATTTTCCACCTTGTATGGAAATACAAGAAATCTGCATTAAAAGTAATAGACAACAATTTCCTTGGGGGATACGTTAAGGTAGTACCGTTTACTTTAGCAAAACAACTGTTTTTCTCTTCTGTGTATTTCTCACATGCGTCAACTATAAAATAAAGTTATCTTAGTTTTGAGTTCATTATTTAAAATGATACTTATTTTCAGCTACAGTACATTTTGTACATTTGAATATACGTTTGTTTTTAAATTAAATTGGTAACGCTGGTTATGTCTTCAATAACTTTATTTGAATTCAGTGAATTCACATCAAAATAGATTTCTATCTGAATGTGATTACATAAAGAAAATATTTTTTGCACAATGTGTTAGGTGTGTGAGTGTATGTAATACTCTCAATTTCTGGAAACTTCAGAAATGGAAGATTTGAAGATCGAATTTCAAACAATTTCCTATTACAAGACTCATAAAGGATATTTGCACTTGTAGTAACAACTACTCCGTATCACACAGTAATGTCATTTTTAATCTTTCAGTAAGTCTTCCCATTTTCCTAAAAGTCCATGTTGCCTAATTTGTTTAAAGAGAATCTGGTTAAAGTAATTTTATTAATAGAAATCAAAATATGAAGTTAGGTATCAGAAATGTAGCATATGATGCTGAATTAAATATATTCTTTTTATGATTTGCCAAAATGTGTTTCTAGAGAAGATATCATTTATGATAACTAATTACCCACCAAAACTTTTGTGGAAATGATTCTTTCAATTAATGGACAATACCATAAACATTAGTAAATACAAGAAGTATGTGCTTAATTTCAAGACTGGAGCAGAGAAAACTTTTAAAACACTCTTTGAAAAATGGCAAAATAGTATTAATGAAGTATCTTCAGGAACATACTCCAGCATTTTAATTCATTCAGTTTTGCAAAGATGAAAGGTAACCTGCAATTTTCAAACTCTTTTGGCAGATGTGAAGAACTGTTATACGACCTCTAAAATCAAATGTCAAGTTATGTATAACATTTCTCTCTCCCAGGGCTGGGGTTCGGATGGTGGGTGTAAACTCTACTGCAGGGCAGCAATGACCTGGGATGGGGTCTGGGACCCATTTCCTCGCTGACTCAGATCCCCATCCGCTGCCTTGGTCCCCACATCCCTCCCAGGCCACCTGAGGGCTGTGTCTGACTCTGGTTCCCAGCACAAGTTTTGCTCTGCCCCCCTTACTCAGGAGCTGTGGGACTGCATCCCAGCTCCATGATGTCCCTGCCCTGCCAGGCGTGCCATCACCCACAGCTGCTGACTCACCTCCCTCATGGAGCCACCTGCCCTCACTGCTCCCGGACGCACTCTGCTCAATGGGATTTTAGCACAAATATCAACTCCCACGGTGACCTAGTGCATGTGAGCATCCACTGAAACACAGAAAACAGCAGAGCGTGCCTGATATATGGAGTGTCTTCAGTTCATTTAAAAGATACTGCTAAAGTCAGAACCTTTGATTACAACATATTTCTTATATTTCAGATATTCCTAATGCAGTCTCAGTGCTGTATTTAAAATAATGAGGCGAGCACCAGATATTCCCCTTCCATTATGTAACAATGAACTATTACCAAAAGTATATTAACATTTCTACGGATTGAGACATCAGTGATAATGGGGAAAAATTAGGTCTTTTCAACTCAGTCTGTAACTGGGTAGCTTTTTTTCAATGGAAATAAGGGGCAATATATTATCAGAAGTACACAAAGCTTTTATGTATCATTTGAGTTAAGAATGGCTCTCACAAAGCAACAGTGTTTAATTTGCTGTCACAATTAATTGATCTATGTGAATGGCTACTGATAATATTGTGCTTTCCCTGCTTTTGCAGCAGCCCCTTCATTTTCTTCTGTAATTCATATTTCTTAGAAATGGCAAAGTGTCAACAGTTTTGTTCCTAGAAACAGTTGCAATTATTTTGTGATGGCCTCTATTTGCATCCTGTCTTTTTTGACTATGAGCAACTGAGAATTTTCTTCTGAGAGAAAAAAAGAAAAAACTCAGTCTAGTTATATAAAATCCATATTTATCAATTCATGAGTAATAATTTCCCCATTCATTGTGTGGAACCTCTTTTATTAAGTCGCCATGTCTAGATTTGTTGATGGGATGTTACTGTTGTATTCCTGTTGCAATGAAATACCTCTATGGATGCAATTTAGTCCAAACTAAACAGTACCTTGGTGTCCCCGTTTGCAGTCATACCTGCTCTCCAGCTCGCACTGTGCAAGAGTGGTTTCATACAGCAGAACTCCACAATGACTATAAATATTAGCCTCAGATAAGCAAGGGCTAGTTCTTGAAAATAAGTTCTCTCAATGAAATACAGGAGTTCTTTCAAATCCAGGATTTTTTCTTTCTTTCTTCCCAAGTCCTTTCTATAGGTATTCTGCAGAAAGCAGAACAGAAAGATAGTTTATTCCTTTTTCAAGCACCGGAAATGCCCGTAAACTTCCTTTCCACATCCAGCAGAGAAAACAATCTTAATTGTCAGTGGCTCAGAGAACAGCAATTCACTAAATTGCTCATTTTCTCTATGTAGTGACAACTCTAGTGCCAACAGTCATCCCTGGATAATGTCAAAATATTGAGGAAATAAAATACACCAGTAAGCAAACAACAAGGTTTGGAGATCGTATGCCCCGTGCAGCATTTTTAAAAGAAATCACCCCTGCTTTCTCCACCAAAAACACAGTGTTCACATTTACTCTCTTTTTGCTTACGTTTGTCAAAAGAACAACAGTTACCAAGGAGAATTAAATAAGTGAAAACAGTATAATATTATCCATTTATTGATAACAGAAAAGGGTGGTAAAATAGCGTGTTCAAGACAGACTGTGGTTTAGCAAAGCAGGTACTGCTGAGTGCCAGCTCTGCAAGATACCAATGCCAATTTGTGGGAGGTAGTTTTTCAGTAGCAGCATCTGGCTTTTTGGCAGACTCTCCAGGCTGTTTCACTGACAGTTTCAGTTCCCTCTAAGTTGGTCACTTGGCTATGTCATTTGTTGGGTGAATAGTCTGCTTTTCTCCAAAAAGCAACATTTTAGACCACCTCTCCTCTTGATTCTTAGCTCCTCTATTGTGATTTTTGCCTGTATACCTGCTTGATAGCAACTTAGTCCCTGAGCAGTCTTGTTGGTATCATCAGGATTACTCAGAAAGTTGTCCTGAAGAGATTTGTCAGCATTGATGTACTAGTGTCATTCCAGAAAACTCTTTTCATAAAGGCAGAGATTGTATCAACAGAAGGTTTCTTTAGGGTGTAGAGCTAATACCAGTCTCACAAATGAAAGAAGAAGCTGTATCAACATCAAGGGGTGGGGTTTTTTGCATGTGGACCTGTACCTCTGCTGCAGTGTTTTCCAATGTAAGTATATTGATTTAGGGATTCCGTCAGCACAGCACACCCTAGAATCTGCACAGGTGCACTTGAAAATAATTTTAAACATAGACTACCAGACAATTTAATAAGACAAAGAAAATCCAGTTCTGCAGGAGCCATTCATTCACAGCAGAATGAGGGTACTATGCACTGCAGAACAATCTTTGTTAGAGATCCCTGTCCATGACACAGATACGTATGAAGCACTTGGCTTCTCCTATTTGAGCTTCTGGTATGTGTTTCTCCAGCTTCAGAAGTGCAGTCTTGATTTATTGCAGTCACACAAACAAAATAAACATATCATAGCAAAATTTCCTTAATTACTTTTTTGTTACATTTGACTATTAGATTTATTAATTTCTAGATCAAATAGACATAAAAGTTGTTTTTAAAAGAACTGCACTTTTTTTTAAGCTTGGAAGTATTTTCTCTTATTAAACTAATATTTAGAGAAGTTTAAGAATCTTTTTTGTCAACTTAATATGAAATTACTTACAAAAATTTTTTTATCAGTATTTTTCCATTACAGCATATTCATTAAATGTGTGTTGTCATATTTAGCTCTTGGCACTATTTGTGAAAAACAAAAGAGATAATGATAACTGGAATTGAAATAGAAGGATTTATTTCTTGTTTTATGTTTACACGTGTAAAGTATGTATCTATTTTCCCTAATATCAACGTCACAACATATTTTGGAGATCTTCAGTATACTGACTCCAGCACTGTGATTTGCAGAATGCAAAAACCAAGTTTTGTTGTGTTTTCAAATGCTGACACGCACACAGCCTCAGCTCCACGATTATAAATAGGATTTAAGGTGCTCTGAAAACCTGCTCTTTGAAATTGATGCCAACATCATTATATAGTCCAGTAGCAAATAGATTTTTAAAAAACTCACAAACTTGGCTTTAGTATTTTTTTTAACAGAGAAATTCTGTTTTGTTTTTTTTTTTCAGGAGCACAGTGTACAGAAAGACAAGGCAGTTTTGTCACCTCACGAATTATAACAGTGTCTAACAATCTTTACTTTGTAGTGCCTTAGGGCTCTTTCTTCCAGCAACTAATTTATGCAACTGCAGACTTAATTCTTTTTATAATGACTGACAAGCTGTGGATTTTATTCTGTAGAATATATTATAAAATCCAATGTTGTGCAATGCAATAGGGAAAATTTGATACTAGTAGCACTTTATGTATATATATTCAGAAACAAAAATTACCCATGAAAAGAGAAATTTGAGTTTTAAAAAGGGGGCTTATTCTCCTGTTTATTGCTGTCAATCCTATACTGGATCAATGGATGTCAACTCTTTCAAATCAATTCTGGCATGGAATTTGACAGAAAATATGTCTAGAAAAGTGTGACTTCAAATTAAAAGCCTAAGCAGTGATGGAGAGATATCCATTTAAACGTCTTGTATCTCTACACTGAAAGCAAAGACAAAACTTCCCACGAAATAAGAACATGTTTATTGATCACAATACACAAGCACGGGTGTGCACGAGGGAAAAAGACAAAACAAAACTGTTTTCTAGAAAAGTAAATCTGTCTTGTATATATAATTAGCATTGTGGATGAGCATTTAAGTCTATAACATTATGAAGATTTTCTGGGAGATAGGCAAAACAAAACAAAATGTAATTTACATTCAGCAGTCTTAAGCTAGAAGATAGTATTCAGATCATCTGTGACTGCCCAACTTGACATTCAAGAAGATGGAAAACTAGAATCTTCATCTTTATTTGGGACTACACTTGCTGAGATCATGAACAATAATGGAAAAAAAACCCCAGAAATCAATGAAACTGAGGACCAAACTATGTTTTTAGGAGGACTAGAACAGTACAATGAGAGAAAGGTTCTATATCCCATTTTATGTGATTCTCACTTAGCCACAAGAAGCCTTGTAAATCTGTTTTCCCAAATGAAAAATTGAGTTCTTGGTAGTCCCACTTCTTTGGGTAGGTAAGCAAAACATGTATTTACCAACCTTTCTCTATGCTATCACGTATAATCAAGAGTTAGATGGTTTTAGGTTGACCAAAAGTTGATATTAAATAGAGAAAGTGAGAAAGTGTATTATTAAAAACAGGGAAAAAATAATTAACAAAGCATGAAAAAGTTTCATTTTTACATTTTAGACGTAAAACATTCCAATTTCTCATTTCAAAACAATTATCTTTCAAAAATTGCCTGTATGTAACAATAACAACAGCAAAAAATAATAAAATTATAATCCTTCTTCTTCTAAAATAAGTGTTATATGCTGTTCCAGGTCAGTGAAATATTGCTATCAACTCAAATAGAAATGGTTTTGATTTTCCAGTTTAACAGAGAATCAAAAAAACATTTATTCATACAGCTGTAACACCCAAGAAAGAACTGATTCTGGAGGACTTTTAATATAGAAAATTCAGGAGAGGCCTTTAACACTTTCATTAAGAACAGATATGGTAAACATTTAAATGAATCTTTATAAAAAACAAATTGCAATATAGTGTTATTACACAAAAAGGTTCTGAGTTATGGAAGAGAACCAGCCAGAAGTCAGTTCACATATTGATTGGACAATTATAACTTCCTATTGAAGTTAAACTCACTTTCAAATAAAAAAGAAAAGGGAGGAAAAAGCCTTTGAATTTGCTGTGAATTAACAATTTTAAATTGAAATAAATACACGTATCCTTGTGTCAATACACATTCTTGTGTCAAGATTGCATGACACAAATGCATTAAATCTGTGCTTTCAGCAATTTCTGCATTAGTGGGCTTTCCACCATGGTAGGTTATTCCTTATTAGTCTCCTCAAAAGGTTGTCCATACTATTTAAATATTTCAGTAAAGAAAAATTTATAATAATTTCACTTCTTTCTAAAATTACCTTAACAGTTCAAACAGAGTTTAGATCAGGATGCAGGGTGGTTTTTTTTTTTTCACCCAGGAGATATTTAAAGATAGAAAAAGAGAAGACAGAGGTGGGCAGAGCTGTATGGTCATATTCTCCTGGGGGTATCAGAAGCTGCAAAATGAAGAGAACTTGTCACAGTGGTTGGAGCCAAGATCATAAATGCCACTATCTCTGCCCAGTTTTACTCTCAGTTTTCAGTCATGAAAAACCAAAAAGCTAAATGTAATACTGTTGAAACAGTGTAATTTAACCGCTTTGGTTTCAGTCTTAGTACTACAGATAAAGGGGTGGGAGACGGGGAGGGGAGCACAACCTTATGGGGTTCTCAAACTCCTTTCCTTTTAGGCCAAGCAGCAGTTCAGTGGAAAGGTTTATGGCCAAGATACAAACGTTTCAAATATAGGTTGATTCAAAAACTCCTCACACTACTACCTGGTGAAATGCAGGCAGTCTGCCAACCGTTTCACATGATCTCCTAGGCAAGAGGATCCTACAATCTGTTCACCACACTCTCCCCTATCTTTTCATGGACTGCAGATAAAACCTTATGAAAAAAACAAACCCATGGTCATAGCAACAAACGGAATAAAACAATTTCTGGTAGGCACTTCCCCAGCCCTCCACAGCTCTGCAAGGGAGCATTTCTTCTGCCAGATGCTCAGACACATATTCCTGAGTGCTCCACATTCCAGACATTTCAGCCAGTATAGCCTTTTTCTCATGTTTGGCAGTTTAAACCATTCACCTCAGATATTTTCTTCTTATCCAATATGAAGCAATTAAAATTATATTGTTGAGTGCTGCCAGCTCGTGCAAATGTATTATTGGAAGGGTTGTTCAGTCACAAGATCAGATATCATAACACTTAAATGTTGTCATCATTTACAAAGACTTCAGAGAAAAATAGGTTTTTCCCATAGTACATTAAGCAGATTTGATTTTAAGATATGAGTAAGATTAGGCCTAAGACTGCATTAGGAAGCTTCAATACAAGAACCTGTATTGCCTACAGCAGCAAAACGATTTATCCACTATAGATCATATCACTAATGGCACATCTTTCTCAGCAATTTTATTATACATCTCTAATTGAGAAGTCTATAACACAGCTAAAAGTATTTCCTCTGAGCTGAAACTTGGTGTAAAAGTCAAGAAGAGTAATAAAAGCACTAGTTTATTTCATACCTGTTTCTAATAATGAGCTTAACCAGCCCTAATACATTAGAATTTTAAGAATTTCCCATTCAAACACTTATAATATTATCACATATCATTACTGAGATTCACAACTGCGGTTTGGAGGATAAGATTTATTAGGTGATGAAAAAGTTAAGAGGTATGAAGGGAATTTCCCAAATCAGAACTGGAAAAGTTGAGAAGAAGCTGGGAGAATTTGAGATGGGGGGTTTTGTTAAAACTGGCTTTTCATCCCTAGGCCATATAAATCCTGTTGATCAATTCTCAAAAGACAAGCTGGTAAGTTTAAAAACACATTAAAAAGTCACCTTTCATTTGCCTATTCTGACTATATTGATGAGCCGTCATCTCACAGTGACATTTATATGCGTTAAAGACAGCTATTTTCTTTTTTTATGGTAAGAAAATAGAGATGGGATTTGAAGGTTTAAGTAGGTTTAAATGAAAACTAGAATTATTTTTCAATTTAAGGTCTTATCACAGCTAAGGAATGGTATAAATAGATGTATTTTAAATTAGCGCATAGGAGATTAAGAAAAAGTACTCATATTAATTCCCTTGCTGTTCTGCATTGTCAAAACAAAAAAGGTAACCCTAGTATTAATGACTTTGAGAGACATTATTTAGTAATGCAGAATAACATTTAGTTTATATTTCAAATTTCTAAAACCTTAAGAGGGAAACTTTGCTTTTGTTCCTTTTGTGAAGTCATGGTCTGTCTGCAGTTTGATTTTTATGTGTTAATGTAACAAATATAACAGTGTAATTTAAAGGAAAATATTATTTATGATCAGTTTGCAACTAATATAGTCCAGAAATCCCATATGAAGGAAAAGATTGCTACCTAGTCGTTATAGCAGCATTATAAGAGGCAAGACTTCTTTGTTTTCTTGGATAATTCAATACATGAGAAGAAGCCCTGGTATCGAAGGTTTCCCAAGAGATATCTTGATGGACTGCGTCTCACGGGTCTCCTGGTCCTGCGTTTTTTCTCCTTTGGACTCAAGGATGTGCTTAGCAGAGTTCATCTTTGTGCAAAAATCATTTTGACTCCCTACTTGCACCTCTTCTTGTAAAGCAGTACCTCTAAATCTGTCAACTTGTCAGGCCAGCTTGCTGCAGCAGGGCAAAACTAATGTTTCAACCCCGAGGTATCTTACCATACCTCTTAGTTTTCCTTCACAGTTTAGGAAGGGATATATCCTGAATGTACCTGTCAGTACCAGCAACATGCATTAGATATTGTATTTCATGTCACAAGAAATGATTGTGAGGGATTTTGCTCTGCTTCACTTGCTCTGAATTCTGAATGACCTACATCCCTTTTTCCTGGCCATCAAAAAAGAGACAGCCTTAATGAGAAAATGCCATTTTGTAGTCACTTTTATCCTCCTTTTTGCAGAATAAATTCCATAAATGTGATCTTCTACACATCTACTGTGTGACCATGAAAGGTTGATCTGCATGCTTATGAATCTGGTAGCTGCCAAACTTACCCTGTGTGTAGTCATGGGTGCCAGCTCTAACAGCAGTATTTTTTAGCAGAGGTCAAAGAGGCAAATTAAAAGCCTCTGAGATGAAAGGCGTGCCAAGGAATGCCGTTGTAATATTGTATCCATATGTACATTTACTTTATATCTCGCAATACATTTCAGACACAGAATTAGCCATCAGAAATTGTAAGAGTTATGTGTAGGCAGAATGTGAAGGATAGTTCAACAGATTGATTATGAAACGCTTTGGATAGTGGCAGTTTTTTGGCTAACTCAGTCTGTCAAATACTGCAAGCAATACTGGATAGTCTGTCCCAGCAAAATCCTATCTGGGTCCAGGATATGGACGTATTCATTTTCATTTCAGTTTCCAAGATGACTGACTATATTTACCCCACAAAACACATAACTAGAGAATATAACAGGTACTGTGTTGTGCTAGGTGCTGTAGAAACAGAAAGCAAATGTAGTCTCTGTTCCAAATACATTGCAATCTAAGCATGTTTGTATACTATACTTATGTGTAATAATAAATACATACAATACATATGGTTATCAGGTAATCATTAGAATAGAGTTCATAGTCTCTAAAAATTTAGGTTAAACTTTTTTTTTAGAAAACAAATAAAAATTAAATCCTAATATTGTTTATTTGCTGAAGTCTTGTCTTCTTTCTGTTTCTACTTTCATATGTTTAAAATCTATGGTGTATCAATTTACAATTCAGCTGTGTGTTGCAATAATCTCAACAAGGAGAGCTAGAGTCTGCAGATGAAGACTAAGTCTTTAAACTTTGTTTTCAAACACTGGCAAAAAGCTTTGCTTAAGCATTGTTTCTGACACATCTACAGGTATCATCTGTAGCGTTCCCTGTCTAAAATGGAATCTACGTTTTCAACAGTTTATCTGAAATAACATAAAGCATATCACCGTAGAATAATTGTTACTGTCATGCATTTGAAGAACAAATTAAAGCCTGAAGTTTCATAGCTGCTTTACTTCCTGTTAATCTCTGAATTTTGTAAGCCTTACTTCTGGTTTTCTTCCTCTTAGATAAAAGTATGAGCAAATCCGTGTAACTTCTGTATTTGGCATCTCACAGTTTACATTTCTCAGCTTTGTCTAGTGTTATTTCTGCGATACCAAATCATCATCTACCTTATTTTAAAAAGGTTATTAACCTTTCAAAAAAATAACAGGAAGGAGATGAATTACAGATAGGTATTGCTACTGCTGGTATGATAGTCAAAATAATAGTCCTGCGAAAAAACAATTAATTTATCTGCTAATAAGTTTACCTAGAAAGGCAGCAGCAGTCCCCACTAGTCTTTCCCACCCTCCAGCTGTGTGGCCATGCCAAACTAGGAGAGATTATAATGCAAAACAACAAAGCTTTTCATGTTGTGCTTATGTCATATGTCACGTGCAGGAAGCTCTTTCATGTTTTGTAATTTCTATTATTCTGAGAGTCAGTGGGGCTTTTTAGCACAAGATCCTGGAACTGCTGCTTTAGCTTTAGCTTTAGCTTTAGCACTGACTATGCTAAACTCCATATGGCAAAGGTTTGGTCCTCTGTAAAGCTCATGGTACATCAGCTCCTAATTTAGACACAATATTCCACAGGTAATAAAATATGGCAAGTAACAGTTAGGAAAGGATGCTGAAAATGACAGGAGAAATTTTTTTTCACAGTTACAGGGATAAGCTGCCCATCCAGCCAGGGAAGGCACCCATCTTTCTGTCAACCTGAGAGTATCACAGACCTTTGTTAGAAGGTGTTTGCTGACTGAAACCTAGATCTTCTACAGTCTTATCAGGAGAGCAAATAATTTAAACAATTTATTGTATTTATTGTTAGCTTTAGGTTTCTAAGTCTAAAAACAAGCCTTTTGTACCTTGTAGAAGTATATTTCTATGTTGGCATCTACAAAATCTCACTGCATAGGATTATTTTGCAATCCCTAATCTGATCATTACCTTACTTTCAGCCAGTGTATCAACACTGACTCCATGAAAATATTTCCTGCCAATACCTGCATTAGAAACAAAATCACGGTATTGTTAAATTAATGTAATAAGCATGAAGTTATTCTGAATTCAGAAATTCTCTTTGTTCTTACAGCCGAACTCAAATTACAGTTTGAAGTACAACTAAATTCTTTCTTGTTATGTGCTGTACAGCTATATAAATTTAGTGGTCATTAAATCTCTTACAAGAGACCTGGAATACACTTACACCCCTTTCTAGCCTGTTGATGGATAATAGCAATGAAAGGGTTGTGATATAGCTTTGCTTCCACTATTACGGTGGGAAGTGTATTTCAACACCTTATGTTCCCATCTACTTGCATTTGCTCAACAAAAAAAAAAAAAAGTGGCTTCTTAGTATAAATCACTGTTATACCATTGATTTCAATTCAGCTGTGTCAGTTTACATCCACTGAATGTCAGGTCCAGTCTATTAACAGTTCAGGTGAAGTGAATTCTGCACTTAATTTGTATTTTGAGCTGAAAAAACCCATGACTTCTCCTTTGAGTTGAAAGTTAGTCTTTTTCTCTTCCTCTCATTCAAGAATCATCCATAACATGAAAAGAAAATTAAAAGGAGTAACCTAAGCTTTCCCCTTATTAAGGATGTATGGCAAAATACATTAATAATTAATGCAACTTTTAATATGACAAGCCCTAAAAACTTCCTCTAGCTGTAGAAGGATGCAGATGCTTATATTTGAAGATTTTCAGGAAACCTGTGACTTAACGCTTCAATGTGAATACCATTTTTTATTTCAAAAAGTAGAGAATGAACAAAACTCAGGCAGTATAAATTACCTCAGAAAAATACATAGGTATTGCCAATAACTTGACTGTCTTTAGCTGTTCTGATTTGAAAATAAAGGAGTTCATGCTACTGTTTTCCTCTCTGTATAGTTATTAAATATATAAACAAATAGTACTGCAAAGAGAATGCAAATGAACCAAAATCTTTTCATCACAAAAGGATAAAGATTTAAGAGATGTGTCTTCTACCTGGGAAAAACAGGAATACCAATGTGTATGTGAACTTTCTGATCACTAAACCTTTATGTAATTTAGCAGTACTAAGGGAATTATAGCACACCATATTAATACATCAGGTGAAGGCAGGCAGTCACCTAGGCAATACTTCTAGGAATTTTAGAACAAAATCCTGGTCTGAATGTTCCAATGATTAATTTACATCTGTGGTGCCAAATTCAAAAGTGATAAATAAAATTATTTCATATGACACTAGGCAGGTAGAAGAAAGACTGAAGAACTACTAGCCAGTTCAACTTATTAGTCAAAAAAGCAGAAGACAACTCATGAATCTCTGAAGGTTAATACTGTAACACTGGAAACTCATTAAGTCAAGTCTTGTAAATGATCTACAAACACATCACTGAGAAGAGAGATGATACTTAACTAGTTTAGTTTCACCATTCACCTCTAGAGGATGCAAAAGTAGATATCATACTTTTCCTGTTCATTTTCTCTTACTTTTGATGGAAATTCAGAATGCACTGTACTGGTACAAAGTACAACGGTGCTAGTTATAAGAACAATCTCAGTAAGAGTTATTTGTGAATATAACACACTGACGACATTCCTATAAAAGAAAGCTACAATGAAGACGGGGTGAATTTTTTTCTCTTAGTGTAATCTGTTTTATTACTATGTGAACTATATCAATTAGAAGGTAAACCTGTACTTGAATGTAAATATAAGACTTTTGATTTTCAAGAGAATTTTGTAATCTCTAAATACTTAAATCTCATTCCAGTTTCGTATTCTTTGCTTGCTTAGAGAGCAGCTCTCAGTTTGGTCTAGTGAGTTTGAAGGAGTGTATGAATTATGTTAATGTAGAGATAAACCTAAGTTTTACCCAATCGTGGAGCCAGTGATGAATGTAAATGATGCTACTTGTGTTCACATTTACTTGCTGTCCTTTCTTGCCAAAGTCTCAGCATAATTTTTTACTTCATTTTGGTATTTATTCTTTTAAATAAATGTTAAGTTTGAAGAACATATGTTAAGAGATAAAGGTGTTTATTTTTTGTGATAGAAGAAATGTGGCAGTGGGATTTTTTACAAAATAAAAATGAAAATCTCTAGGATTTTCTTAAAATTTGGTTGGTAAACATTAGCAGCTTGAAATTATATCTTTTGATGTTAGTGTCTTTGTGTCTTACACAACACAATGTGTAACAATGTGTTTCATTTTTGTGTGAGAACGTGATCGCCTATGGTTTCATTGACATCATTTTTTGAACACTGTGAGATGGTAAGCAGCAGTCAGCTCTATGCACGTCTTGCTTCTGAAATAGTTCGCCTCTTAGAATATTTCTTATATCAATCTGTATTTCTAATACATATAACTGTACACCGAGAACTAGATTTAAATTAGGAAATTCATGGTGATTAAATGGATTTGAATAGCAGATCTAGAAGCAATAACAGGTGACATTCTGCTCTACAAAGGAATCTCAGATGATATTAAAAGATTGTTCTATTTATTGGTCTAAGAAGTCAGCAAAAGAATTGTTACTGCAACACGGGTGACATTAGGGACTTCATCAAAATGATGCTGCTTCTGCTGCTAATTTATGCTGAGCAAGGTAATGAAAAGTACTGATGGTAGAAAAGTGCTGAAGAATCATAAGCATCTATTCTAATGCAGATGGTATTTAAATTCAGAATGGGAAGAAAAAATAGGAAAGCCAGCACATTTAGTGCCTTTCAGTGCACTTCAGCGTTCAAAACTCACAAGGTAATGAGGCCAAAAGCAAAAACTGTCAAATATATAGCACTAAACAAAACAAAAAGTCGAAGTGAAGAAGAATGTCAGATTCTAGTGAGCAAATTCTGCTCGCAACTCATTGCAAGCAGGAAGAAATGGAAAGAAAATACTCTCTAGCGTTTAACTTGAAACTTTTACGTCAACTGTAGGGAGAACAGGCAGGTACAATGTAGAAAATATGCTCCCTTTGGTAGTGTCATTTTAGCTGACTTAGAGAAAAATTAAGAGGAAAATGTTCTGCTACCTTTGTTGTTTTAACTAGATTTACAGCAAATACAGGGCACACTGGATACCTAGTATAAAAATGAATGAACTATCAGCATATAGTTCTGCTTTTCAAACTGACACAGTAAAAGAAAAAAAAAACATATATATAGCATTTCATTGTTCTCAAGTAGCAAAATAGGACCATTTGGACGCCATACCCTGCATTTTTTGAATGTTCTTAGGGACTCATATCTACACTGGTCTTTCAGATTTGAGCAAAATTTGTGGCCACTGCATCTCCTCAAATCCCCACTAAAAGGGAACAATTAAACTAGGTATATATCAAGATTTTTTTTACAATTAGGGTGGCAAAACATTGGCACAGGTTGCCCAGAGAGGTGGTAGATGCGCCATCCCTGGAAACATTCAAGGTCAGGTTTGACAGGGCTCTGAGCAACCTGGTCTAGTTGAAGATGTCCCTGCTCATTGCAGGGGGGTTGGACTAGATGACCTTTAAAGGTCCCTTCAACCCAAACTATTCTGTGCTTCTATGATTTTTTCCGTATCTACCATTCTTAACACAGGCTGATAGCCACAGGTTTTGTATCTGCAAGTAAATCTGAACGAATATAAAAATGAGTATCATTACCCTATTGAACTGGTAGGGTTCTCTGTAGATCCTGTCAGGATATAATGCTAATGCAGAAATGAATAACAGAACTTCTAATGCTGCAGAGTATTTCTCATGCCTTCAGAAAGGTAATTATTATGAGGCAAAAGCATGTGCAGGAGAAACATGTTGAGAACTGAGCTGTCAATAAGGACTTTATTAATGGAGGGTAGGCTAACATGTCAATTATTCTCTAAAACATAATTTCCTTATTCTTCGTTTTCATGTGAAGCCCTGTCTTTTGTGTCTATATGGGTTGGAATATTGTCTGCTAAGTCTCCTATCTTATTGCTCACACTTCTGCATGTGCACTATAAATGAAAAGCCATTACATTACCTCAAAATAGTACCAAAAAAAAAATTATTATGGTATTAAACATCAAGCTATTTTTTATTTTGCTAAAAAAAAGAAAAATATAAACCATCACTCCCATAACTAAGGGCACTGAAGTACTTACTGGACCCTATGCTAGGGATTGCAATGAAAGTTCATTGAGCTCAATTTCAGTTTGATGAAACTAACTTAAATGATAGGAGTATTTAGGCAGAATCAAGGGCAGAAAGGGTAGAATGAAGTCCAAGTGGCTGGGAGTACTCAGAGAAACGCTATATTGTAGCTGACCTTTCTCAGGCATTTAAAAGAATAAGTATGGAAATACTTGGACCTACATTTTTTTTCCTCAGCCAAGAGTGTATGTAAAATTGCTGATAGTGACATTTGTAGGATAAGTGCATTTGGCAGTGAATTTTGGAAATTGTGCTTCATTAAAGTTTAATGAGCACTGTGCAGGAAGACTGCAAATACTGCTCTGTGCTAATGTGTCACTGTAAAAATTGTCATGTGCCAGACAGCTCAAAGATAACGATGCCCAGGGATAACATTTCTCTCCGTCCTTTTTTTCCCTAAAAGATTGTGGGCTAGATAAAGCATTCCCACTCTGTCCCCCCACCCTCCTTTCAGCAAAAGCTTTGATTATGAAAAACAAGGAAAACACATTCGTACATTTGTTAAATCTCCTTATCTTTTTAATGACCTCCAATTCTTACATCACTGAATGAGCAGTCTTTATATGCTGGTATTAATGTGGCTGATGTTTGATATAATTCTATAATACATTGCATTCTTGTTGGAAAAGATTGCCATGCTACTGAAATATAAAAATGGCATCTGCAGGTCCCTCGTCTTTGTTTTAAATTGAACTGGACAATACTTAAAAATCGATAGAAAGCTATGTTGGGAGTTCTGTATGTATTTTTGGAATTTGCTTTATAAGCTTTTGTTATTATTCAGTCAGAGAGTTGGATTCAAAAGGCAACGGTCCTGCTGCTTTCTTATATCGCTTTCAGAAAACAAAGTGTTGTCAATCTGTGGGATCATGGTTCATTGCAGTTATTTCAAAAGTAATATAGATTACCAGAAAGTGGAAGCAGCTGTCAGGAGGTCTGACCAGATAAATGGGATTCATTTATGCTCCATACACTGCTGCATATGAAACAACTCAGGAAAGAAATATGGATTCTCTGGTACCTTAAGGTCATAACTGTGGTGTTCTCAACAGGCAGTTTGTGAGTCTGGATGTAACTTTATATGAATCAGGCAGCAGATAACTTGAGGCCAGCCTTGCCTTCATCTTGTAGCAGGTGCATGAGCTGATTCAACAGGAGTTGTGCGATCACTGGGCCTTCATAAAAAAAATTACGGTTGGTGAAGTTATTCTACGCAGAGCCTGTGAATTGATGACTTAGACATTTGGAGTTTAATAACGACTTTAATAATTTAACCATGAATATTTAATAGTAATTAGGTTTTAACACTTCATATTTTTTAAAAATTAAACTTTGCAATTTTCAATATTTTCTTACCTCTTATTAAACATTAATATTTGATTTGTTTAAAAGGCTTTTTCAGTAAGATTTGAAAGTTTTAAACCACGTTAACAAGGAGGTTGCATTTTATTCTGTAAAATGTATATTTTAATAACTGCCAGGTATAGATACTTTATTTCTGTAAAAGATACTAAAATGTCACATTTTCCTTCAGGAAAAAATACGAAGAAAAGTAGAAGCAGTAAGAATGAAATCCACCTTGTGTGTCACATATGAAGTACTAGTCTAGAACCCTATCCTGCTCGAGGAGACTGCTGAACTTTGCTGCTGCATGCAAAGCACTGCTACATTTCCACATTGTAGGAGTCTAGCAGAATACATATGCAACTCTGTACCAAAATGAACGCATACCAAGCATGTGTACAAAAGATGCTCAAATAGATCACTACTCATTTTCTGACATTATGATACATCTAAGGTTTTCTCAGCTGACATTGCTTGACCTGACTGAAAGGACTGAAGGTGGGTAAGACCACCACAGAAATGGTCTCGGGCGAGAAGGCTTCTAACAGTGCAAGGGATTTTAGAGTTCATTACAGAGCCTTATTTTTCCCTTTCTGTTGTTTCTGATTATCTTCATGAAACAAAAATAAAATTCTCGTATCAACCAAAGTGGGAATGATTGGGTTTTATAAAGATATAATTGAGAAGATGCTCTTCAGTCTTTCAGGGACAGTTTTAGTAAAAGAATGAGCTTTACTGTGTACTGAAGCTGCCTGGGGTTATGGAATGGTAAGCCTCTATCACATTTTTCTGTTCTCCATGTCCTGAATTCTCATGGAGTCTGGCACTCTGTTTTTGTCCTTCCACAAAATACCATTTATAACAGTAAAGTTTTCTTTTCGTATCAGTTTACTTGAAAGCTACAAATAGCTCAGTATATCTGTTCAACTAACTTCCAAAGCCAAATAGAGATCCCGTGTTCTTTGCAGATACTCACAAGACTGGAGGCAATGCTCTCCACATTCCCAAGCAGCCCTACTGCCTCTACACGAAACACCATTCCTATTCATTTGCAGCTGCTGCCTAAATAAGACTCACTTCCACATTTCTTCAGATGCACAGGAAACGGAGATGTCACAGGATTTTAGTCCTTTCTGAGACCACAGTAGAATTCTCTAGGTTGTCTGGAGAGACAGTGGAATAACCATTTCTGGAAGCTTTAAAGAAAATTTTTCATGGAGTGCATAGTGTTTCAGATCCAGTTTATGTTACTTAGTGGCAGAGACAGAAATTGTAGGCAAAGCAAAATTATAAGACCTAGGAACGCTTCTGAGGTATCATGACCATGAACCCTGCAAAATCCTAGTTGCATTTGAAGGACAGCCCTGCATGAATACTATTTTCTATATACTGGTATCTTTTGAAAGGGATTCTGTGGATTATCTTATCATGAGATCCACCTTAGTGAAAAAGCATGCTTTAACAAGGGTCTTGATCAACATAGCAATTAACACGATGATGCCAAGATCATACTATGGTATGTACCCACACACCAACTTCACTGCTTTTCAACCAACTTCTTAAAGACCCCTCCATACTTTTTAAGTTTCAGAGACACAATATATCTATTTCCCTAGTGGGACTTCTGTCTATCATTCAGATACTATAAATTTTCAATTTTAAAAATATCCAAATACGTACATAATGGATGGAAAGTCCTTTCTGTTAGTTAGGAATCCAGCAGTGCCTTCTTATGAGTGTGAGCATCCTACAGACTGGTTTTGGGTTCCACATAAAGGAACTAGGCACATAACCTTCTGTACAATATACATCTGATTAGAAGTTTTTGCAGTATTCTACCTAGACTGTAGTATATGATTGTCTTATTTACTTGCCTTGATCACTTGCTATGAAAATTCAGATGAGGAAGAAGCACCACAGCTACTGATAATCATTTCTCCAAGTATTAGTCCTTAGAGTCACCCAGATACAAACTAGGAAACTGTTCATAGAAGATATTTTGATTTTTTTTTTATTTTTTCTTTATGGAATATGCAAGATATCTTGAAAGTAAGATGCAAAAATTCTTACTAAGCTGTCTATTTTTCCAAAAGGCCACCAATTATCTGACCAGTGCATCCAGGATCCAACTGGAGTCCCAGAGTCACTGATGAGTCTGTTAAGATGAAAGGCAATATTTGGTGGGAATATGCTAACAAGGAACCAAATGTCTTGGTCACAGCTGGAATCAGTTTTTGAATGGATGAAAATGATGGAAATGTCTTAGGCCAAAGAAAATTAACTTGTTAGTAATTCCCGCATAAAAGTTGATATAGGATGTTTATTAAGTGGACATTACAACACAAGAATGTGTATTCATACCACTTAAGTCAGGAAAAATGGAACTGCTGTCAAAGAAAAGACACTAGCTTTAATAAACATTTTTTCCAGCTTTACATTAAATGTGATCAACTTCAACTGAGAGCCTTTAAATCCTTTAGTGACAGAAAACCATACGTCTGCCTATTAAATTAGCAATGCCTACATATACATTACTATAAATCATTCATATATTTTCATGTTTCATTTGATCCAATATATTTGGAAAAACTCTGCATACTTCAACATTCTGTGTAACAGAAATTCCCCATGGATTTCTAGAATAAGTGCTTAATGTAACTGAGAGCAGCAAGATGGAATCTCCTCTAGGCTCTGGATTAAATGAAACAGCAATGTTTTCCATGGAGGATTTTTTAAATCCAAACTTGAGTGCTTTATTATTATAAAAAAAATGTAATTAACACTTTACATTTATAATCTTACAGCACCTTGGGGGCATTAATTGGTCAAAACTGTGTTGTTACACCTCTTCTACATACAGCTAATATTAGACTAGGAGGAACCAAAGGCTCTGACATAACTGGCCACATGGACGAGTCCCCTTTAGTTCACATTGCCAAACCCGTGTGCATCAAAGCAATCTGTGTTCAGGGTCTGTCGTTGCCCTTGCCAGATCTGGATATAGCAGATGACTTTATAACCATATCTGTCCTTGCATTCAGCTGGAGTTGCTGGTAGAGCAAGGAAATAAAAACTCCTAAATGATCAAATAGAGGGTTTTTTTCTTTTTATCTGAAATGAGGCAAAGAGGAGAGGGATTTTAAACTGCAGATGCTTAAGCAGCAGTTTTTTGACAAGGGACCAATTGCAGGATTATAAGGTAGTGTAAAGTGATTTGCACAAAGATAAAAAGGGCAATAAGTGGGCGGATTTAGGAAACAACAGAGGTAAAATTGCAGGACGCCTACTCTACCTTTATTCCTGAGATTACTAAAGCTGAAAACTTGTTTTAAAAAAAAGGTTCATATTTTCTTTAATAAAGACAGAAATACACTCTTCTAGATGACATCTGGAATGCTCTTTGTCCTGTCAGAAGTCTTCTCACATTTATCATGTGTAATGTCAGCAGGGTCTTTTTTGGCGAGAAAGTTTTATACTTGTGACCTTGATGCAGTGCTAGCCTTTCTATTTGATCATTTTTCTTCTCTTTGTGACAGATTTTGAAAGCGTGGGGTAAGAGTTTCTGATGGATTCAGTGATCTTGCTGAGATCTCAGCCTTTTTTGACAGGGGAGTGAGTCACTTTACGAAAACCACGACACCACTTATATGAATCCTGGTTACTTTTATTGCAGCCATCCATTTCTACGCTGCACTAGATGAATCAGCTTCATCCATTCAGCTAAGATCACAGCAAAATTGATTTCTTAATGTGCATGTATCAATAAAATTACTCTACTAAGCACATTATATCTGAGCCAACCTGAGTGTTACACAACTAATTTTGGCTTGTCTAATGGTCACTAGCAAGAAAAAGGCTTGTTTTAACCCATGCTGACAGTAATAAAGAAATCCAGACAAGCTGAAGGATCTGTTAGCATCTTGACATTGAGCCAGTAAGCTATTACGACACCTGAAGACACAAAGGTCGATCTGAGGTAGAAGTGTAGAGGACATCCATCCCAAAGACGAAATATTGTCACTGTCCTTAAAACTGGAGTGAGGAGAAAAAAAAATAGGGGTGGTGTGGAGGGAGGGAGCAAGGAGAAAGATTTGCTAAGCAGAACACTTCCTTGATGGGCAAATCGACCACCTGCAATGGAGCAATTATGGAATTTCCAGCAAGCCTGTGTAACCACGCTGATACTATCTTACGTCCACAAAACAGTATAGCGATTGTGGGAAGTTGTGTCAGTGTTAATTAGTATAACTATCTAGCTTGGATGCAGAAGTGTTTCAGACTGCTGTGCATGACTCAGGAGAAAAATAAATGCTACAATGTGGATTTCTGCACCTTATTTTTTTAAGAATGCAAAGTGCTGAATGAACAGTGGAAGAAATGTTGTCATAAATACTTGTACAAATTCAAAAGCAAATTTAAACCTCACCAAGTTTTTTTAAAAGAGTTGATTGGGAAACTAAAGGTTTTGTTTGGAATTGTTAGTAAAGTTCATTCACTGTGGATTTTGGTATACCAATCTGCTACTAAATAATTTGTTATTTTTATGATCTGACTGACAATTTCAGAGCAAGGGATGCAGGATTGTGGTGAAATAAACTAAAAGGCTAGATCTGACTATCTGTGGTGTGGATATTTTTATCTGCAGTCTGTAGTTTAGGATGTTTATCTTTTCATGAATGTGACTGACTTTGAAATTAACTTTTCCTTTAGAGACCAATTTTTGCACAAGGCTGAAGCAAATAGGACCTTTCTTAATCGTTGCTTCTCTCTGTAATAGTCTGCTTTCAATTCAGTAAAATCCCTGTGTGTCTTCAGAAGGCTGAAGATGAAGTAACTCTAGTCTTAAAAGTGAATTTTTTTCTGATATTAGTGGAACTGTGTCGTATGTTTCCAGGCACACTGGTAATAAACTACACCTCCATATTGATTTCTTTAGCATAGATATATGTGGTATGTTGGTGAATGGTCTTATTAATATTCATTAAATTCTAAATAGCTCTCTTTTTAATGTATCTATTTAGGAAATGAATAATTCATGCCCGTATAGGAAGCTCAGTGCTGTCACTTACAGCATAGACCTTTGGTGATCTAAGAAGGTATTTGAACTGAAGGACACTCTAAGATGTGCAAAGCAATTGAAACATTGAGCACTGCTCAGCTTCCTACCACCAAGGGCATTTTTTTATGTTGAAAATTTCACTGACTCATCATTCTTCTTAAAGAACACATTCTCAAATATTCTGTAGTGGAATTGTACATATTATTTTCATATACACACATACTTTACAAAAGCTAAAATAGTTATGATTTCTTCAATGCATAAAAGGCATGTGGGCCACTTGCAAGGCTTCTTATCCACGTATGTGTTGGTAATTGGTGAGAACGGTGGTTTTGGGGAACATGATGCACATACAAGCTACTGTCACAGAATGTAGGTTTGCATCTTAGAAGAAACTCAGGTTTCTTCTCAGCCTACCTTAGGCTTCATACGTTTCTTGCAGCAGGTCTTCACTTCTCGGTGTTTGGGACTCCCAAGTCTTGCATTTAGTCCCCACTCCTAGAACACGCAGCATAGCTATGTATACGTAGCAAATGTACATTTGCTATGTATTTTGGACTTGTATTTATACCTATGCAATGTTTTGTAAGCCTTTTTTCATATTTGTGTACCAGGATGGGGCAAAATTTTAGTTAGTTTCCAGCTGTATATGTAATATGACTGATGCTCATATGAGTGATTATGATTCATTATATATGATATAGAGTTATGATTAATAACACCATATTTATGATTAATTTTTTGTAAAGCAAAGGTGCTAAAAGCTGCTGACACTTCTATGACGAAGTTAAAAGTTATGTCTGGTAATATACTAGTATCTGACTAGATGATTTTATTTGGAATAAATTGTGCCTACTTCTTTGAGGTCTCCTCATAGTTTTTCTCTTATTAAAAGCACCAACCTCAATATGGCTTCAGATGCCAAAGTGAAGAGTCCGGTATAAAATATAAAGAAAACATAAATTTGCTTCTTTCTTTCTGTACTTATATTCAGCAAGGGTAGACTCTGGAAGGGCAGCAAAAAGGCCATGTCAAGAACACCTAAAGACATGCAACAGCCCTTGTACACAAGGTTATACAGAGGCTCAAAAAGCTCTGCAATGTTTTCTTTCTCAGCTGTACTCTCATCCATGGTACACTTTCCTGTACCGTTTGTCTTGATGAGCCTCCAGGACATGTCTGCTTTTCTGACTAGCTTGAGCGCAAGACTTTATTTAAAATGAAATATTGCCCTTCTCCCCCTTAGAGGACTTAAAAGACAGATCACAGACAGAAATGTCCAGTTATTTGGACTGTAACTAAAGTCTGTGAGACTGAAGGAAGAAAGGAAAGCCCTGTGGTCTGCAACCGCGAACACCTTTAGTGACATTTGCATATCCAAACTGGCCATGAATGTCCCTGTTTGATATCTGGTCACTTTTTCATTTTTTTTTTCTCTCTCTTTTTTTTTTTTTTTAAGCTGTTCTTTTTACAATAGTTCATGTAAAGAAACAAAGTTTCACCCACTCTCGCCATACAGGTTATTAGAAAATGTCTGTGCCGCATGGATGTATCTATGCTGTTTCTTAGTCACGGCTTGCTCTCACACAACCATAGTAGAAAAAGTTCCTCAACAGTTTTGCCTTTGAGAATTTTGTGAAAAAAATCCAGCTTCGGCATTTATGCTTAAGCTGAATAGAGCTTCTTTTCATGTTTGGTATGCAAGACTTCTAGCCTGATTTCAAATGTTTGTAGTGTAGACATGCCTTGAGAAGAAACCAAGTAAAAAAATAATAGTCATGCTTAAGTAAGTAAAACAAGAACAGCATGCTCATAATAGAATAAAACACGTTTCATGTATGCAGAACAAGGAAAATGATAGATTTCATTTCTTTGGCTTTGGGGGGAAGGAGAGAAAGAAGGGGAAAGGAGCACTCCAGAATACCTGCAGCATCCTTGTACTCATGGTTTCTACAAAAAGATTGATTGACCAACCCTTTGCTGGCCTATCCCTTCATTCCTCTTAAAACAGCCTCCCGCTACTGTGCTATGCAGAGAAAACCCTTTCCTGTGACATTAACGGTGGACTCAGAATGTCTCCAGCAGTCCTTACACAGATTTTCAGCTATATGAAGATCTGCTTTATGTTATGGCCCAGTGATTTTTTCTCACAAGTCTGTCCTGTTATTTGTTTCATTTCAGTCAGCTTTATAAGAGTGAGACCAGATATGGAAATTCACATGGAACTTCCATGATGAGGCTCAGAAATTGAATAAAGAATCATAAAATGAAAATTCTGCTGCGAAACTGAAGTGCAATAGGATGTCCAGGAATACCTGCGTTTCCTAGATGAAGAAAGAAAAGGAGAAAAGGTCTGAAACCACAACAAGTTTGACAAAAAATAGCGTGACAGTTCTGTCATGTTTAACAAAGAAACCACACTGCAGAAGGCACTTACCCCTAAAAAAATTACATTAATTTGACTTTGGAATATCTGTAGAAACTATTGCAATAATAATGCAATGTCAAATTATCCTGGGGGAATTTCTATTCCAACTCCACTGAAAACTTTTGTCAGATCATTAGAAGCTTTCAAAGAGAAATCTGACCTCTGTGCCATATAACACAGTGCTACAGAAAGCAAACTAGCTAGGCAAAGCCAGAGAAGTACTGCAGAGGGAGATATCTTCTGGTAGCCTCATCAACAGTGCCTAATTGGTCATATGAGATATTATCAAAGTGTTTGTTTCATTGCTGCTAATTGCCTTATTTCATAGACAAAGAGTATTGTCCTCTTTCTGTTTTGATTTTGCTATAGTATGTGTGTATGGGGAGGTTCCTAACAGATGTGTGAAACAGAAATGTTCAGCTCTGCAGACATTCGGGGAAAAAAAAAAGCTGGACAGTCAGTACATTTCATTATTGTTTTTTAGCTCTTTGTGTCTAATGTTCAAAGGAGAAGGATCACTTCCCCATGAGATGCCGGCCTGCTGTGTAAAATAGTATGTCACCTCATTACTGCGTTGGTGCAGCTTAATCCAGAATAATTTCTTCCCCAAGTTCAGCCTGACCAGTTAGAAAGACAAAAGAGAACAGATTGCTCCGCAGTCTGTATTTCCTATATCCATAGCTGGGAGGCAGACAGGTTGCTTTGAAAAAGCCTCAAATGCTGTGAGTTTGGTTTAGCCCTGACCCAGGGTGTGAACTATTGCTACCGGGACAGAACTTTTAGTGCACTAACACCATGAAACCTGTGGTTTCTTGTCTTACATTGCAAACTAAAACCGGAGAAAGAGCATGCATTACCTTGAAAACAAGGGAAACAGGCATTCCTTCCTGACCTATTGTTAAAAAGTAGTATGTCTCATGCTTTCAGCTCACAGAGAGATGCCACAAAATTCAACAACTTTCTCTGCCTCTTACATCTTGTAGAAGCAATTTGCATTCTGTCATGTTCTCTCACACATGGTGTTCAAAACAATTAAAAGAAAATTGCACCCATTTTGCTCAGTGTAGCAGGCTGAAAATTTCAAAGATAAGAAGCACTTCTCAGCATGAATAAACTGTGAAGTGCTTTTGAAAATAAGGTTTTTAATGATAATTGACATTAAAACCTTTATTTTCTAATACATTTCACAGTTTGTGCTTGTCTGGAAGTACATGTTTTCTTTGAAACTTTCTGCTTGCTGCACTGAGCAGAAGTGATACATTTTCTTTAAAATGAAAACTAGTGAACCTTTTTTTATGTGTATTGAACAAAATTACTGTCCGAGGCTCACAAGAAATTCTGCTAACTTTTCCCCCATGCCTCATATTCATATTCATCTGGGTGGCTGTAAACGACAGAGAACAAGAGGCTTATATAGACTGCAGTGCATCTTCTTTCAAGCGCCTGAGAGAGGAAAATAACTTCCTCACTCCATAAATCTAACTTAGATAGCATGAATAAAAATGCCATTCTTTCTCCTTCCTTCAGCCAATAACCCTCCCTCTTGGCAGTGCTGTGATCAACAATGTACACTGACAACTGAGTAACTGTAAAATCAATGGCAAATGAAGAAATCTTATGGGACAAGTTTTGCAAATGAGAATATTGATTGGTTTGGGGTAGGGGGTTGACAGCCAAAAGTGTCAGGTTGTGCAGATAAACTGAGCCTCATAGGTAGTGAGAACTTTTAACAACAAGGCACACAGTTAATGCCTTCTGTGCATAACCAGGCTTGATCAGAAAGTCAGATGTAAAGCTCTATCATCAACAAATTTAAATAATTTTACAACACAAAAATAAACAGAGGAGGGAGGGACAATTCTTTGGTTTCTTGAACAAAACACTCAATGATCTTAATTAATTAAGTAAATCCTTTGGGAATGAGAACATGGAAACAGCCGTTCCTATTCCCTGATAAGTTAAAGTACTGTTAACTTGAACAGGTGTTCATTTCAGAGAGGGAAGACCTAAAAGAAAATTACTGGCTAAAATAAACTGTGGGACATATGGATGTTGTGACAACAGAGAGAGCAAATGCTTGCTTAAGATTATGAAAACTTTAAAAATGACCTTTTCACAGTTGTGGAGGTCAACAATTTTGGTGCTCCACAAGAGTGAAAATATCACCAAAAACATATTTAACTAGTCATAAACATTTAACTGTCAAGTTTAACTATCTGTACCATAAGAAGGTTTTTTTTTTTGACTTCTGACCCAAATCTCCTCACTAAAGTTTAAACCTGTTACATCTTATTCTATCTTCATCCTCTTTAAAAGTAACTTTCATGTGTTTGAAGATTCTTATCATGTTTTCCCTTCAGTCTTCTTAAGATCATATCGACCTTAATTCATTAACTCTTTCCTCACAGAAAACTTTCATGTTTTCTTTGCTTTCCAACACTCTCCTCACTTTCCTGGGGATAAGCTGGAGAAAGTCAACATCTTTTTTGAAATATGGTGTCCTGGGGCAAGCACTCAGAAAGGTGCTTCTCCTTTCCACCACAAGGCAAGGAAGGGAAGATAAGCAATGGCCTGTTAACCATGTGTCCTCAACATTTCTATAGATAAAGATGATGCATCAAAAAAAAAAAACCAAACAAGTGTTTAATTCAAACAATTTCCTGAACAAGAGGAGCTAAGAAAGAAGTCAATCCAGAAGGAAGAAGTAGCTGGGGGACAGGAATTGCATTGCCATTGGGATGGTGCTGTAATGTTTGTCTCTGATTCCTCTATTTTGCCAATTAAGAAATCAAACCTACAGAAGGTAAGACTGAAGGCTGTAGCATTTTCTCTAATTAATGACACATTTATCATCTTGATAACAATATTAAAAGAAATTTATAATATAAATTCTCAACGTTGTCTTTCAGATCTAAATATTCTTTGAATATTAATAAAAGCATTCTATTAAAATGTAAGTTCTGAATGACCTGTAAGAAGGGAAGTATGTATTTGGAGTCACATTTACTACATACTCCCAGACTTGGTCATGTGCATTTAGCATCGTTCTAATACTGCTAAAACACTGAGCATGAACTCAGATGACCTGTTTTGTGTTCTCAAAACAGAGATAAGAATTTTTCGCCATCTTTGCATCAGGAATATACACAGCATTCAACTTTTGCACTTGTGACTGCGAGTATTTAGTGTGATAGTGTATGTTTATAGGCCAACAAAAAGATTCTGTTGGAGACCCTAAAGGCTAATGATTTGGAAAGGCTGTTTTTTTTTTTTTACCTTTTTTTTTTAATTTATTTTAATACATATTTTTCTTGCTGTACTTTGAGAGCATACAATGAAAGAATACCACACTATGGAATACCATCTGGTAAAAAGAAGTTAGAGAGGCACACTCAGGGTCCTAAACTGAAACAGGAACAGAGCTCTGTTTCTTGTGTCTCAGATAAGTGATCGAATGATGGGGGGGTGACACATCTCGCATACAAACCAAATATCTCATACCTGATGTTATTTCACGAGGGAATTTTCATCAAAGTATTTAAGCATTACTCACTTTCCAACTGAAACGGTATATTCCTAGAATCTTCAAAAGAGTTCCTCTCTTGACTGGAGTTGTAGAAAGTAGTTCAAAGACAGAAATATCTTTCTTTCAGGAGAATATTAGCATTGTGTTTTCAACCATGGAGTATTCCACTTGAAAGTACACTGAAGCAGTTACCAGCAAAATCTTGCTCAAGTTCCTCATGATTTATCTTTTTCTGTTCCAGTGAAAATAGAAAATGGCAGACAGAAGTACCTGAAAACTGGTTAAATTTGTTAAGGAAATTCAAAGCTCAGCAACACAAAATACATTCAAAATTTATATTTCTGCTACTCATCCATGTGTCCTATGTTTTTTCAAATACCTAGTAACTACTTTTTGTAAAAACAAAACCCAAATAAAACCAAACCCAAAACATTTTAGCAAAGTTGACTACATTGCTCCACTGGTGTTTTTGCTGCATCTGGAAATGTGGCTTTGTGAAGAATTCTTCATCCCCTGGAAGAAGTCAGGTGTATACAGACAATACAGTCAAGACAAGTATTGTTGTCTTCTTCACAGATCAGTCTTTAACCTTGACCTGTTTTAAATAAGAATGAGAAGGTGATATGACAGTCATATTCAAAGTATGTATGCAGAGGAAGAAGATAGGATTTCTTATGCCAGATCATACAAAAAAAAAAGCTAAATATAAAATAGTAGACAATTATAGTTCTTGCTTAAAAGCAAAAATAAAAATTACTGAAAATAAACCAAATAAAAAATGTTGTAAGGTGTACACAAGAGTTTATTGTGTATGGAAAGTTAAAACAATTTTAATAACATTTGAGATGTTGTTCAATCCTGTTCCCTTCTCTGGTGGATCAGTACAATGTCCATACATATACACGTACAGTGTGGATCGCTCCAGTACCCAGGCTCAGACACTCGGTCTGCCCAGCAGTTGATCGAAGAGCCTCTGCAGCAAACTATTTGTGGGAGTTTCAGACCCAGACCATGAGGCTGATGGCTCCCCAGGGACAGCTCTTGGGGGGTGCTGGGGCTCTTTCTCCGAGTATGTTACTGGGGTTTCCCCTGCCTGTGTGCTCCTTGTGTTTGTGGAGGCAGCCCCCTTTTAATGGGCTGGCTGATCTCCTGTGATGGCCATGGGAATAGCAGGGTCAGTCTGTCATTTGGGTTCCCCCCTGCCATTGTTCTTCTGTGCTCCTGTGTGTGTGTTCACTGGAGTCTTTTATATATAACCTAACAACAGTTTTTACTCAAAGAGTAACTTTTGAAATCAAAATCAGTAATCTTTGTGTATACAAAATCATTACATCACGTTTGTACAGTTTTCTTGTTGGCATACTCCAACAATCCAAATGTATTTTCTCTTGATTTATTCTTCAAAAAAAAGAAAGTAAAAATTGGGCCTTTTTTTTTTTTATTGTTTACATCTGTGAAGGAAAAATGAAGTCACTCAGCATATATTTACTTACAGATACTCTTACATCAGTGGATTACATGTGTGTGCTGGTTTTTGTTTTGCTGGAGTTTTTTACTGTCTTCTGCATAAATCAGAAAACAATTGTGTTAGTTACAGAAGTCTCTGCAGGTTATGACACCGCACAGAACTTAGGCTGGAAATAATTTTAAGAACTTCTAAATATGGGCATTATTTTTATCCATTGTAAAGTGCAGTTTGTATTTAGCAATTATTAGTAACCAAGCTATAAAACTTGAAAAACAGGAAGCCAAGAGAGATGGCATTATATTGTGCAAAACTAGTAAAAAGTTGGTACAAAAAATCAAGTAATTTTTAATCATATTTAGTTTTCTTTGTCATTCTACATAAACATCCAGTTGTGCATTGTTCACCAGGAGTTGCTTAAAATATCCATACTCTAGTAATAGATAAATAGGTTAGTTTTGAAACCCACGTAAGAACACCTTATTTTAGGTGAATTATCAAAAAAAATGGCTGGAGCACAATGTATGCTTTTTACTGACCTATTATTTCTCTTCATGGTTACTGGATGCACACAGACATGAATCAAAACACTTACAAATAAGATATTTTTCTCTCTACCTGTACACAGAGAACTGCCTTTACGTCTCATTTTATTCTTCCTCAGTATAAAATGATTGATTGATTGCTCACAGCTTGCATGACTCCCTGCTGCCCTAGATCCATCTCCGCTCTTCACACTCCATACAGTTCTTGCATCATTGACTTTCTGCCAGCCATTTTGCTGCCAGTGCATGAGCTGACATTTAATGATCTTTAGACGCAGTAATGTCACATTTATCACTCTTTATCGGTTGTGACAGACCTAAATTCAAATGCAAACATGAAATGCAGACTGAATCCAATCCAAACAGTGATATGTTTTTGAGTGGCATCCGTCAAGGCACGTTGAGAAAGAAATGAAAAATTACCTGTTTCCTATTATTTTATAACTACAAATAGCAGGTTTTTAGGTCCACTCAAATCTTTTTCCTTGTAGTTTTCAAGGAAACCCCATTAGGTTTCCAAAATGTCATATCTATTTGGATATTTGAATGTTGCTGAATTTTCCGTATTCCTAGATCTTACATTTTCAATTTAATCCAATCCCAAACTTTACAGGAAAAATCCCAGGAGCACATTGATCTCTATGATCACTCTACATTAATCTGCTACACAAGGAACAGTTTCTCCCTTCTGAATTTCTGCATTGCAATACTGACACAGCTACTTTTATTGCAAGTGCCAAAGAATAAGACAGATTTGGTCTGCCTCCCTAGCTAGCACCTAACAGTTTCCAGAAGCAAATTCTATTCCAGAGGATTGTCACATTTCTTTGCCTGTGGTCCTGATCTGTTGTCTTTACTAACACACCTTTAGCAGCTGAGCACCGCATTCTAGTTATTACCATGCTTTTCAAGGAACAGATGCAGGCTTCAGGGCCACCGATATGACAGTAAGTATCTGTGGCCTTGGGCAACCTGGTCTAGTGGGAGGTGTCCCTGCCTATGGCAGGGCAGTTGGAACTCGATGATCTTCAAGGTCCTTTCCAACCTAAACCATTCTATGATTCTATGATTCTATCTGTGTCCGTTGTTCAGCAATTAGAGGACAAATAAAAGAAGTAAGCCACAGATGAAAAAAGACATTTGTTTACTTGGTTTAAATGCCTTGTCTGTTTTCTCGTGCCCTGGAGAAGGTCAGACATTGAAAATTTCTAAAGAAAATGTGACGACTGAGGGATCGTGACTTGCGCGGGAGGTGCAGCCAGCATCCTGCTGTATCTCTCAGCATCTACTACGGTTTCATGATATTACCCATTGGTATAGCATTTCTGTTATACTGAATTCACTGACTGAAATCAGTCCTTACCAAGACTTTTGCAGACTTCTTCATCTCAGACTGTGAGATGACATTAGTGGCAGTAAAATGACTGTTAATTTATAGGGTACATTTGTGGCTGGGTCAAAGCTGGATCTTCTGAGACATGAAAGCTGTTGGCCATCTATCTGCTTCTTTAATCTCAAAATTAAACCAGCTTTTGATAGAATTAAGAGCTGTTTATTCTCTTGTTCATTTTGCAGTGTACCTACCACACTGCAGAAGCACTGGCTAAAATAGTTTCATTCTGCTCTTTATGTCAAAGACAACTGCATTTAAATTTATTTTTACATAGATGTCAGAGCTGATGCAGCCTGCACTCCAGAGAAATGGATGCTGCCTGAGATCACTAGTTCTATTTATAATATTTCAACTAGAACATCTCTAGACGCTCACCGGCACTTCATTTGCCAAAGGGCAGACTGCCATCAATTAATTATAAACTATATTTTGATACATTTTAAGGAAACTGTCTAATAAAAACATATTTTTAAAAGGAGTGAAAGTGACAGTTCCTACCTGCAGAGAATAAAAGAATGTTTTAAGTCTGAGCTTTTATTGAGAAATCTCCCATAACTATTTCCCAAAGATACTTTAGTGAAGAGGAATAGAAAGCAATAGGTACAGTGGTAGTTAACCAGCACAGAAAATGCAGTGTATGTCCCATAACATCTATATACAGATGTTAGTAATTATCATAAACTATATATGATAGAAAACTGGATTGTGCTGTTTTATTATTCTTTACCACTACAGATCATCTTTAGTAAGCTGCTAATTGAATACATTCTGTGATATGATGACTCAGTAAAGACACACTTTGTTGCAGTGAATGGAAAGAAAAAAAAAAAAAGAAACAGTGTGTTTCAAACCTCGAAGAAATCTGTGGGAAATTACCAGTGTAGTTCTATGGGCCAGGCATCAAAACTTGGTGAAGCAAATTCCCCTACACAATGCATGAAAGCCCATGAGAAAAACTCAAGGTTGAACCTGAGCTTGAGAATCCCTACTCTATGCCCAGAATAGATCAGATATGGCGGCATCATTTTAAAGTATCTTTAGCTAATCCAGGTTTGCTTCAAAAGTGTCCCCCTCACTGTATCAACATCTTGCTCCACTTGCCCTTTAAATTCCTTCTCCTAATGCCTAGAACCTACTTACTGCTTTTAAGATTTAATTCTTTCATCTTCGTATATACCACAATATTTATTACACTTTGTTTTATCCTTACTTGGTTGGGTTAAAAGTTTTCAAAGGGAGGAAATGCCTTCAATGCTCTTTTGTGCAGAGAAAATCTCCGCAGCTTTCCTTCCAGTTGTTACATAGATAGTAAGGGGGAAAAACAAGGGATGCTTTTCCATAGACCAAAGTTTTACCAACCAGAGTCACTGGCTCTAATCATTACTGATCCCTTAAAGTACATAGTCAGTTTGAACAGCAAACAACCATCAGCTTTGGACTTCTGTATTGCTACTGAGGTTTTAACCCTTGCTTTTCTAACATTCTGGCAGTTCCTACGGGTTTATGCATTATGCACAGTTTTTCCTAAAAATTTTTTCTTCTGGCATTGTTGTGAAGAAAGTGTAGCATCCTGGAAGCAGTTGAAATTTATCAAGAAATAACTGAGTTTGGCACAAAGGGTCGTCTCTTAAGAAATCATTGACCTCTGAAAAAATGTATTTGAGATTGTCCATAGCAAAGAAAAGTTATGGGTTGGCCTGGAAGCCAATTAAATTATAATTGATTTCCCCTATTGTTTAAGGTTGGCTGGCACATCTGTTATAAGGTCTTAGTTTTTCCAAACCTCAGAATTTTTACTTGAACATTTCCATTTCAGTTAATCAGCACTGGTCTTCCCCGGTTCTTCATTTGGAAATCAGGTTGTTATATGATTCTGACCAAAAGACCATCTGTAGAACAGCTTTGAAGACCAGGAACTCACTTGGGAGTTAGAGAAACCAAAGCAGATAGCTCTGCCATTTCTTGAGAACTCACAAATTTCCACAGATCAACTTTTAACTGAGTTTAACTACACATGACAGCAGTCATGGCAGTTGATTCTAGTGACTTTTTTTTTTTTTCTCATAATGGCTAAATCATTAAAACATCTTCTTGAAAATGTGAGGTTTTTTCCTCTGTGCCCTTTTAACATATTTCAGTATGATTCTTGAGAAAATAAGTTGTTTCAAAATGATGGTTTTGAGGTTGGTCATAAACCTATGAGATGTTCCACTCTGTTCAAACTACTTTTCCATATCTCCTCTCTCTGCTGCTCTCTGTCCTACCCAGTAAAAAAACCCAAACAAACAAACAAACAAAAAAACCCCACAAAACCAGCCAGCACCACCAAAAACCAACCACACACAAAACCACAAACAAAAAGAAAACAAAACAAAAACCCAACACAAACAAAATATTACAATCAAGCCTGAATACCTGAATATTTATTCTCCCCATAAAAAGATATGCTTCTTAATAAATCACTGGATTTTGAACTATAAATGCTAAATGTCAACCCTGTGTTAACTCCTGAAAGTCAGGTAACTGATGGATTGTGATTTGGAGGGCTAGATGACTACTATGAGAATGTGCTTAGGTTCATGCTGATCTACACTGGGGTATCCTCTAGAGATCTCCCTTCTTATTTTACCCTTTCTCTCAGAGCATGACACTTTTGTTTTGGAAAGATAAATACATTGGTCCACTGACCTAAATACTGGAAGTCCTATTTCATTACACAGGAGTGTTCTAAAAAATTATTATATACATTTTATGGTGCCGTAGCATTCCGTGTCTCAGGCATTTATTTATTATTATTTAGTAATCTTTAAAACACATTTCTGTTGGTTTTCCAGGGTCACCCAGTATACTGTTTTCAAGCTGGATTAAATCTTGTTGATTTATCTGAAGTATGTAGAAAACTGATGTGCATAGAAAAATACACTTAAAGTCACAATATATTTTTACTACAAAGGTGATTAAAATCTTTGCTTAATTATAGTTCTTGTTTTAAGACAACTAATTCCTAATGTGCTTTCTAGTGAAGGAACTTGAAGGAACTTAAGATAACCTTAAGAAATGATGTACAATTTCTGACCTCAAAGATACCAACCTCATTTATTACTTTGTGTGTGTTTTGGAGGGATGTTTTTCCTCTCATTTATTATCCCTTAGGCAATAACCCTTTACCATGCTTACATATGCCAGATGTCTAAAGCCTCTCTGCTGGATGTAAACATTTTCTGAAGACAAAAATCAACAGCTCATTACCATACCATGAACTTTAGTTAAAAGTGAAGTCTTAAAGTCGGTGCAAAGATGACTATATTCTACTTCCTTCTGGAGAATGAGTGTGCATAAATTCTCTCTTTCTGTTTCATTTAAGATCTTACATTTCAGTTCTGCATATTGGAAGCACCTTACCTTTGCTGAAGTGAACCGTTAAATGTACACTGAATTCATATTTTTAAATATATTGCTGTTGAAATGGAATTGATGTTTTAGTGATATGGATAGGATTATTTTTTTTCCATTGGATTTACCTAATCCGGTTGTGTAGTTTGGTGCGTGTCTTTTTTTTTTTTTTTCCCCAAAAGAAATACCATTTATCAAGTTTACACATATGTGAAAGTGGTATTAAAAACCACGTGCATAAATATTTATATGTATATACACACCTATACACATGCATACATATATACACGTATATGTATGCAAACACATATGTATAACTATGTAAATATATAAATGATAAAAACGTAAACTATTATACTACTACATATTACAGCTACCTATGTAACCTATATATATACACATACCTATGCACAAATACACACATCATCTTTAATACTTGTTTCAGCGGATAGTGTGATGAAGATGTAAAAGAATACACATGATGGTTTAAACTCACTAATGCCTTTGGTCACAATACAAGAAGAGAGGGAAAAATTCTTTATATCTTTGTTTGATGTCTCTAGTTACAATCTGAGACAGGCCTCCGAGGCGGCACAGTGAAGTTTTGCCTGTTGGTTGCATTTGTTCTTTGGATCATTTAAGCCTTTATTTTCAGGAGTGTTCATTAATTCTGGTTGCCAAACCAAAAGCCTGATTTCAAAAATTGCTCAGCCCTCACCACCCATGTTTTCTTCAAGCCAAAGTGCTTCTTGATATTCTGTCTGCATGGTGTCAGATTCAGCGTTTGCCAATCAAAGCACCCAGCTAGGACACACAGTAGAAAATGTGGATGTTCAGACACTCTCATGGCCATCCATCATTGCACTCATAAAAAAATTTGATGCCTACCTCAAAGACCATAGCTCAGTCTTCAAGGTTTTCATTTTGATGTTTTATGACATCTTATGTTTGACATCACTAAATGAACATGTTTATAATGATCTAAAATTAAGAAGATAGTATCCTAACATCTGGGAAGGACTGTTCTATAAAGCTGCAATGACAGGGCCCAGTAAAGCATTGTAAGGCAGAAAAGTGTTTGGTTCCACTTCTGCTTTGTTTTTCTTAACTCTTTTTAGAATTATATAAGAGAGAAGCTGTTTATTTAATAATAGTTCAAAGCTTGCTTTTTAATGTCAGTATCCTTCATGTAATTATTTTAAAATAGCAGATTGGCAATGTCTAGTTTGGGCACTGTTCATAGCTCATCACTTCTGCAATGCTTTGATGCTTTCTTGGAATCATAGTGCTAAAGCTGAATGACTGAACGGCTAGCAAAGAACGAACAAAATAAAGTTACATGGCTGATGCCTAGCAGAATGCAAAACTATTTGCAGGGTGGCTATTACTAAAAGGGAAACAAAATATTAATTGGGCATCTGGGAAAGAGTCCTGAAGATGAAGAACAAATATGTCATGTCTGTTGGCTCACAGTTATATGGGTTAGCTGAATGTTTTTTCTTAAAGTTGGGTTTCATGAGGGCTCAGTTTGTCTCTCTTTGCTTGCCCATGTCTATTGTTTTATTACTAGTGCCAACTACTGCAGTGGAAAACAGTGATTCATCTGGTTGAGAAGGGAGTAAATCTTTGAATGCTCACACCTATACAGACACAAAAAAAATGGATTTACAATTTTTCACATACTGTTATAAAGAGATAAAAACAAGTTTAGCTTTTATGTTGGGATTTAGTTTGTTTGCTTTTTAACTGGCTCCTCACATATCAACTTCATTCTGACCATGCAGGAGCACAGAATCACGTATCAGGCTTAAGACCAGACATGGGAGTCCTTGCTCTATGCTGACGCTAAGGAGTGTGCCCCATGGGAGGCACACTTTTTGTTTGCAGGATCTGACTATACTCTGCATCCCTACCTGAAGTACAGAGCACCTGCTTTGTTCTACTACCCTAAACACGGAGCACAGGCAGGTGCAGGTAACAGATCCAACAGCTCGCCTGTGCTGGGGCTTCAGGAGGCCCATGGGCTTCTCCCATAGGTCTGTAGTTTTACCATTCAAAAGCACGGAACGCTGGCAGCAGGGAAACACCAGGAGTGAAGTACTTATGTGTCTGCCACTCAACAAGACTTGATAGGTCTGCAGCTTCACCCAGCAAGGAGGAAAGGGAACAGTGATATGAACTGCAATACAGAGGAAAGGCTTGTTATTCACCTCTGCTGATGGCAGGAGTATGTGAAGAGAAGAGAGGGTAAGAGACACCAAAGATCTCAGGAACCTGCTGCGCTGGTGGGAAGAAGGACTGGAGTTGCTGAGTGTATGACACTGGACAGGGGGAGGGCAGAGAGCTTGCCAACCTGCATAACTGTACCAACTCAGTATCCTGTTTCACTCACGCAAATAACACATGAAAGCCAATCCGTGCCTACACATTTAAAAGCAAAGAAAATGTAGTTGGTCAAGATAGTTTTCAACTCTCAGATTTACCACATGCCATTCCAGTTCTATCTCCTGATTGCTTCTTGTCTCAGAGACAGAGTATGTGGGGTGGTATGAGCCTTTCCTTTTTCTTTTTTTTCTGGTTAGCTGTAAGAGACATTTCTGCAACGTTTCATAAGGCTATCCTTTCTGTGGGGAAAAAAATCATTTGCATATTCAAACCTTTAAAATGTCATCTCTTCCTTACAGCACATCTAATCAATGTCACCTGCAGAACAGGACACCCAAAGCTCCTGTAAGGGCCAAAGTCTATTTGCCAGCTGGACAATCCAAGTAATGCCCTTTATGACAGTATTCACAAGGTTCAGAACACAGTAGCTTTGGTAATTATGAGACAACTTCAGTAAAGGAGCGCAGACAGGTCACAGATTGCAGAGTGACAATGACAATTCAGCTGGAACAAACAGTAATCTCTAAGGTGCTTCAGTTCCTGCCACTCTCAATGAAGTTCTTTACTCAAAGTAAAATAAACCATAACCTATTCCTCTGAGCACAGGGCATTGTGTTCCCTGTCCTTTTGAAAAGCAGACAGTCAGTTTTTTGTTCACATGGTTTTGTGGAGAACAAAAGAGGCATACTGGATTTGTTCAGACATCCTTGTCATTCATGGCTTGTAGCAAACATTATGAATATAGGGAACAGGGAAGAAGAATCACTGTGAGGCCAAAAGCAAACCATGGGGCATGCAGAAAATGGAAATGGCAGAGGGAATAGGAAAAAAAAAATGTAGTAAGGGGATAGGAGATCAGAGATCTAGATTATAGGATGAAGAAAGATTATGAAGCAGAGAAGTTCAGGTAGAAATAGATTTGTGAGGAGTTGCTCAGGAACACAGGAATGAATGAAAAAGAGTAAAAATATTCTATGAAGAAAAAAATGACAGCGGTCTGAAGTCAGGATTTCTGTACCTCTGAAACATTTAGAACAAAATATTCTGTGAGACTTTCTGTTCATTCATGAGACATCTTTTAATGACAAATCCTTATGTAGCACAAACCCACAAGACTTGGTCAAAGCACATGAAGAGGTGGGACATCTTTCTGGCAAAGACTTTTAATGACCGTAAGGCTTTCAGCTAAATATCTTTATATGAATTAGTGATGCAATATTATTACACTGGCATTGACTTCAGTTAGTGAGTGAGTTAGTTATACCTCTGGTGGCTCCAGGAAAGGTTTCAAATGCACATTTTCAGAGATGAGTTTCAGCTACTGTTTACAGAGTTCCTCTGTGACACCAGAAAGTCACCTAATGACAGGTTTTCGAAATGTACGGCTGTGGCTAATGATCTAAGTAATGGTATTTTTTAAAGTGTCTACACATTTAATTTCCATTGATTTCTAATGATTGAAATATCTTTAAGAGTTACGTGCCTACCTGTCACATGCTTTTCAAAAATCTCACATTTTTATCTTTAAACACCTTGATAGCTTTAAAAATCTGTCTTTTAGTTTTGTGGTGCATTGTTGGTTTTGTTTTTTTTTTCTAAATGAGGAATCACAGCCGTTCTCTATCTCTCAAAGATATTAAGAGATTGCAAAGAACTTGAAGACATATTTTGTTGAAAGTTTCTATGCATCTCCTCCTCCATGAAATTAAGTGGAGTGCTTAAATGTCTTTGCAATCTTTCCTTACAAAAATTAAGCCATACGCAAACCATGGAGAGATTTTGCTTGTTTGTTTAAGAGCCATCCTAGCTACTGTGTAGTCAGCTCTACTGCTTTTGGAGTCAATGACATAACTTCCTTTGGGGTTCAGTAGGAAGAACATTGGGAACACAAGCTGCTTCCTGTTTAATTGATTTGACTATCAGTTTCTTGCTGTGACCAAACAGATCTTCAAGCAAACATGGGGCTCAGGTATTTTTTTCCCTTCTTTTCTGATTTTCCTCAGTGGTACAATAGCTTACCATCTATCCCTGCCTCTCTCTCCTCTATCATTTCTTGGCTGGAAGCCATCAAAATCTTTAATGTGTTCACTCTGCCACCATCTCTCATTGACATCTTGCTGATAACCTTGTCAGTGAATATTGACAGGCTCAACCACCATATATTATTTAGTAGTTACTAAGTTAATTGAGATTCTTCTACTGTTCAAATGTCCTGTATTATAATGGGGAGAGAAAGACCACATTTCTTGCCATTGCTTGTGATGGTATTAACCCATTTTTTGTTACTTAAAGAGGGTGACCTATTATTGTCCCCTAGTATTTACGCCATGTAACAGTTGCAGGCTGCAGCACTGAATAGAATACTGACATTACTGTTCCGCTGAAGCAACAGAAGTAGCAATACTAGTCATTCACAATCCTTATGAATTACTTCATTCTGGAGAGAGTTTAAAGAAAATAAAACACATTATTTTGTCATGATATCCAAATTCAAGTCTCCTTTCTCATGGTGACTTCTTAAATAAGAACTTCAAGATATGTGTATTGGAATTCAATCTAGGAGATAAAGTGCTTGTGTACCACTATTAACACTTGTTCTTGGATCTCACCTAGATAACGAAGCAGAATCAGACCTTTGCAGCACCAGCAGGAGATACAAAGAGATAAAGCAGCGATGCACACAAAGCATGTTGTGACTTAGCAAGCCGGTCATCTTGCCTAGCAGAATCATAATTTTAGGGGATGGCTGCTACAGGTAGCACAGCTTCCCAGCAGAGTTCAGACCCTCCAATCTGAATGCCCTCACTAATACTTTTTCTCTAGTGTTTGATATTCATTTATCAATGTCACTTCTTGAGCTGAATATATGTAAGCAAATCTGAAAATCACATCTGAAATGTATATAAACAAGACAGTGACACATTTGGAGTATCTGTATATCGTTACTTGTCCATGAATTAATACACTGGGACATATTTTGGAAAGTACTGTAAACCTGCAGTAACTGTTGTTTCTGCTGTAAAAAAACAGTCCATTTGCCACTGACCTCTCTGCCAGAGCAAGTATTTGTCCAGCTGTGTGATGAACTGGATAGAGCAACTGGTCACCAATCATTCTTGAAAACTCTGGGATGGGGGGAATGAATACCATTTAACTAAATCAGCTCTGCTACCTGTTTGTTGAACCTTAGTATCACTCCATGGAGTGGAGACTTTGGGTAGTAATTAGTAAGGACACAGTGGAACATTTCACAAGGGAATATTGACCTTGCTGTTTTAATGGAATTACAACATTGAAACTGTATTCTACTTACTTAGAATTTCACCTGCAGTTTGCCTCTACAGAAATTACTCTTCATCTTCCCTACACTACCCAGTAATTAGTACATTTGATTGGAATGTAAAATTCTGTTGCTTATATGTAATACATGTATACGTATTCCTATGTATTTTATATATGTATATTTATACTACAGAACACATGAGGATCCTTTTCTATTCAAATCTGTTACATATAAATGTAAGATAGTCGTCATTTTTACTTTCACAAACAACAATTATTAATATGAGTTACCCAAGAAAAAAAATTGTAATCTATCTAGCTTTATATTTTCCCATCAAAGTTCTTTAAATACTTGTCAAGTTACAGGAAAGTGTTAGATTTTTATTTTCTGTTATTTGTAGTGGGGAAACCAATTAGGGTAAAATAAAAATATTTTCTTAAGGTAGAAATAATGAGTCCAAGACTAATAAAACTCACATAGTAAAACATGGATACAGGGTACAGAACAATTTGTGGGTAAGATAAGATGTTTACATCCCCAAAGCGCAATTTAGCAGCAGAAGGCTCAAAAAAATATTTTTTCCTGGTTCTGGGAGTAGATGAGTAAAACTAAAGCAATCTTGGACTAACACCAGAATTTAAATTGCAATGTTTCATGTTTCCCCCTTTTTCTGCCTCCCTCCCTGCCAAAGCTTGGCAGTTCCATTATTATGGCAATCAAACTGTCGTATTCTTACATCATGTATCATCACCAAGAAAACTAATTTCAGAATCTCAACATGTTTGTAACTCTCTGGAGATAGTCCTTGCTGGTGATGATGAATGGATTGTAGAAACACAGTCATCCTATGGTCTAGGAACGCTTAGACATAAAGGAAAAATAAAGTCTTGGTTAATGTTCAGACTAGTTCCCGACACCGTGAAAGGTTTCTAGGCAGGAGAAACAGTGCTGGTTTTCCCCTTACTGCTTCCCACTCCACTTAAATGAGGTGACATCTCACTGCAGGTCTTCTCTAGATGTTATAAGGGCTCAATCAGATTTAAAGACAGTTAGAGAAAGTTAAATCAACTGTTTCATTATTTTGTTGTTGCCTCAGTTGGGTCCACAGTGCATTTCTTTTCAGTACATGTATGGAACATAGTCAAATCTGAGCAAGACCAGCTTTTCATATACAAACATTTCAGGCAGAAAGCTGAGGACATCTATCTAGTATTTGTAAAATGTGCTAATCAGTTGTTGGAGCCAAATTTCTGACCTACAAACAAGAAATTTAAATACAGGTTTGAGGCTTTAAAAATTAAAAGAAGCCATGTTCCAAGCTTTTTGTAATATTAAGTTTAAAAGGAACTCTAACCTTGTCTATTGTACACCTCATCACCTTGTACAACCTTTACTTACATAATTCAAATTGTGCCGCTGCCTAAAAAGGAAGAGATTTTAAGGTATTCAGAAAGAATTTATTAATTTTCAATATAGACTGTCGAAAGGAGGTGCTTAAGGGTGCTGAAATCATGGTTGAATTATATTTCTTGTTGCGGGACAAACACTTTTTCTTTGATAGAATTGTCTAATAGGCACATGAGATGTAGTACCACTGTATCAATCCAGGGTGTATCTTTTACCGTACAAAAGCTGACACCGTTCTTATAAAAGGATGAAATTAATATATTTACCGAGAAGATCAGTGTAGTAGAACACCAAGTTCTTTATCTTGTTTCCAACCTATGCTAACATGCTTCCTGATACCACATTTTATTGTTTCTCTGATCTACACTGCAACACAGTTGCACCTATTTATAAAGAGAGCTACATTACACAAATATATATATATAGGCAAAGGTTTTTTCCCCAATGAATTGCAAAACTAGAAGCTACAAGTACCTTTTTTTTTACTTTTGCCTTGAGCAGCATTTCAGTAATAAAAAGGCATGGTAAAAGGCATGAGACTGTGTTCTTTTCCTCAAAGTCTGGGGAAAAAAATCTTTAAAAAGAGTCTTTTTTTACATACATATATATATATTTATTTATTTCAAATTGTAAGCTTGCTTTCTATGTGGTATTTTTATTTCAGATTAAGTGTATTGTGCCATCTCGAGGGACAATTTAGCTACAAAGGAGTGTTTTCATGTTAAGCATTCAGGCTTCGAGTTGAACTTTCAGATATCACTTTATTTAAATAGCCATATGGCAAGATAAAATTGTTTTCATGGGTTTATGAGTTGGGCCAACTGAAAGATGAAGAGGAAGGCTACATTGTATTTAAATCCACTATATATAAAGTAACTCACTACAGTAACTGAAAATAATTAATCATAAAAATAACTTATCCTTGTGGAAAATCTGTTCCTGTTGTTTTTAGCATTTAAAGGAAATTGATTTCTCGACCTGAATGAGGCCTTCAACAAATTGTAAGAAAAAGATTAATTTGATGGACATTTGTGTCTTTTCTCTGAAGATGAAACTGAGAAACGGAAAAGATAAATCTAAACAATTTTGTCTAATCTTAGGATTTGGTGCTTAGTTGGTATAAATTAGGATAACTGCCCTGCTCCTCTGAAGAATAGTGGTATTGACATTGAATGGTCAGGGATGCAAGAAGTCAGGTTTCCTTCCCACTTTTCTGCCTGATTTGAGCGGTTTTGAAACAGACTGTTTAAAGCCTTAGCACACATTCAGTGGGAGCCAAAAGGGATCATTGTAAGGTACAAGAGGTCTACCTGCACAGAGCCATTTCCTCAATGAGAATATTAGATTGTAAGAAAAATAAACACAGAATTTAATTAATTGTTCTTTTCTTGCTAATCACATCAAACAGAGCAAACCTCTGAAAATTTTATTATCTAAGCTAGAGATTCTGCAAATGCTTGACTTGAGAGTATCTTCATTCATGGAAGCAGCATCATGGAGGCATTTACTAAGCACACCTATAAAATTATGATTGTAAATCATTTGTAGGATCAAGACCAGCACTAGGTAAGTGGAAAAAAAATTGCCTATTGAGTTATTATTTTTTATTTCTGTACTCCTCCAGTAACAACTTTTATGAGCTGGAATATACAAGAGAGTGGAGACTGCGTGGTAGTAACCAGTGGCTGTAGCTAATATATTTATTATTGCATAAAGGTTCTTGAATCTGCTAGGCATGGAGGTCCCTTTCAGCCCATTAACAGCCTCATTAACAGAAATGGGATGGTAGCCATACCATTAAAAAAAAATACTCTATAGAACAGTGAAGACTTCAGATTTATTTTATTGTCTTTTGATTTAACACATGTTCACCTTGTTTTAACATTGCCATTTGACAGATGCATTTTACCTCTGAGACCCTTTTTCTTGTTCTTTAAAAAAATATTAAAGCCCTTCCCAACATTTCTCCTTTCTCCCTTTCCTACCAAAATTGCCATTCAAAGCATGCATTTCATATGCACTCTCAAATGTCTCTACTACACTTGCAAGCACTAGCATCCATGCTAAATACAGAATTATTCAGATATTGTGCATTATCACTACATCTCCTCTCTGTGTATATATCTATATATGCATATATATATATCTACACATACATATGCGTCTCCTATATGTATATACATTTGTGCATCTCCTGTCCTGGCTTTCTGATGCTAACATACAAGCAGAAAATAACTCTTTAAGGAGGCTGGACTCCTTGAAACAGTCTAACTGAAACCAAATTAAGTGTAATACCAATCCCTCTTCTAATATCAGAATGCTTTCATTTTTATATTTGTTAATTCATTGGTCATTACATTCACCATAGCGATATATTTCAGTAACTTTTCATTACTCACTGACATTTGGTCACCAGTATCTTTGATGGAAATATAAAATACTCACTTGTTGCATGTTTCGATACTGGGACCTGTACTGTTCAACATCTTTGTCGGAGACATGGACAGTGGGGTTGAGTGCACCCTCAGCAAGTTTGCCGATGACACCAAGCTGTTTGACAAGGTAGACACGCTGGAGGGGAGGGATGCCATCCAGAGGGACCTGGACAGGCTGGACAAGCCAACCTCATGCAGTTCAACAAGGCCAAGTACAAGGTCTTACATCTGGGTCAGGGCAATCCCAAGCACAAATACAGACTCGGCACGGAACGGCTGGAGAGCAGCCCTGAGGAGAAGGACCTGCGGGTGCTGATTGATGAGAAGCTCAACATGAGCCAGCAATGTGCGATCGCAGCCCAGAAGGCCAACCGCATCCTGGGCTGCATCAAAAGAAGTGTGGCCAGCAGGGCGAGGGAGGTGATTCTGCCCCTCTACTCCACTCTCGTGAGACCCCACCTGGAGTACTGCGTCCAGCTCTGGAGTCCCCAACATAAGAAGGACATGGACCTGCTGGAGCGTGTCCAGAGGAGGGCCACGAGGATGATGCGAGGGCTGGAGCGCCTCTCCTATGAGGAGAGGCTGAAAGAGTTGGGGCTGTTCAGCCTGGAGAAGAGAAGGCTCCTGGGAGATCTTATTGAGGCCTTCCAGTACCTAAAGGGGGCCTACAGGAGAGCTGGGGAAGGACTTTTTACTAGGGTATGTAGTGATAGGATGAGGGGGAATGGCTTTAAACTGGAAGAGGGCAGGTTTAGATTGAACATTAGGAAGAAGTTTTTCACTTTGAGGGTGGTAAGGCACTGGAACAGGTTGCCCCAAGAGGTTGTTGAGGCCCCATACCTGGAGGTGTCCAAGGCCAGGCTGGACGTGGCCTTGGGCAACCTGGTCTAGTGGGAGGTGTCCCTGCCTGTAGCAGGGGGGTTGGAACTCGATGATCTTTAAGGTCCCTTCCAACCTAAACCATTCTATGATTCTATGTTTCAGTCATTGGCATAAAAAGAGATAGTTCTAGGCAACTTGCCTTGTGTCTTGCAGGAGAGTCAGGATGCTGACTCATAAACTCAAAAAAAACCCTCAGTAGTCACCAGGGCTTTGGAAAGTTAAATCCAAAACCATGATTAAGAGATTGCGTGGCCTTTTTCTGTGGCATTTGCTATTTACACAAGCAAATGTATCCCAGGACTGCAAAAACCTATGCTGATACTAAAGATTCCTTTCTTTCCACTCTCCTCCTGTTTAATTAGAAGATGCTGGTAGTGCGCCAATATTTAAGACATTCTCCAGCCCTTTCCTGTCACATTCAGCTTTCATTGAAACTATTGGGACTTTGGCTCTAAGTTAGAGCCACGTGTCTAGGAACCCAGTGATGGCTGTAACAGGCTAACTTCTAGGAACTGGTGCTTCTAGAATATTGTGTTTGCTTGTTTGACCTCGGATGTGATAATGTCATTGTGTAACTTTTCTATGTTCCTTTTTTTTCCCCCTCATCTGGTAAATCGTTGGGTAGGTACCATCTCTTTGAGAATGTTTGTATGATTTTTTTAATGGTAGGCATTTCTACTTTTGGAGGAAGAAAACATGTTTGTTTTTACGCACCCTCCCCCCTCTGTCTCTCTCTCTGTGTATCTACACACACACTCTCACATACATATACAACTGTTTATCAGCTTATAATGACTTGATATTTTCCATGGCAAAGAAAGTGGTACAAAGGCTGTCATGGCAAAACACCAAAGCATTATCATTAGCCCAGGTGTGTGTACTCTGCAATTTAAGCTTGCAAGCATGTTGTTTCGCTTTGTTCTTTGCTTTCCCAAGGAAAATTAATTTTAAGCTTTTTCAGGTTCATCAGTTGATACATATGGATGTTTTCAAGCATCAGCTACTTGAAAAATATCAAGTCCTGTGAGAATTAAATAAAGCATATTTGTTTTAGTTGTCTACCATGCCATTCTAGAGACTGATGTAAACTCCACTTGCAAATTCCACTTGGTTTCAATCCAATGAAAATGAAAAAATGTTTTGCAGAAAATGTTCATTTAAAATGGGACAAAGCATTTTCAGTAGCATAAATAATGACAGCTCTACTGGTAAGGGGGAAAGAATGGACTGTTTGTGAGAAATAGACTTTGGATTACAAGGAACACGTGGACGACTCCCAAATGCAGACAATAAAACATTTAAGTACCAGGGAAATGATGCTCTGATAGAGTAGGAAAGAACCTGAATTATGTGTGTTTTTCATGCTTCTCAGACGTTTGTGAGAGACAAGTAAGTGATCACTGAAACTAAGGTTTGTTTATTTACCTGTTGGCAATGAAGTCGGACTTCAGTCAAATAATCCGGTAGGTACACATTGTGGAGCCAGTGATGCCTTTTCTTCCTTGTGGTAAGTGGATGTACTCCTGCAATGATCTGCTTTCAGTCAGAGTGAAGAGACTTTTTCAGGATTGCAGTTCTGCTGTGAGACTTAAGTGGTTTTTCTGTCTTGTGATAATTCCATCAGACTCATACAAAGATTTATAGTACCTTCGGCACTTTGCTGCTGTTTCATATTTCTGCTGTCAATGGGTACTGTCAAGAATAAAGCTTAAAGGACAGCTTAATAATGGCGTGAGCTGCTGCATTGATTTTAATAAGGTTGCAATGACTGTAAACCAGGATGAGACTTAACATAATTCTCAATACACCTCTTACAATCTGTAGAGGACCCTCCTCTGCCTCACACACCATGAAAATCACTGAAACAGAAAAAAGTTCTGAAAACCAGATAATCTATAGAGGTGTTGCTTATTTAAATACCCGACAAGTACTTCTGTATTGCCGGGATAAACAGCTCAAAAAGCATGAAAAGGGAGAGAGAATTAGTAAATGACTTAATTATATTTGGGAAAGAATGTGCCAAATCATTCCGTAAGATATAAAGACAAATTTTCACTACCACCCATGACAGAAAATGTGTTGGAGCAAAGGGCCAATTATAAAAGCTGTCATAACTGCACATTCTGCATTAGTCTAGCACCGTGACCACAGCACCCTGGAGATGTTCAGTACCTTTCATAAGAAGTCTGCATTACCAAGGTTGCTGGGAATGCAAACTCAGACTTCACATCGAAATCTTGTAGTGAAAAAGAAGCAATATCTTCAGCGCCCTCTCTTTTATTTGCATTCTTAGTGGAATACATATGTTGCTGTTGCTCTGGTGATTCTGAGTCTCAAAAAAATAATTAACAGCAGATTAGTTTATACAAGTGTATTTTTGGGGCTGTTAATTATTTTTGTTCCTTTACTAGTTATCAAACACATGGATTTTTTTTTTTTAAATTTACATGGCAATTCTTCTGTGGTTGTTACTGCTTATGATCAGAAACTTTAGCAGAGAATGTCTTTCTATGAATGTCATAACACCGTTGTGTCAGCAATGTTCTCAGAAACTATCAGACAAACTAGTAAAAACCCTGCAGCCAGTTGTGAAAATCATGGCCCCAAAAATGCTTGGTTTGGGTTAAAAAAAAAAAAAAAAAAAAGCAAACCAAACCAAAACAGACACAAAAAAGAAAAAAATAAATTTGAAAAAAACAAGAAGAAAAAGCAATGTTAGGCAAAATGATCACCATTGAGATTAGAGTGAACTTTATCCCACTCTTAACCGATTCTTTTTCTTTTTTTTTTTTTGCTTTGTAGGTTAGTTTGGTGTTTTGAGTTTTTTTTATTATTTAAATGTATTCAGCAGCTTCCGCACATAATTCTTCACAACTACTTCTTTCTTTCTTTCTTTCTTTCTTTCTTTCCTGCCTGCCTGCCTGCCTGCCTGCCTGCCATCCCCAATCTATAGGACTGTGAGCTGGGAAAAGAGACCAGTTTTTTATCCTGTCTTTTAATGCAACCCAGCGAAGTACCAATTAATTTAATTATTATTGCCTTGGTCACAAAGTACATTTTCCTACAATTTTTCTACTTTCAGAGAAGGGGAAAAAAGAAATTAAGGCAGAAGGATTTTTTTACTAAGAAGAGTTTTTTTAAGAGTAGGAAAAAGAAAATAATTTCTTTATACTGACAGCACAGGGATAGTTATTTCTGAAGTGATGACGTTTCAGGGCCAAAGCCCAGCAGGTGTTAATCATCACATTGCCATTCTCCCCAGTTTACTGCAATTTATACCAGCTGAGGACTGGTCTCTGAGTTTCACCATTATCTATTTAAGAACTCAAGAAAATTAAACACTTTAAATACTTTTCAAAAATTCACACATGTGCTCATAGTTTCATCTATTTGAGCAATGGTGAGTAAGAGGTTCAGGAATCCATTTCTCTTTGAGAGTGAGGGAATATATTTTACATATTAACTAGATGAAGAATCTAGGTTACAATGTAAATAATTCTCAACCTTTTTTGACTGTTGAACATGACAATGAAATAGATTTTTAAATAGAGAGAAGAATAAAAAAAATGACAGTGTGATAAACCTGTAAAATTATATGTTTCAATGGGTTTTCAGATAATGTATGAGTTTTAAGGTAAAATAACAGTATTTGCTTAAGACTGCATTAACTATTTCAGTATTGTCTGAATGTCTTTTCATGACTCTCCCTAACATCAGGTGTAGTGATCTGTTTATTGAAAAACACTTATAATTAATATACAAACTTGTGGATGAAATGAAAAATCAACTTTAAAGATTGAAGTGGAAGTTACCTTCTAACTTCATTGAACTGAGAAGTTCTGGGTTGTTTTTTAGATAGTCTACAGAGAGGTGAGGTGACAAGGTTCTTAACTCAGCATCAGTTAAGCCAAATCCTGTTAAGAATTGCCCTTCCTTAAAAAGTAATTCAGCCCAGAGACTCAGAGATATCTGAATGTCTAATTCCACTCAGTTTTGTTGGAAATAAGGTAACTAAATACTTCAGAAATTGGCATTTCCATAGACAGAAATGGAAATACTTCTAGAAATCACCACAACACCGTGACAGGATCATTAGCCCAGCTGAAGTGAATCTATACCAATGCACGCAGCATGCGCAACAAGCAGGAGGAACTGGAGACCACTGTGCAGCAAGAAAACTATGATATAGTTGCCATCACGGAAATGTGGTGGGATGACTCACATGACTGGAGTGCTGCAATTGATGGCTACCAACTTTTCAGAAGGGACAGGTGAGGAAGGAGAGGTGGCTGGGTGGCCCTCTATGTCAGGGAGAGATATGAATGTGTAGTACTTAATGACGGTGATGATAAGGTCGAGTGTCTATGGGTAAGAATCAAGGGGAAAGCCAACAAGGCAGATATCACAGTGGGAGTTTGTTACAGACCGCCCAATCAGGAAGATGAAGCTGACGAAATACTCTATAAGCAGATGGGAGAGGTTTCATGATTGCTACCTCTTGTTCTCGTGGGGGACTTCAACTTCCCAGATGTGTGCTGGGAATACAATACAGCAGAGAAAGAACAGTTGTGGAGGTTTTTGGAGTGTGTGGCATATAACTTCCTGACAAGGCTGGTAAAGGACCCGACTAGAGAGGGTGCCCTCCTGGACCTGCTGCTTGTTAACAGAGAAGGACTTGCAGGAGATGTAATGGTGGGAGGCTGTCTTGGGCATAGCGATCATGAAATAATAGAGTTTTTATTCTTGGTGAAGTAAGGAGGGGGGTTAGCAGAACTGTTACCTTGGACTTCCGTAGGGCAGACTTTGGCCTGTTCAGGATACTGATTGGCAGAGTCTCTTGGGAGGCTGTCCTGAAGGGGAAAGGAGTCCACAAAGGTTTGGCACTCCTCAAGAAGGAAGTCTTAAAGGAGCAGGAACAGGCCATCCCCAAGTCCCAAAAGACAGGCCAGCGGGGTGGAAGACCAGCCTGGTTGATCAGAGAGCTTTGGCTGGAACTCAGGAACAAAGGAGAGTATATGGACTTTGGAAAAGGGGGCGGGGCACTCAGGAGGACTACAAAGATGCAGTGAAGCTGTGCAGGGAGAAAATTAGAAGGGCCAAAGCCCAATTAGAACTCAATCTGGCTATTGCTGTAAAAGGCAATAAAAATGCTTCTATAAATATATTAACAACAAAAGGAGGATTAGGAAGAATCTTCCTCCTTTACTGGATGCAAGGGGAAACACAGTAAGTAAGGATGAGGGAAAGGCTGAGGTACTTAATGCCTTCTTTGCCTCAGTCTTTAATAGCAGGCCTTGTTTGTTGGGTACCCAGCCCCTTGAGCTGGAAGACAGGGTTGGGGACCAGAATCCAAGAAAAAATGGTCAGTGAGCTGCTGCACCACCTAGACATACATAAGTCTATGGGGCTGATGGATTACAAACAAAAGTGCTGAAGGAGTTGGCGGATGTGCTCACCAGGCCACTCTTCATAATTTATCAGCAGTCCTGGCTAACCGGGGAGGTCCCAATGGACTGGAGACTAGCAGATGTGGCGCCCATCTACAAGAAGGGCCGTAAGGAGGATCCAAGGAACTACAGACCTGTCAGTCTGACCTCAATGCTGGGGAAGCTTATGGAGTAGATCATCTCAAGTGTCATTACATACTATTTACAGGACAACCACATGATCAGGCCCAGTCAACAAGGGTTCGTGGAGGGCAGGTCCTGCTTAATGAACCTGATCTCCTTTTATGACAAGCTGACCCCCTTGGCGGATGAGGGAAAGGCTGTGGACATTATTTACCTAGACTTCAGTAAAGCTTTCAATACTCTTCTCCAAAGCATTCTCATGAAAAACTGGTGTCCCAAGGCTTGGACAAGCATACACTCTGCTGGATCAAACACTGGCTGGATGGCCAGGCCCATAGAGTGATGGTGAATGGAGTTAAATCCAGTTGGCAGCCAGTCACAAGTGGTGTTCCACAGGGCTCAGTATTCGGGCCAGTTCTGTTTAATATCTTTATCAATGATCTGGACAAGGGGATTGAGTGCACCCCCAGTAAGTTTGCAGATGACACCAAGTAAGGCAGGAGTGTTGACCTGCTTGAGGGTAGGATGGGTTTACAGAGGGATCTGGACAGGTTGGGTCAATGGGCCAAGGCCAACGTTATGAGGTTCAACAAGGCCAAGTGCCGGGTCCTGCACTTGGGTCACAACAACCCCATGCAGTGCTACAGGCGTGGGAGGAGTGGCTGCAAAGCTGCCTGGAAGTAAAGGACCTGGGGGATGTTGATTGACAGCCAGCTGAATATAAGCCAGCAGCGTGCCCAGGTGGCCAAGAAGGCCGACAGCATCCTGGCTTGCATCAGGAATAGTGTAGCCAGCAGGGTTAGAGAAGTGATCATCCCACTGTACTCAGCACTGGTGAGGCTGCACTGTGTTCAATTTTGGGTGCCGCAGTATAAGAAGGACATTGATGTGCTGGAGAGGGTCCAGAGAAGGGCAATGAAGCTGGTGAAGTGTCTTGAGAATAAGTCTTATGAGTAGGAGCTAAGGGACTTGGGGTTGTTTAGCCCGGAGAAAAGAAGGCTGAGGGGAGACCTTATTGCTCTCTACAATAAAGAGGTAGGCATTGGTATCTTCTCACAAGTTACAACCAATAGGACAAGAAGAAATGGCGTCCAGTTGCACCAGGGGAGGTTTAGGTTAGACATTAGGAAAAACTTCTACACTGAAAGGGTTGTCAAAGACTGGAACAAGCTGTCCAGGGAAGTGGTTGAAATGCCATCCTTGGATGTATTTAAAAGCCATCTAGATATGGTGCTCAGGGACATGGTTTAGAAGTGGGCCTGATAGAGTTAGATAATGGTTGGACTTGATGATCTTAAAGGTTTTTCCCAGCCATAACGATTTTATGATTCTATGAACACACACATTGGGGTTTTTTCTTCCTTATAGGGAAACCCATGGATGCAAGGGGATAAAAAGCAAGGTGGAAAATGAAGCTTATTCCAGTTAGTTGTGCATTGTAGGAGTGAAACTTGGATACCTAGGTTATGATATTTACTCTCCACTGAAAAAAATATGTAGCTAAAATAAACACTTTGAAACAAGTTTAGAGCAAACACACTGCTTTCACACAGAGAGGGAAACAGCTCAAACTATATTACAGGAATAAAGACTTCATCATCATTTACTGCAGAGAAGTTATTTCAGAACTGCTCTAAAGATGAGCTTTGGAGCTTGCCTCCTGTTATGTATGTCTATCTTTTTTTATCAAGCTATCTTACTGTTAAGATCAGGTTACCATGACTACTGTGATGTTTAGGCCATGTGTAAAGTTTCTTTTTGAAAATTATTCTTACTATGAAAATAATTATTTTCTTGAGGGAGAGGGAGGGAAAAAATGAAAATATTTGGGATGACGGCACTTTTCCTGCTCCAAGAAATCAGGCTTTAGACCTGTTTGATCTAAGTCAGTTGAGGTCAATCTGACTTTCATTTTGCTCTGACTGTGGAAAATGTCTTACATTTTTTATGTAAATCATATGAGTGAATTTGGGGTCTGGATTAAGATGTGAAGAGCTGAATTTTTCTCTCGAATGCTCGTTTTTCTTTGGTCATTTTTATTATTTCTCTTGGCCACGATTGAATATGTGTGTTTGTTTCCTAAAAAAAAAAAAACGTTTTCCTCTTCCCTGTCTCAGTTTTGAAAACTTCATTAAAACATGGCTAGAGATGGACCTACAACAATCATCCACATCTGAACAAACTCATATATCTTGGGAATTTAGAAATGCAGTTAACAAATTTCACAACTGGTCTTTATCTTTGTGAAACTATTCAAACCATCAAATGCATTTTGAAAGAAGATTGGATCACTGTGATCTGGATTTATCTCAGACTTTAAGGTAATATAGACTCCCAGTGCTACAAAAACATTTGAGCATCATTTTTGTGCATGATCAAAACTACCTAATGATTGTGAAGAAAGCAGCAAAAAGGTTATGCAAGAAGATCCCCTGAAAGGTACCTGTTCTCCCCTGAACTTCAACCCCCTGTGTTTGTGCTGCTGGGAAGACAGTAACACAGGTTGAGTGTATTTTGTGATAGGCTTCTACCACATAAGCCATAGTAATTGTATTTGTTAAGGAAGTGACTACAACTGCAAAAATGGCTGAAAAGATACGTTTTCTCCTCAAAACAAGGAAGAACATTGTGGCTCCATTTTCTTCTTTTACAGGTCAAAAATGATCTTGCTCAAAAGCTTTTGGCAAAGGTAGATTCCACTGAGATGACATGATAAAAAGGAAAAGTAGATGAGTAGTGTTGATACTCTTCAACATGAAAAATTATGCACTAGGCTATCTTGAAAAGTAAACAGATTTATATAAATTGAAAAAGCTCATGGAAGGAAAGTGATTCTGGCCCAGAGATTTCAGTACCCTAATCCCATTGCCTGCAACAATAATCTGACTAATGGTCGTGAGAAAGTGCTGGCCCTTCTTTCATTTTCAATATACAGTTCTAAGCGGCCTTAATATAAATCCTTTAAATTTTGAAATGCAGACTCCCATTACTTTCATGTTCAAGACAGATATTCTATGTTAATATAAAATCACTAATGTTAAACATATTCTTAAGAATAATTTTCTTATAATTGACAGTAAGATTCTTAAACTCATAAAAAAATAAGCTTGGCAACTAAATTTGCATGTATAGCCTTTGTACTATCTGTGAGTAATGGTACAATTTGTACTTCATTATAGCAGTACAATTTGAAGAAGTTTAATAAATAATTAACATAGATTGTAATAAGCATACTGTGGAGTGGAGCTCATGTGCTTTAATTACATATAAGCTCATCTGCAAAATGTGTTGCAACTGCTTATCAATCTGTTTTATAACGAAACTTTCTCCAGTCAGATGCTGTAACATGCAATTAACCAGTGGCAATAGCAATTGTTGAAAATTGATAAGCTTCTTATCAATATAGCCTTAATATAAAGTGTGTCCAAGAGAACCCTTGTATTGAAAAAGCTATTTTTGAGAAAAAAAAATACAAATATATAGTCTTCCCAATTGCTTGTATTAAATGACAAAAATCTAAGCACAAGTAGTTCAGACAAAATCAAATGTACAGATTTGTACATTTTTGCTACCATATATGTGAAAGTGGTATTTTTCCACTCTCATTTGTTGCTAACATGCTGAGGTAGAGAAAAATTTGCTGATTCCAAGGAAGGTTTTATACTTGGTCAATATAATAATTTTTGCAGATAAAGCATGTAACATTTGCTGCTGTTTTTTTTTTTTTTTTTAAATGCAGTCTGTCCAGTATCTTCTGTGAGATGAGAGGTGAGTTTAATGTTTTTACCAAAGTTAAAACTTTTCCAGACTGATAAAATCTGGATGCTGGACCACTGGAGAGACATTTCCTTTGACAGGTACAAGCCTATATCTTTCTGCCAACCAGCAAACCAGGCATAGAGACAACACACAACTTATATAGTGTTTGTGCTTTTTACAGCAGGTTTATGTGCGTTCTGGGGACCAGAAGTGGAGACTTTGTACTTTAACATGGCACTTTCGTACCTACTACTTAGCTTTTACAAAGTTGGAGAAGAAATAGGGCACATTGATGCACATCTTCTGTCTTTCAGACCTGTGCAGAAGGAAATCTATCGATCTATCTATCTAGATGGTTTCTAACAGGAAGAATGACCAGTTTCTCCAATGAGTTTTCTCTTGATGTTTATGTTGAAATGATCTCGATACATGCACCTTGCGTAGCAGTTGGAATAACTAGTAATACTTATGTATATTTTTTCTTTCTATTGGTGAATGCATACAGAAAAGTATTATTATTATAGCTTCCATGAAGAAATTGCGAAGATTCACATCTTCTAAGACTAACTCTGTCACTGCTACAGTGTGACACTAACAAAATAAGAATCCGAATTCAGACTACTATGGCTTTTATTTTCACAAATGGGAAACATTGGTTTTGTTTTTTTCATGATACCAGGACCAATATATGGTTCCTTCAGTCTGCTACCACAATTGGATTAGTACTCACCTTGCATCATTGTTGTCAGCATTGGCTAAATCAATCCAGTTTGTTCTACTGAAAAAGAGAGAAAGACCTTCCATTTAACTTTTTGTCCCTCGAAAACATCTCGGGATGAGGGTTGAATTACACATAAATTCAGTGATGTGCAAACAAACTACAAAAAATTTACTTTGAGGATTAGATTTTCTCATATATCTCAGCTGGATGCTCATTCTAAAGTGAAATGATGGCAGTTTAAAATGTCCACATTGCTAATGTCTTTTTGGTTTTATTTTCATTACTAATCGATTTTCACCTGTAAGAACAGAAATTATCATATTGTAAAAAACTAAATGCTCTGCTATAGCAATTCATTTTCAGGACATATGTGACTGCAATCTAGGTTTAAGTATTGTTTGAGGAAATACAACTAGTTTTTATATCACCCCAGTCTGCCCTCTCTTCCAGGCTATCTGAAAGGGTAATCATCCTTAAGAAAGGTCATATTTTTCTGTATCAATATGCCAATTTACATCGCTTTTACTTGCATTTCCCGGGTATTGGTATTTTGTCTTCACATCTCAAGACTTTTTACACAGAAAAGAATGACTGAGAAGAATGCAAATATTGCTTTTTATTATGTCAGAAGTTCGCATGGCATTTGTTAAAATTCACGTTAAAAAAAGAAAATGGATGTGCTTTCCACCAGGACTTATATCACATGTTCAGTTCTAGAATGAGTAGTGATTGATGCTCAGTGCCTGTCTTAGTTGGGTATAGCCATTTTCTATTACTGATTGTGACCATAGTAACAAGTAGAAATGATGTAGAAGGGGAGAAATTATGCTTACCTTGAATAACTTTTTTGCATCATGGATGTAGTTGGCCAAACAGTAGCTAGATAATGGTAGTAAGGTATGTCATCTTCGTATTTCATCAAGGGGAATGGTTTTAAATAATTTAGTGAAGTGTATGTATTGCAAAAGTAAGGCACCGTGAAGATGGACAGCATCCAAAAATGCTCCATGGAAGTAGTCAATAGTCTAGAATTACAGCAAGTCATTGAGTATAAAGACATGCAGCTTATTTTGATGTGATATTAGTCATGAAAATTTGCTCTTTTATCTCTGTTACAGCTTGCTACAATTGAAAATTAGCTTTCTTCTTACAGCACTGAGGATCTCTACAGGTACTGATGTTTGTTTAATGACTGTGGAGTGAATCATTGACCAGTTTTGAAGATGTAAAGCGTTTCCAAGTCAGAAAGTTGTGATGATGGATCAAAGCTAACTGGAACCATTTTTCATACTGATCACTCTGAGAGTAAGCTTTTGATTTTCTATGTTGATTTGTACTGTGAGCACCAATAACATTCATTATGAGTGTTTTCATTTTAGGATTGTTACAGATTTTTGATATTTTGATATTTGCTTAAAGTGAGAAATGTTTATTGCAATTTTAATACTATCGGAGTCAGTATTGACTTAAAAGCATTCATCCTATATTTACTAGAAAAGTGCATTTCACATTACACGGCCCCAGTTTATGTCTTAAAAACCCAAACTCCATAGGAATTTTCCACTTCGTATTTCTGGGTTTGGGGTTTTTTGAGGGTTTTCTTTGTGGGTTTTTTTTTAAAGCTTAAATGAAATAAAAAATAGTATATTGCAATATATTTCAATTGAAATCTTTATATTTCAAAATAAATCGATCAGACAATTCTCATAACTGACTGAAATAAAAATAGATGTGACACTGAAATTCTTCAGTGTCTGGGACATCTAATTTCTCTCCGACTCAAACAATTGTCTTAAATGAACTTGAATCCATGTATAGACTTCAGGAGTGATGAGATCAAACCTTTGTATATACTCAGAGGAAACTTAACTTTTACAGGGAGAAGTGACTTAAATCTGCTGTGACCTGGAGACTAGTTTCATGGCCGTGCCAGCATAGTTGCTTCTGTTTGCTGAATGTTGCCTCCCAGTAAGCCAATAAAAAAAATGTTTCATGATCAGAAAGTCTCTTAGATACCAGGGTGTAAAACGTTTTTCAGCTTTCACATATTAAGAGATACTAGACAGCAGCATACATCTGGAATAATGGTAAAATACATAAAAATGGTCATAAAACCCAAGAGAGTACAGTGATGAGCTCCGTTTTAAAAACCCGGTGGTCAGTCATCTGTGAGACAAATCTTAAATGTGATTAGCACAGCTGCCTAGATTTTATGCCACCTCAATTAATTTTTTTCTCAGCCACTCTCACTCTTTCTGTGGCATTGACAGCGCTAATGCAAGTTCTGAATCTCATACAGGTCTGAGTCATGCAGTATACATGAGAGCAAAGTACTGTTCTCTTGCAAGGAAAAAAACAGGACCCATCTAACCTCATAATATTCTGGCTAATCAAAATTAGTAGTGGGTTTTGGGCAGATGGGTCTTGAATATGATTATTCATTAATTTTGCTGAATAAAGCTATCATGGGGACATTTCTTGTTTAATATCAAACAGTAATTTTTATTTGTTTGTCCTTAACTGAAAAACTGCTAATCATACTATTTAAAATCTAGCTAAATCTGACTCCTCAAAATCATCTTGAATTCTAAGTGTCAGTCTGGGTTATTAATATTAATAAATATTCTGACACAAACCAACTGGTTATTTTAGCCACACAAAAACACAGTTCAAGTTTGTTCTTCCTCTCTTTTAATAGCTTTACAGGGGACACAATTATGAGGAGGGAAACAGAGCTGGGACAGATGCTCCATTAGTTTTAATTAATGAATTTGAGTGGACTTCAGTTAAAGCTGTTTAATCTCTGGCAAATTATGAAAGTGTACCCTAAAAAAACATATCCTTTAAGACAATATCATTTTTCACAGAGTCACTTTTTCAATAAGCATGAAACAGCAAAACAAAATTAAGTTTAACTGTTGCATTTGGCTAGGAAAAAAATTAATAGCATCATCTAGACCTATGACATACTCTGTCCACTTTTACTTTGGACTATAAAGATAGTAAAGAACACTATTTTTTGCTAATTTTGTCCCTCTAATGTGGTATTATTTTTGAATATACACCACTGGATCACTCTTATTCTCTCTTCTTCTCTCTCTCTTGCTTTTCTTTTTGAGGCAAAAAAATTTTCTCATACTTACCTTAGCTGAATAGCCCAACCACAAATGTCATATGATTTTAGACCTTCACACACTGGATGGAAGAGGCAGAGGTACAAGATGTGTGCAAAGCTTCTCCCCAACAGCTACAAAGCCTGCTGTGAGACTGTCTTACCCGTGGGTTGTTATGCCTCTCCTCTCATTGTATGGGGATGACAGTTGGCAGATTCACATAGTCTACAGTTATACTGGATCCATTTCTTGCATTTGACTGATGTATTTTTGCCTTCAGAAAGTCCTTTTTCAGCACTCCATCCTCTCGTGCAGGGAAGCTGCATCCTCCCACCTGAAGCAGATGACTACAGGTTTGGCCATGGTCAAAGAACATTGTGACTGTGAACTAAAGGCTCAATCTACTTCCCAAAAAGTGCAAACATCACACAAGTCTATGGCAAGTGCTTGACTGATTCTAAGCACTGGACAACAGCTAGCTATGAAATCCAATTTTAAGATAAGTGGAAGATGAATATTCATCAAAGGAGCTGCTGATTGAACAAGTCCTTGAATCAGCCTAACTCTTTTAAATAGTTACATTAAAACACACTGATTCGGAAGGTAAATGGTAATTTCAAAAGTTCTGCTAGAAATTTTTTTGTCATGTCTGCTTTAAAAGCTATTGGCAAGACAAATAATTTCTAATAGCAGAATGGCACTTGTGGAATAGCACAAGTAAAAGGTTGAAATGAGAATGAGCAAATGACTATGTCAGTCATCATCTAGCCCTACTTGAGTTTTACATTGCTAGGTAGAGTGCAAGTCATCAGTTCCTGTGATGAAATGCTTGAGGATTACAGATAATCCTTGCAATTTCAGCTCTGGTAACTCAAACAGTAACTCAAACACTTCAGATTTTTGAAAGGAGTAGTATGCATATACAAAAAGAATGTGTACTTCTGTCATGGGAAAGATTTTCAAACTTGTTAAAGTTTAGTGTTTATTGTTTATCTTTATTTTTAGTGTTCATTTCTTGTACTTATGTGTTTCTACACTAACGCAGAAAACACAGAGATGAACGTGCATGTGTCCATATGTTTAAACATCTTTCCCTATATGGCTTGGTGGTCACAGAATCACAGTCACAGAATGGTCAGGGTTGGAAGGGACCTCTGGAGATCATCTAGTCCAACCCCCCTGCCAGAGCAGGGTCACCTATAGCAGGTTGCACAGGACTGCGTCCAGGCGGGTTTTGAATGTCTCCAGTGTGGGAGACTCCACAACCTCTCTGGGCAGCCTGTTCCAGTGCTCTGCCACCCTCAAAGTAAAGTTCTTCCTCATATTAAGATGGAACTTTCTATATTCAAGTTTGTGCCCATTACCTCTTGTCTTATCACTGGGCACCACTGAAAAAAGACTGTTGCCATCCCCCTGGCACCCTCCCTTTAAGTATTTATAAGAATTAATAAGATCCCCCCTCAATCTTCTTTTCTCTAGAGTAAAAGGACCCAAGTCCCTCAGTCTTTCACACAACATTGTATTTCAGCTGAGAAGAACTGCTGTGGGAAGGAATGACTGGATGGAGATAAACGCAAGGGCCAAAGTCACTAGTACAGAAATCGGCAATAGAAGTAATTTTTGAGGAAGATATCAATAATCTGGTCTAGGCTGTGCGACATGGAACAGAATGGGGAAATAACATACAGAGAAGGGGAAATAACTCAAGATAGACACTGGCTGCTGCATGTCAAAGAAATAAATACCTGAAGAAGAGTTACAATTTGCCTGTTACGATCTGTGTGAGTGCAAACTGCTTTGACAGTAAAATAGAAAACACGCATCATTTGTGTGAATTTGTAAAAGTTTTTATTGAAGGAATAACAAAAAAGAAGTGAATATAACTCACTCCCCTAAGAATTTTGCACAAAAAAAAAATCCAGTTTTGTATTATGTTCAGTATCATTTATAGTGTGAAAAGGTCTGATTGCCTTCCTGTTATAAACATTTCAACTTAGTTCTGACCCATATTTTCTCAATAGTCTTTCAAGCAGAAGTACAGGGATTCTGACTGAAACAAAAGGAATTAAGCTCTGTACCCTGTTTGAAATACTTATTTTGACTACTCTGGAGGATTTCAAAGATCTAAGTTCAGCAAATTTTTCCACACTTATAGATGTACCTTCACAAATTTTGTAAGATTTAATACTTGAGGGTTTTTTGTTTTTTGGGGTTTTTTTTTGCAAATACCTATGAATTCAGCAAATAATAATGACTTTTCAGTTTGTCATGCGTATTGCTTTTCAATGTAGGAAAAAAGCTGACAGAGAATATTCAGATGAAATATTTCTAATTAGAAAATATAAGTGTCTAGAAGCTGTTAGAATAGATTTTTATAGTTTATCTAAACCCTTGCCATTCCAGTCAAGAGCACTGATTACTGAGATGGTCCATTCCAGTCTCTTTCTTCTTTTCTTCATGAAAGCCTTTGAAAAGTTTGTTGCATTTCAGTTGGGAGGGGTAGGGGGGTGGGAAACAAATCTGAAACTGTACAGTCTTTTGGAAAATACCTTTCCCCTTTTCTTATCTCAAAGAAGGGATATTTTCATGTCAAATTCTGGTTTCCAACTGGAAGCTGTTGTGGAGGAGATACAGGGAATGGACAGAAGTGAACACTTTCTATCTCACGCACCTGTTCTGGAATATCATAGCCAAAGGATCTTCTGGCAGAGAAAGCAGCAAGACTGTGGTAGAATAGTTCTCCATTATTTTGAAAACTAACTAGGATACTTTGAAGAAAGGATTGGAATGAGACACTTCATGCCCTATTATTTCTTTTTGAAACCCACCTTTTTTTTTAATGCATACTGTAGTGCATTCTACTTACTCCAATTCAGTGTCATTTAACACTTGTGATATGCCAAATCAAAGCAAACATTTCCTTCAAGAAAGTTATGTTTTTTAGAGAAAATCATAGAATCATAGAATGGTTTAGGCTGGAAAGGACCTTGAAGATCATCGAATTCCAACTCCCTGCCATAGGCAGGGACATCTCCCACTAGACCAGGTTGCCCAAGGCCACATCCAGCCTGGCCTTGGACACCTCCAGGGATGGGGCCTCAACAACCTCTCTGGGCAACCCGTTCCAGTACCTTACCACCCTTAAAGTGAAAAACTTCTTCCTAATGTTCAATCTAAAAAAAAAGGGTGAGCTTTTTCTCCTGTAGACTATTTTTTTTTTTTAACTACCCAACAGTGTACAAATAAAAGTAGCTTTTTTTTTTTTTCCCTCTCTTCACCCTTTTTAGTCCTTCATGTAGTTAAAGAATCCGCAGTTGCAATGCAAGTAATCCCAACCTACTAGATCATGCCCATCAATTCTTTGGCTTCACTGCCAAACATATCGCCAAGTCAAGTTACTGATGAGGAAGTGTAGTTTCTTGTCGTGAAATGCAAATTAACAGTAGGCAGTGGCAAAATGTTCTCAACTTAAAAGTACACACCAAAACTTCCAAATGAAATAGCTTTCTTATTTTCTTTTTGCTTCTTATTCCTTATCCAAAAGATAAATGACCTTGCTGTCAGAGCAATGCAAAAAGAAAAATGAAATCAGTGGCATGTAGTACAGCACTGTGTGCCCTGCTTCCTAATATACTCAGACATAAAACTAGCAAACTTCTGAAAAATAACAACTTCAGTTTTTTTCTTCACTAACATTCTTAAATACAGCCTCACTTGAGAAGAACAGTAGCTAGTGGGGAATAACTCATAAAATAAACCCCCCTTGTCCTCATCATGCACTCTGCAAGTACTTCAGTACCTGTTTTTTTGTAAAGTATGCGGTAAAATTTTTACTTGTTATAATCAGGCTAAGAAAACAAACTAATCTGCAGCCGAATTTAGCTATTAAGTGTGGAGGGTGTTTTGTTTGGGGGTCTGAGGTTTCTTAGAGGCCTTGTCATAAGTAGGACAGTTCTGAGGAAAAGATAATGTTCCTCAGACAGATATATTTGCAAAACCTGTATCCTAAAGTTCTTAATGGTTTTGTGTCTTCTGTATTGTGTTTATACACAACATTCTCATGGGTATTTAGATAAAAATTCACTAGCTTGTATTGCAGAATTAGACAGTAAGTCAAGCTTTTTGTTAGAGCTGGGTCCCACTTAAAAAATGAACAGCAATATTTCTGCATTATACAGGTTGTAAGGCCCACTTTTGTCATAACTCTCAACTCAGTGTTTTTAAATTTTCTCATTTCATAGGATAAGAATTGGCTTCTTCATTTCTACAGAGTATACCTGCTTTTGGGTGTTTCTGGGCACAAAAAAAGGATCTCAAATGTTTTCTATTCCAAAGTTAAGCAAACATTTATTTAGACGTATTTAAAAGTAGTGAGAAAGTGAAGAAAAAAACCCCCACATTTCTTGAAAAATAGACAATCAATTTCTTCCGGAACCAAGTTAAATGCATAAAGGCTCAATTCTTCAGCTCAGGCAAACTTCTAAGTTAGTCAATAGAGCTTCATTGAGTCGCATGGGCCCTGCCTTTCACAATACCTTGCAAATGAGGAGTCTATATATTGAAGCATTAGTTAACCAGATATAAGTGCTAAGTAACTGAAATAAGCATGAGTAGGAGGGTGTTTCTAAAGATTTGGGGAAGCTTTATATCCCTACAACCTAATAAAATGTTTTGCATGGAGTTTAACTCAATCCTCAGCGAGCTGTTTCTTCGTGCTTGAAGCCGTGTGCCTGTCTTCCCTCTCCTTGCATATTTACAGACGCCATCGTGCACTACATTTAAAGCAAAACTGACAATGACTCTCCAGATCCTGTCAAATCACCTGAAAACTCTTCTCATTTTATTTCTCGCTGCTGGAAAAGCCTCAGAGAACAAATGGGTCTTGCGGCATGCCTGAGAAATCAGCAAGATTCAGGCTCCGATGAACCGAGGCGGGGAGCAAATCCTGCAGTTAAGGACCCATCACTGATTATGCCCTGACTCCAGCCCCTTGTGATTAAGCCAGGAGCCTGTTACCTTGAGCATGTTAGATGATCTCAACTGTCATGGTGTCATTTTTAAACACCCCACTGCACACTTTCCCAGTGCAGCTTGACAGGGACAGGTGTTATTGCTGAAACCATTTGCATGCAGAAGGACTTTACGTGTGGCACTGAGGCGTTTGCAGCCTAATCCTCCAGGAACGGAAAGGACAAAAAATAAGCCTGTTGTTTTAAAGTAAGAACAACCAGACTTTGTGGATGAAATAATTTCCAATCCCCATGTTGCAGCGTCTGTAATTTTTGCTACTTTCTGCAAATCTGTGCTCGTATTATTATACATTTATAGTCGATTCTGTAGCTGTTAGCACCACAGCGTTAGAGGGGCACAGTTGCACAGAGAAGCTGAATTGCATCACAGTGAAAACAGTTATCACTAAAAACTGTCTGAAGTTAAACAATAGGCTCCACCCTGCAAATCTGCAGTTTTGTTGGAGGGGAATAACAAGAGACTCCCATCCTATACTGCACAATGCTCTGTGACATGCGAACACTGGCTCACTTGAATACCGTAAGAAAGCATCTGAAATTCCATATACCTATTTGATCATTCAAATGTTAATGCTTCTATTAATACAATAGGGCATTTATCATTAAAAGCAGAACACCTGGTTCATGTGAAATTCACATTTATTTCCGGAAAACTTGTGTCTACTAAAGTTTCAGAACCTTAGAACATTATTCCTTAAAGAATTTAAAAGAAATATATCCTTATGTATTTTGTATTTGTTTATGTTTGAGAACACTTCCTATGCCTGCAGTTTGTCATATGCATAATAGTCCACATATCTATGAATATAATTTAGCGGAAATATTCCTATGTTGTCAATTGTCCAAAACAAGTTTGCTAGCTACTATACTAACCATACCCTGATGGGACAAGTAGTTTAGTAGTGTCACTCTTCCTTTCCTTTATAGCTCTACAATCATCTGCAATTTTCCTCTGGTAATATTCATTCCCACATTAGGATATTTAGTATATTTTAAAAGGTAAAATAATTAGGCAGGATTCCTAAGGAATGAAGTCAATTGTTCAGGCTCAGGAGACAAACTTCTGAGTTCAAGTTATTACATGGATAAAAGCTAACATGAAAGTTCAGAAGCGTACGTAAGATATTTCTAAAATTATAGTCTTATGGAGAGCAGGCATAGTCCAGTCCCGCCTATGACTCCAATTTTGAAATAACTGAAGAACCTACTTATGTTATTAAGCAGATGCTTTTACTCAATTGACTATAGTCTAAAATTGACTTGCACTGAGACTGTAGAAATAAGTTACAGGGAAGGAAACGCTTAGGTGTTTGTGCCCTAAAGAAGAAAGCCAGTCTAAATGATGACTTTAGATAGTTTAAAAATGAACTAACAAGCAAGTATATATGCTTATAAGTGTATAAAAACCCAAGGACCCCATATACCCATAAGAAATACTTTTAATATATTCAGGAAAATATGAACATGTTTAATATTAGTTAAAATTAGGAATATTTTCTAAATAAAATAAGGTTATGATTGTCATCATATTTTATATTAACACCTTTATTCCAGTAATACTTCCATAATTACTTGTAACCGTAGCCTACAATAGACATCTATATTTTTCCCTAAGAAAGTTAAAAGGTATAAAGATATGACTAAGCATCATAAAATACAGTACAGAGAAAAGCTGCTGTCTGATTTATATTTTCTTATTATGATAATGATTCGCATTCATCACTTAGGGTGAATTAAATCCACCATAACAAGTGTTATAAACCTTCCTATAATTAAGATGAACCAAAACGTGTTAAAAAAATGATTCTTGATAATTACTCTTGATAATGAAAATGATATTTCAGAATGTGATTCTTATGTTGTCTTAATATTGCTGCTGATGCAATTCACAGAAGAATAAATCATCAAGAAAAGTTATATTCTGCTCAGTGTGAGAGGATCTGCCATTCTTAACCTAACATTTTTAATCTCTTTCCAATCTTGCATAAATGAAATATTCCTTGATGTTACTTTATTTCTGATATTGCATCTCAGTTGCATTAGTCTAACAGGTACCCCACAATAATACCCCTAAAAAAACCACCCCTCCATTTCAGAGGAAAGGGAGCAGGCTGCTAGGAAAAAGCCTTATGTATTTGGAAAGAATAGCTAGAAAGAGACACAAGGGAAAATCAAGTTTTCAGTTGTATTACGTTGACTGGGTGACGCTTTGTAACTTTGAGCTTTCAGACACTTCTGCTGGTTCTGGAAATTCTATTTGCCCTCTGTTGAGTTCTTTATTTGGAATTGAAGACAAACAGATTCAGACAGGTGTAAAGAGTAGTCTATATCCCCCTGTGCTCCAAACAACCTCAATTTCAGAATTAAGAGCCATGTGGCCAAATCAAAGCAAAAATGTTATTTGTGCCAGAAATATTCACTGTGAAATGTGTCCAGTTTTCACTAGAGATATAGTCACAAAGTAACTGAAATACCATGGCAAGTGTAGAGTATGTTCCCGGGTTTATGGATTGGAATATATACCCATAATGAAAGATAAATGCTATTTCCTAAGGAAAGACAATGCAACATCAAAAAAAAAATAGTTGAAGTAAATAACCTTCTCTAGGAAATAAGGGGATAAGTAAGGGATGAAAAAGAACTGTATGAAATAAAAATACAACAGAAAAGAGAAAATCACAGGAGAAAGATATTATGAAGCGTATCAAAAGGACGAAGTTAAACAGCTTTCTGTGCAATGTTTGAAGTATTCTTAGAAACAAATTTGAAAAATTGGAATCTAGAATAACATCAAATACAAGAAGAGTAAACAATAATATGTCTTTTTTGAAAGCTATTTCAAAGTCGGTTCTATTTAATTACTGAAATATAGGATCGTTTATAAACCAAAGCACCTTTTATTCATGAATTCCAAAACCTGATTAGATACATCTTGGAGAAAAATTACTGGTAGTAAGTGATACAGTTTTTTGAAAGTCCTAGCAAATCTGGAAAGATTTGAGAAAAAGTAGACAAGGGATACATGATAGGAAAATATCACTGAATCCAATGTCTTAAATGAGGAATGCAGTTAGGAAGTATTTTCCTACAGGGTCCCTTCAACGAGGCACTTGAGTATGTCCATGTTGATGTTTTTTTCTTCAGCTTTTCTCAAGTTGGAAGTCCATTATGATAAGTGTGGGTTGAGAAATGTTACCTACTCTGGTTACTGACTCTCAAGCAAATTGACTCACTCTGGATGTAATTGAACTAGCTTAATGTCATATGAGTACCTGAAGACTTTGAGAAGACACTCTACACACTTCACTAATGTTATATATTTTTAAGGTCATTTAACCTTAAAATATTTTACTAATAATTTTCTTTGTTTGTTTTTTATAAAACATCCACCAGCAATGCTATATTGCAATACTAAGTAAGGCAGCTGTAACATTTTGACTATCAAATTTTAAAATTTACTTCCAAGGATTTCAAGTATTCTGCACATAATGTAACTGGCTTTCAAAATTTGTGTGACTAGTTCCAGCCTCATTTTAAAAAATTATGCTAATTTCAAATTGTGGACAATGGTAAATTATGGTTTCTTTCTGAAGCACATTCAGATAGCTACTTCCTCGCTCCACTGAAGTCTCTGTGTTTCTGTAGTCTTATCTGCTGGCATTAGTGGTAAGGAATATTTTTTATTTCCTGCAAAATCAATGTGGCAGAGAGTAGGTGAGAAGCTTATTCTATTGTGAACACAATTAGTAGATCTAATTAGCATATGCTCTTCCTGAAGTAGCCAGCTATTCTTGCCAAACCCGCTTGACAAAAGCAGTTGGTTTACATAGATGTGTTGATGAGATTGTCTGAAAACAACAGATACAGGCCAAAAATACCCTATAACTGCTTAGCTGGTCATTAGCAGCAATAGTGTCTTCAAATAACAAGGCTAAATAAACAAAATAGGGAATTGAAATTTAAGTCTGGTAACAGAAAAAGTGGGAAATGAATTGCAGAAATCTCAAAGTTCAGTGGGGTTTTGCTCCAAAATAGCCACAGCTGAAATGTAATTGCTAAAATATGCCATCCAGTTCACTGAATTAGGTAAATTGAAAATTACTCTGGTCAATCTTGGAGAGAAATTTCACAGCTTTTAGGGTTGACCTCTGAAAAGTAATTGTGTTGCATGGTTTAGCTCAACAGTAATAAGTATTAGTCTGTTTGGATTGTCTTGGGAAATCTAGAAACCAGAATTAGCCACTTTTGTTCTTACCTGGTAAGTATAACACTATACACCAGTAGATTAAATGAACAATATACTGCGTAGTTCTGGTATATTTCTCATTTTCTGTATCTGTAAATCAAGAGCAATCAAGAATGATCTTGCAATCCCAAAACAGATATGATTAAGAGGAAATCATAGACTTAATGTGACCAGTGGAATGGGTAGATGTTGGTTTACCTTCAGCGGGAGCTGGCGCATGTTCACCACACCAGCTTTGTGGATGCTCATTTTGCTGCTTGTAAAAGAAAATGAGTGTGTCCTTGAAAATATCCTTCCTCGCGGAAATACAGACAGATTTGGCATCTAGGTTTTCTCAGTAGCCTTTCTGTAAAAGGAACAGAAGTAGGGACCTGTTTGCCACTACAATAGGTGTTATTAATTTCCTGTCCATGGTTTAATATTTCCATATTTTATCATGCAAAGTTTTAATCTTGTGTAACTCTGCTCTGTCAGTGTTCTGCAGAGGCTGTTCTCTTTCCCAAGGGGACTGGACTTCTTTCTCCTTGCCGGAAGATGAAAGGTGTAGTAACAACCATGTTTAAAAAACAGTGTTTAAAACCTGTGACACTTTGGAGAGCTGAGTAATACTCATCAAAATATTGTTGTTTGTAGCTTTACTCCTGGAAATCAACACACTATGGAATAACATCAGTTCATGAAGTGATTACATGTTTAACCTCACATCCTGTAGACCTGTTTAACTTCACATCCTGTAGAGCTCAAATTAATTCCCTTTGCACAGGACATTAAATAATTAAGTCAATTTAAAACAAAAAAAAAAAAAAAGAAAAAAATGAGAGGGACTGGAACCATTTAGACATATTTCATTAGTTGAAATTTCAATGACATTTTAAGAAGATGAAAATTAATTAGCTAAATTAGAATTCGGCTTTATGTACAATCAAACAGGTTAATATCTTGGCAATAATTTCAAGTTTTCATGAAACTTTGTCCACCACTACTAGTTAGGATGTATGTAAATATGTATGTGTGTGTGTATCTTATCTAAGAGAAAGCTTCTGGAATAGCACACTAGACTTGGAAAAAATACATGATCTGGTTCTTGAAAAGGTAAGATATTAGCAATAGTTACACTAAAATTTAAAATATTTTCCAAAAACCTACCTGGCAAAAATTTTCACATCATGCCTTCTTAATATTAATTCTACTGCTGTAAGTGTGGCTTTCTTATGGACCTGAGCAGAAGCTTCATTTGTACAGTAAGTAGCTGCAGTGCTACAGGTTGACGACGCACCCCAGGGTTATATGAACTGAATCCAGCCAAGTGTCTGGACTGACCTTCTACAAATGATAATAAGTAGAGTATTTGAACCAGAAAAGTATTTTGTCTTAAATATATACTTGAAATGAAGCTAAGTTCTGACTACTCATAACTTTCACTTATTAAAAGAAAATTATGTTCAGTTAATAGTGAGAAAAAATTATTCCACAGTATTGGTATTAAATTATATATTTCATAGAAAAAATAAATTCATGACAGTATTTGTGTACACTTTCTTCCTTCTAAAACTGCATTTTTCTTTAAGTGTCTTAAAATTAACTGACCTAATAATTTGTATTCACAGCTGGCATAATTTATTTCTGGTTCTAGGGTGTTTTCTAATAATCGTAGGACAGTAGTTCACAGGGAGAGATGATGAAATTGCTCAAATTTGCTATGCAGATCTTTTGCTTCACATGCACTCCTAGTACACAACAATTAGGGAATTGTTGCTTGCACTGGCCAATACTTTTGGTTCTGACACAAGAAGCATTGAAGTCTCTGAAAATAAACTACATTTTGCCATTGATAAAGCCCTAACAACCTGGACATGTCCTTTCACTGAAGACATCTTAAGGAAAGAAGATCAAACAAAGATGACAGTGAAAATTGGAATAAAATAAATGCTCACTTAAAAATATTGGGATGTTCCCCCTTGAGGTGCAGCAGATGCAATCATTCTCATTCACTAATCTGTATGTTGACGCAGAGTTGCTGATTGCCCAGTGGAAATGAGAAAATAATTAGTCATCTAAAGAATATTTTATATTTATTTACAATAGAAGTAAAGTATGATCACAGTAATAATTTACATGCGATACTAATTAATGGAGAATTGTGTACTGAATTATAGAATAACTGTGTATTTGTTATATGAAATTTTGAGAAAAAAAACCCAACCCTTCTTTTCATAGATTTTAAGGGTTGAGTTTGGTGTTGGAGTTTTTAAATTCTCTTAAATTAGCTCCTGTTTTATTACTAAGATAACGATAGCCAACACAATCTGAAAATGTTTAGGAACAGTAGATAGAGTGGTTTGCTAATGGAAAATGACATTTTTTTCTTAGCCTTGAATTAACTAGAATTTAATTTCTCTTGCTCTTAAATTTACTCAAGCATGAAGTAAACTAATCATGATACATACATCTTTGGTTTGGAAAAATAGTCATAGGAATAAATAGGTGACAGCTATTCATAATAATTAAGCTAACTTTACAAAAGAAATAGGAGAGAAGCCTCATGTGACTACTGCTAGAATGAACAGTTTCAGGTACACCACAGAATGATAGAAGTGGCAAGATATTAAACAGATGTATTGTCTTCCAGGTGCAAGGTTTATGGAAGAAAAGATTATTTCCATTCTCATTTCAGTTGTAATTGAACTATTCCCAGTGAAATATAAATTTTCACTAAATTGCACCATGGCATTTTCATGGCTTTGGCTTGGCTTAATACCGTGTGAATTAAGTGCCTGAAATATTCCATTCCTTTCAGTACAGGGAGATGTACATGGAATTTGGAGAGCTTAGAATTTAAATTTAAATTAAATATAAGCCACAAAAGTACTCATCCCATTTCAAAGCAAAATATCTCAAATATAAATGTAAACAAAAAATCACAAACTTGTTCCTGTCCCCTTTTAAAAAACTTAAAATTTAATTCTTTCTTAGTCTGTCTAATTATTATAAAACTCATCTTTTGTTTTCTATGGTTCACACATCAGATTGGAGAAGTCAGCATGTGCCTCCCTGAGTTCACTTTTTACAGAATACTACAATTTCTTCTGTGATTTCATCCTATTATGAACTGTATATTACTGTAACAAACCAAGACGCTTCATTTCTTTTCCGATATACTAATCTGTTGAAGAATTAATAACTAGTAATTACTCTATTGTACTTTTTTTCTTTCCTAGAAATGATATCAGATACTTAAAATGTTTGTCCCTGTTTCAAGAAAAGGGACTTTAAAGGATTGTGGTATATTTTGAATTGCAAATTGTGAATTGTGATTGTGAATAAAAACTCCCCAGTGGCAGCAGCTGAGAAGGATTCTTTGTTTCCCTTTTTTTGCAGCAATTTAAGATTCTTAAGCAAACTTCATTTAGACCATGTTTTCCATCACTTTATTGGGTTTTTTGCATTAAGCCATAAAAAACTACCATTAATTGACTGTACCAACCTGTTCCACCTGCAATGCAGACCAGGATTGCCTGGGCCCCATCTTGCCCCAGTGGCTAGCTGGCTAGCACTGGCTAGCACGGTGAGACTGAAGGTTATGGGGTGAGATTACAGCTGTGGAGCAGCACCAGGAGCACCGGACCTTCAGGGACGGGAAAGTGTCTCGTTGCCAGCAGAGCAGCACGCAGCCCCTGGCAGTGCACGTGTCAGCCTGCTCTGAGCCACTTCGCCTGGTGATGGCAAGGAGAGGACTTTGCCAGCTGCGTAGCCGCTACCTACTGTTCAGCCTCCTGCTTGATGACTGCAGGCAAGGACCAGGTTTTGCTTGTAATACTTGCTTTTCAACCTGCAAGTCAGGAAAAGAAGCACACCATTTCTGAGTTTATCCTTTACTAAAAGTTCAACATACAAGTGATGCTTAATCCGCCTCAGTCCCTCATTTTGCTGAGCTGTGAGACTGCGGAATGAAACTTTACAACAGAAAGTTCACATGATACAAACAGCAAGTGTGTCGGTGAGCCGGGAAATATGTGATATCACGTTCTTTTTTTTATCTTTTTTCTCTCTGTGGTTAAATTCAAGAAAAGGAATTTCTAATAACTTTTCAGGATTCCACTTGTAAATCTACCTCTGTGTTTTAGTGGTAATCCCACAGCTGGGGGACAGTTTACTGCAGTCCTTTGTTATGCCACAGTTAGTGGTGAGTTTAACTGCTGAACAGCTACAAAGTTCTTTTCACATTTTTGCTCATACTTATGTTAAACAAAAGCTTAGTTTGACCCAATAGGCAATATTTTTATTTGATTTCATGTGTATGTAACAAAGGGGAAATGAAAATGAGGATCTCCACTTGATGTTTCTCAGAAAGCCAGAGATCATAACAGGGATCGTGTGATTCCCCAGAATTTAAAGTCTTGGGGCATAAACCAATAGTTGGATGACATTATTAATTTCCTTCCCTTTGACCAAGGAGGTTTAAATCCACATTATCTACTGCCCAGGAATATACATAATGAAATGTGGACAGATTTTTTTGTGCCTAGCTTCTTCTTTTATGTGTTTGTTTGTTTGTTTGTTTGTTTTAATAGAAATACACAGTGACCAGTTCACAGATCTATATGTTTTATGCCTAGGTGCTCTACCAAGGAGGCAACAAAATAATTAGAATAATTTGTCCCTAGCAGCAGTTAAATCAGAAAAAAGTGCAAAAGCTCTAATTTACACAACTGTTTGCTGTTTATTCTATGCTTTTGTCTAAGATGCGCAAAATGAGTTAGAATGCTCTATTTCAGTTCTGATAAATGTCTTGTCTGAGTTAAAATGAAGGTTTTCTTCCTTCTTCAGTCTGAGCAAAACTTATAGGTTTTGCCTGCTTGTTTTGCCACCAAACTGAAGAATTAATTGTTGCAAAGACTATGTGGGAGTATTCCAACTTCTTTTACTTAGTGCAATGGGAGGGAAGGAGTAAGTCCTTTTCTTTTTTTTGTAGTTAAGACATGAGTACTTAATTTCTTAAGCTTTTAAGCCTTAAATTTGTATTTCATGTCAGTCCTTTCAGAGTACCCATTACTTTTGGATATGTTAACATGTTATTACATAACCAGAAACTCAGTACTTTCCAAATCTTAATGATTTTTGTTATCTATGCACTAATAATAGATAAGAAATTCTGACACACAGCACTTTACGCTATGAAGGGCCAAGTATTTTGCAATTATTAAATAGCAGTTGCTCTAAAATGTTCTGAACCTCCTTTTATTAAAAAAGAAGCTCCATTGGGAGTCATAATATGATAATTCCATAATATAGTCGTGTACTGTAAAATAAAAACCCAGTTCTAAGATTGTCTTTCCCTCACAATGACAAATCAAATTGTGATTTGCAGTACTGTGAGACTGATTTGGTTCTGTAGGTCATACTTGCTCTCTTGCTGCTCCTATCATGCCAAGTGTGATCTAATAATGTTTAACTCTTTGTCCTTGAATCTAGTTGCTAGTTATAATTTCACTGTATGTTTCAATGCAGTCATCCCTCAGCTGGTTCTAATAGCAGGTTCTGGTAAATAACTTCTCTAAGAGGGATAATTTATTTATTTTCAAAAGGACATATTATCTCTCAGAGTTTCTATTTAATGTATAGATTGCCTTCTGCAAACCTATGTCTTACTTTAACCACCTTCCCGGTTACATTGATTGTAAGAATGTTGACAGAGAAAATGGAATTACTACCAAAAAGTGCAACACTTTTCCACCAAGTCACAGTATAGCTCAGCTTTATGGAGTTGACACTGTCATAAATTAATAACACATTAAAGAAAAGGTAGCAATTTTCACAATGAAGGGCAGTTCCAAGCAAGTTTTCCTAATGATCTTTGTAGGGTCTCTGACATCTAGCATATCACTAAATATTGCAGAGAACAGATTAAAAGTGAGGGGACAGAGTTCATTGAAACGAACATGTTTACGCTTGTCGCTTAATGTTAACCTCAAAGAGGTGCAAAAATCTGCCATGATACTGAGTGGTTAGGCAATAAAAATGGCAGAGGGAGCCTGAAGACAATTAATGCAAAGTAACCTTCACAGGAGAAAACATTTCAGCTGTACATGGGAACACAGTAATGAGTTCCAAATTAGCTATCACCTCTCGGGAAAAAGATCTTGAAACCTTTGTGGATGAAGATGAAAATACACCTATCCTGGGCACACAGTCAGCTCTGGTCCCTAAAAAAAAAAAAAAAAAANCTAACTAGAAAATACACAGAGGATACAAAATAATCTGTATACAAACAAAAGTGTTATGTTTGGAAAAGAGCAAAGAGTATAAATAGTGATTTTTTTTCCTTGTTTTGCAAAGTGGAAGATGTATAAAATACCCATTGAAACAAGAAGTATATTTAGAATAAACTAACAGAAATATTTTTCACACGATTTTCTTGTTCATTCTGTGAAAACAATTTCCTTTTTTTTTCTTTTTTTTCTGAAGAATAAAGGGTCTCTGAAAGCTTTAGTAAAGGTTCGTGAAGAAACCTACTCAGCCACAGCTTTGAACATGGTAGTCTTCATTGAACAGCCAGTTCATGAATAACTAAAAGACAAAAGCTTTAAGGACAGGTCAAGGTAGAATCACTATGTCCTTGCTTTGTTCATCAGCTCCGTCTCTTTGCATTGTGTATTGCAGGATCATCTTCTAGATGGACACCTGAATCTGACCCAGCTTGGCAGGTTTTATATGTTTGGACCTTATCCTAAACAGGATTAAAAAAAAAGAAAAAAAAAAAAGAGAAAAAAAAAGAAAAAAAAAAAGAGAAAAAAAAAGGAGATGGCACCATCAAGCTCTACTGAAACCACAAGGGCTTAATCTTTGCGTATGAATGAACAATGTTGCATCTATTTGTAAGAGCAAGATTTGAAAGAATAATACTGCTGAGTATTCAGATATACATTAGTGAATAGCAGTGCTTTTCTTCCTGTAATACTTTCATTTTGATCTTTCTCAACTGAAAGAAGGTTCCAGTGAGCAGCAGGCTGTTTTCTACTTCACATTCAGAAAAGTTTGAGAAAGTGAGGGAAGATTGCCTGGAGCTCTTTAAGCTTTAATGCTCAGATTCAAACCATTTTGACTTAGGGGCTTTTGAAAGCTACTGCGGGCCATAGATGAATTGCAAAACAAGTAAAACAGAAAATTGATGTACAATTATGCATCTGCATTTATTGGATTTGAACTCAGCAGGGAACAAGTCCAGCTGAAGAGGCTGTAACAATCAGATGGCATATGAAATTTGGTTAGCTCTGCTTGGCAGAAAGGGTGAGGAATTACCTGTATGTCAAGACTGGAATGTCTTGGATTAATGCTGTTTCCAAAATTCTTCCTTGCCTATATATTACAGGAAAGATTTAGAAATTATGTTTATGATTTACAGTAATGCTACCCTGTATGGATATTATTCACTTCTAAGGTGTCCTTGAAAAAAATTTAATCATCATTCTGCATATGTTTTTTTGGATTAAACATTTTGTGCTAAGCCTTGTGTACTAGTAATGTGTTTGGGGGGGGTGGTGGTGTTTGTTTTTGTTGTTGGGGTTTTTTGCCATTTTGAATTCATGGCTTTCTCATCTATACTGGCAGAAGGTATTTCTGCTCTGTTGCTTCCTTGGGAGATCTCATCATGCAGAATAAATTGTGTGGATACCTCAAATTATATTGGGTTTATGCCCTACATTGGCAGCTAATTCATGAATTAGGCTTCTTAAAATTTACTTCATCAAATGAAATATCTTCAGGACAAAATAGGGCTGTAATCTCTAAGTATGCAAAACAAAAAGTGCCTAGTGCATTCATCCGATAAACAGGCAACTAATCTGCAGCTAAGATTAGGGAAGTTTATAAAATCTATTTCAAAAAGTTTTAATTAAAATGGGTTCAATGAGCTGTGGCTTAAAATGATACCTCTATTTTCTTTTTACAATACCATGGGATTATAGCATTGCATAAAAGCATAGAATGTGCTGTGCAGACTTCAGAGCACACAGGACACTGACAGATGGACACACATTAAATTTGAAACAAAATAAATAAAAAAAAAAGGTGAACATGGATGTGTTACATTGACAGATTTCTAACCAGATTATGCACCGGCTTTGTATAGTTTTACACACCAAGGGCAAATTGATTCAAAATGTTGTGTTCTTTAAATAAAAGTAATAGGAAGTTAGAGCTCAAGTGTGTACGAGAACTATCATTTAGTGGCTGAAGCTAATTCTAGATCTCTTACTGAACCTCTTTTTGAGTTTATGGGAATCATATCTCCTTCCAGAGTCCACTTTGTCATCAGTAAAATAAAAATTAAACAATTGCCTCATAGGAATGTAGTAAAAACTGATTTGCAACTGTTTATTCAGAGCTTTGAAGATATTGTATAAGATTATTTCTCTTTTCTCTCACTGTTTTCATTGTAACTCTTAGATGCTGAATTATTATTTAGTTGAATCTAGTCACTGGGGACAGAATTTCTAAATTTCCTCCTTCTTTCTGTCCCAAAACAGACCACTCGATGGATAAAGAACTGGCTGGACGGTCGCACTCAAAGAGTTGCGGTCAATGGCTCGATGTCCAAGTGGAGACCAGTGACAAGTGGCGTTCCTCAGGGGTCGGTGCTGGGACCTGTACTGTTCAACATCTTTGTCGGAGACATGGACAGTGGGGTCGAGAGCACCCTCAGCAAGTTTGCCGATGATACCAAGCTGTTTGGCGAGGTAGACACGCTGGAAGGGAGGGATGCCATCCAGAGGGACCTGGACAGGCTGGAGAGGTGGGCCCAAGCCAAC